>CM040125.1:303285383-303641107 GCA_022559845.1 Amorphophallus konjac | reverse complement strand
TCTATTTTTAAACCCCTTACAGGATGTCCCCCACGGAGCTTAAGGAATTGAATAGGCAGTTGCAGGAACTATTAGACAAGGGCTTCATCAGACCTAGCACATCCCCTTGGGGTGCGCCGGTTCTATTTGTCAAGAAGAAGGATGGTTCTCTTAGGCTATGCATCGAATATCGGCGACTGAATCAACTCACAATTAAAAATAAGTATCCATTGCCGCGTATTGATGAGCTCTTCGATCAGCTTTCAGGAGTAGAATATTTTTCTAAGATAGACCTCAGATCAGGTTATCATCAGCTTAGAATTAAATAAGAGGACATTTATAAATCAGCTTTTCGAAGTCGTTATGGCCACTATGAATTCGTAGTGATGCCGTTTGGGTTAACTAATGCCCCAGCAGCATTCATGCAACTTATGAACAATGTCTTCCAGCCATATCTGGATCAGTTCATCGTCATCTTCATTGACGATATCTTGATATATTCCAAGACAAAAGAGAAACATGAACAACATTTAAAATAGCTTTACAAACACTTAGAGAACACAAGCTTTATATCAAACTCAATAAGTGTGAATTCTGGCTCGAGGAAGTCTCATTCCTAGGCCACATTATTTCAAAGGAAGGTATTGTTGTGGATCCTTCTAAGGTAGAAGCTGTCAAGAATTAGAGTCGGCCAACGACTGTATCAGAAGTAAAAAGTTTTCTGGGTATAGCTGGTTATTATAGGAGATTCATTAAGGACTTCTCAAAAATTACAGTTCCTTTAATTAGACTCACGAGAAAAGAAAACCCTTTTGTCTGGTCAAAGGACTGTGAAAAGGGCTTTCAAAATCTTAAGAATCATCTTACGACAGCTCCTATCTTATCACTACCAATGGAGGGTGGTGGATTCGAAGTGTATACGGATGCGTCTGGCATTGGCTTAGGATGCGTTCTCATGCAGAATGGAAAAGTAATCTGTTATTCTTCAAGACAATTGAAATGTCACGAGGAAAACTATCATGTACATGATTTGGAATTGGCAGCGGTTATTTCGCCTTGAAAATTTGGCGTCATTATCTTTATGGAGAAAAGTTCACGGTCTACTCGGACCACAAAAGCTTGAAATAATTATTCTCTCAAAACGAGCTTAACATGAGGCAGAGGAGGTGGTTAGAATATCTCAAAGACTTTGATTTTGCTATTCAATTTCATCCTGGCAAGTCTAATGTTGTAGCTGATGCACTCAGTAGAAAACCAATGGGTATGCTATCAAGTCTTATGATAAGTGTAACTAACCTTGTTCCTCAAATTGTACAGTTGAACTTAGATATTGACATAAAGGAAGAAGATTGTTTCATAGCTAATATCCGAGCTCAACCTACATTGATAGAAGATCTGGTCAAGCTGTAAAATGATGATTCTATATTACTGGAAATTAAAGCCAATATTGAACAAAGGCCGGATTTTTCTATTTCCAATGACGGAATATTATTATTTAAGGGCCGAATATGTGTACCAGATCATGAGGCTACGAAGAAATTAATCCTAGATGAAGCGCATAATTCCAAATACACAATTCATCCAGGAGGAATAAAGATGTATCAAGATCTCAAAAGAAATATCTGGTGGCCCAATATGAAGAGAGAAATAGCTGATTTTGTGTCTCACTGTCTCACCTGCCAACAAGTAATGGCAGAGCATTTTAGACTCGCAGGTAAATTACACCCCTTGAGTATTCCAGAATGGAAATGGGAGAGTATAGGGATGGACTTTATTATGGGTTTACCCAAGACCAGAGGTGGACACGATGGAATATGAGTAATCATAGACCGATTGACTAAATCCGCACACTTCATACCAATAAAGAGTCGATGGTCTGTGGATATCCTGGCAGCATTGTACATAAAGGAGATTGTCAAACTACATGGTGTCCCAGTCACAATTATATCTGATAGAGATCCTCGATTCACATCACAATTCTGGAAGGGTCTACAACATTCACTAGGGACTAGATTGAATTTCAGCATAGCTTTTCATCAACAAACAGATGGTCAAACGGAAAGAACGAATTAGGTAGTAGAAGATATGCTCAGGGCTTGTGCTATCGACTTTGGAGGTAGTTGGCATGATCACTTGCCTCTAGTAGAGTTTGCATATAACAATAGCTATCAGGCTAGCATACGAATGACACCTTTTGAAGCCATATATGGAAAAAACTGTCGATCACCAATATGTTAGAATGAAATAGGGGGAAAGCAATTTCTAGGCCCTGACTTTATCAGGGATTCTACAGAGAAGATCAAGCTCATTCAAGAAAGAATGAAAATGGCACAAGATAGGCAAAAGTCTTTTACTAACAATCAAAGACGTAACTTGGAGTTTCAGGTACGAGATCATGTATATTTAAAGGTTTCTTCAGGTCGCGGTATTCAAAAATTTGACATTAAAGGAAAGCTAACTCCAAGATTCATTGGCCCATTTGAAATTCTTGAACGGATTGGTGAAGTGGCTTACAAACTGGCTTTACCTCCACAATTAGCAGGAGTTCATGACGTATTTCACGTCTCCATGCTGAAGAAGTATGTATATGATCCTGACCATATTATCACTTATGACAATCTGGAGATTCAGAAGGATATGACGTTCGAGCAAACACCAATAAAGATTCTGGAACGAGAAGTGCGTCAACTATGAAATAAAGTTATTCCTATGGTCAAGATTCAATGGAAGGAAACATGGCCATATGAAGCAACATGGGAAACCAAAGCAGCCATACGAAAAAGATTTCCAGAATTATTTAACTGTAAGTACACTCTCTGAAATCCATATATTGAATTTGGGGACCAAATTCTACTAAGTGGGGGAGGGTGTAGTGTCCCAGAATTTATATATATAATTTTTGAATTTTAAAATAATTTTCTAGAAATTATAAAGGCTTAAATGAAATTAATGAAGGGGTTATTGGATTAATAAGTCATTATAAGGCTCAATTAGGCTAATTAGTTAACCTGGCCAATCTAATTATTATCCATAAGGTTAATAGACCAAGCCCATCAAGTTTGGCCCATATTCTAGAAGGGTAATTAGCTTATTCACGTATTTTAAGGATAAATACCATTTATATAAGATAATTATGTGGATAAATAAATAAAAGAGTTTTATTAAATTGAAACTCTATATACGTTGAATGTAACAGTCTATTGGGCGACCGCCACAGCCCTGTAACGCACAAGGCTGGATGTGTTACACTCTATTAGTTCCGTGAAAGGAAGAACGAGCAAAAAGATTAGAAATTTGGGATCTTATCTATAAGAGATCGACTTAAGGAAGCTTATAACAGTACTAAGGACTCTTAGGGATTAGGTTCTGGCAAATTAAGGACTCTAGAATCAATCTAATCTTCAAACCCTAGCCAAAACTCTATAAATAGGACCCAATTCTGAACTGAGCGACCCTTACTTTTGGCTCGTGAAGAATCAAGGTAAGGAGTCATAATTTCGGGTAAGTTCTTTAGAAGCTTTTGTTTAGTATACTTTAAACTAATGGTTCTCCAAATTTTGTGCTAGGAAGTCAACCAACCAAGGAGATTGAAGCTTCCAAAGTTGCTGGTACGACCTTAGCAACCCAGGGAACTGAACGCAAGTCCTCTGAAGATCAGGACATTAGGACGTCTAAACGAGGTAATTAGAACTCAATCCTTTAGACCTTTTTGTTTCCAATAGTTTCATCTTCTTACCCTCAAAATTTCACATCCTTAGGTCAAGAGGCTTAGGAAATAGAGCAGCTTGAAGTTGCTGAATTATCACAAGAAGTACAAGGGACTAAGGGTAGCACCTAGCATCAAATTCAAAGTTTAAAAGTTTTAGAAGAGGTAGGTTATCTCATGATTGGCAAAAACAACTTGTTAGGAATAAAAGCTCTCTAATTGTGCTTGATTTCATGCATTATAGACTAAGAATTTCATGATTTAATGGTTCTATACAATCATGCATCTCTTAGCCCTAAATGGAAATTAAAAGATATTATCTTATCTCTTCACTAAAATCCATGCATATAGTTGGCCTATGCATCGTTATCATGACTAGGACAGTGGTAGTATGTTGATTTCCAGGCATGTTATGTTTTCATAAATCTATACTTTAGTTTCCTGCTAGCAGATCCTCTGACGCACCAACGTAAGACCGTCACATGAATGTAACGGCCTTACGATAGACCGTCACACCCTGTTGTGCTTTTAATGTTCTATTGTCTCTGACGCACCCTAGCAGGAGCATTACACTACTGTAACGGCCCCTCGATAAACTGTCACGCACTGTAACGCGCCTATCCTAGACCGTCAGACCCCTGTGTTCTGCCAGCCCTAGGCAGAACAATAACCAGTTAAGTTTACTTATAAATAAGCTTAGATAGCTAAGATGGACATGTTATCATGACTTCAAGTTTAGTTACTGATTCATAATCAAATTGCATGATTAATGTATCTTAGGTTATTTTAAGTTATGCTAATTTCATTGGCTAAAACTCTATAGTTTTGTATTCAAAATCATGATTTTCCAAATGTTGTATTGACGGAGTTTTATCTTGGTTTCACATTTTTATATATTCTTCTTTATCAATAGAGTCATTTCTTTAAGTATATGGCGCATATTCCGGTATGTTGTCCATTAGTTTACTTTACACTATAGGAACATTATTCTTGGACATGAGGACCTCTCTATTGGATATTCCTTCCAATAGACTAGGAAATCTTATTTCAAGGCCTCCGTAATTCTTCGCGAGCCTGGGATTCCCATTAGGACGCCGAGTTGGTTATACCAATAAAGCCCATTGATTAGATTACACTATCGATGTTTTTGGTTATCGATAATGTAACGGCTCTATGTTGGACCGTTAGGCACATGTAACGGCCCAATATTTGACCGTCGCATTCAACTGAGTCTGATTTCTTACTTCTGGATTCAGACTGATGTAACGGCCCAATACTGGAGCGTCACAACTTGTAATGGCCCAGTACACGACTGTCACACTGCTTGAGTATTTTAACCCATGGTGGACCAAGGGTTGATATTCCAAGGTTTCTAGATGGACTATTGATGATCTAGAACTTATCATATTGATCAAGAAACCTAAAATAATGAAGGGAAAATAAAGAATGTACCGTTATGCTGCCGATTTACTTCTGTAAGCATAACCTTGCTTAAGTCATTCTTGATTTCTCATGATTCTTATTAAAGCATTCATTCGTTGAATTATTGTTATCATGAGCTTATTGAACGTATTACATTCTTGGCCATACTTTATTGTTACATACGTGGAAGTAGCTTGATTTATACTTGAAGATGCGATCGAGCACTGATTGTGTTCAAGGGCTCTATGCTAGTCCCCTCGGCTGATTGTCAGAAACATACTATTTTATAAACCATGGGGTATGATGCTACTAGCGTCGCATTGCACTGGGAGTACGTTCTCTATAAATAAGTGAAAATCCACGGCACGACATGACATTCTTGTACATGACTTTCTTGCTTGATATTCCACAGAAATTCATGAAGTACTTGCTCATAAGCAAAAGATACTGGAGTGATGATTATGTGGCTTGTTAGTACATTCTCGATACATTCTTGTTCACGAAAGGCCAATATCATGTTCTTGTTACATTCTTGCTAGTTCATACTTGCTCTCATTCTAACTTACTTGATCATCTTGTTACTTTGGTTTAATCGCGTGATTGATCACATTCGCATGATTTTTACCTTATTCTTTAGAGCTAAATTGTTAATTACTTTAATAGTGCCTTCATGTTGATGCGAAGATACCTACTGGGCAAGTGTGCTCATTACCTATTTCCAATCTTTTCAGGAGATGGAAGTGATTCGAATTCGGATTCGGGTTATACAAGTAGCGGGTCTGAGAGCGAATGAAAGTATTGTCAAGATGAGAGTGAAGACTTAGGAAGTCTAAATTGTTTAGATTGAGTCTATGTAATTTTGCTATTTCTTGAGTCTAGTACATAATGAAAGTTGAATTAGTGATTGTAATTGAGCGTTCAATTTGATCATTTATGAAATAAAGTTGGAGTTTGACTAAATTATTGTGCAATTGCATTTATGTGTATGATTCTCTTACGCTCTGATCGTTCTTGCTTGCAAGAGGCTCCCGGAGTTAGTCTTCCGCTGTAATAAAGGCTCGGGGCGTGACATTTGAGTTTTTGGATTTTGAAAATATTCAATTTTTTTGGGTTTTGGAAACCAGTTTAAACCTAACGACGGGGAACCTCCTGTCCCACTGGGGGTCTCCCAAGTCCAACGTGTGCTAAAAGAGACCGCCCGTGGCCGGGGCCAATTTCACTTAACGATGCCTCTACCGAGGCCATACCCGGGGAGGGATCCATTCCTCGGAAAATAAAACAGAATTTAGCGAAAAAGCTGAAGATAGGTATAGGGGTTTTTAGGGCTTGAGTTCTTCTCATGACACCCCATTTTCAAAGAATCTGGTCTGTTGCGCCAGGGCTTTGTGTCCGTCCTCGAACCTACATCCGCTTTAGGCACGCATACGACCGGGCTCATAACGTCCCGCGGGGAAACTGTACTGCCACTCTTGCCATGCCTAGTTTCATTATTTGGGGGACTTTCAGACTTTCGAGAGCTTCGAGCTTGTGAGCTTTCAGCTTTGATTTTTGATTTTTAATTTTTGCCCCTTTCCATCTCTATTTCTTTTCTTTCTTTTTGTTTCTCTTTCATCCTGCGGAATAAGGTCGTAACGGACTGCCCCTATTTGAGACCTCTTTTATTGGGGGGTCTAGATCAGTTCTCACCCCCTTATTCACCATTTGCCCCTATTTTCAGCCGAGAGAGAGGAAAACAAGGATCTTTACCCTCCCCTAAGTATGGCCAAGGGAGAAACGGTGTCGCGCAAAAGAAGGAAACCGAAGTGTAGTGTGTGAGAGGTTGGACCGGGGCTCTCCTTTCGTGATCAGGTGAAGGCATACCCCACTGTTGGGCTATCGCTGGCTTGACTCTAAGGATAAAAGTGTTTTAAATATAGCCCATTCCACGGATTTGGTAGTTCTTCACCCTCCGCATTGACTAAGCGATACACGTTACCCAGATAGACTTCCTTCACTACGAACGGCCCTTCCCAGTTAGGTTGCAGTTTAGACCTAGGACCTGCTGATCTGATAAATTTGCGTTTCAAAACCATATTATCCACTTGGAATTTTCTTTGAATAACCTTCTTTTGAAAATAGCGCGAGACACGTTTTTGATAAACCGAGACATGATTGGCCGCGTTAAGCCTCTTCTCATCCAAGAGTTCCAGCTGGACTAGCAACGTCTCTTGACGCTCGTCGAAATTAAGTTCCTTGTCTACCTGCACTCTTAGAGAAGGGATCAAGATTTCATATGGGAGTACCGCCTCCATCCCATAAGTGAGAGCAAAAGGAGTTTGCCCCTTGGGAGTACGGACGGAGGTGCGATAAGCCCATAGAGCTTCTACCAGTTTATCGGCCCAATCAGCAAATTTGTGTGACTCGCATGTTTTCTTGATGATTTTTAGAAGGGTTTTGTTTGTGGCCTTAGCCTAGCAATTACCTTGGGGGTAGTATGGTGATGAATGATGCAATGAAATATTAAATCTCTTACAGAGGTCCCGGAGTTCTTGAGAAACAAATTGAGGCCCATTGTCGGTGATGATATCACTTGGCACTCCGAACCGTGAGATGATATTCTTCAGGATGAAGTGGCATACCGTGGTGGCTTTGATCTCTGCATAAGCTTCAGCTTCCGCCCACTTGGGGAAGTATTCTGTATCCGTCAGGATAAAGGACTTCTGGTTGACTGCGGAATTCGGATCACCGAGAGGTCCAATGATATCAAAGGCCCACATGGAGAATGGCCAAGGAGCAGAAAGACGATGGAGAGAAGAAGCAGGAGCATGGATCTTGTCAGCATGGAGCTGGCATTGAAGGCACCTATGGACATAGGTGGAGCAATCTTCTTCTAGGGTTGGCCAGTAATAGCCCTGCCTAAGAATCTTCTTCGCCAACGCCTGCCCATTTACGTGCCCTCCACACTCGCTGCAGTGAGCTGCTTCTACTACTTTCCAAGCCTCATCGTCATCCAAACACCTCATCAGAACTCCATTGAGAGCCCGCCTATACAATTCTCCAGCAACAATCGTGTATCTGGAGGCGGCTCGTCGAATGGCCCTGCGCTGCTCGGCGTTTGCCATCTCGGGAAAGGAACCATCTCTGCAATACTACTTAATCTCATAATACCACGGCAATTCTTCTTCTTATATGATCTCCTCAAGCTCAGTTAACGAAACTTCTTTCACCTCTTCCCTTTCTGCCTTCGTTTCTACAGATTTCCTAAGGTTGTCGAACCAGGGATCCTGAAGAGAAGGAGCATCTAGTCGCTGGACCACAATGGTCTTAGTGGCACGGCTGAGGGGAAATGATAGAGAAGAAGCGAGTGATGCAAGTGCATCAGCCAAGATGTTCTGAGAACGAGGAGTATGAATATAGATAAGTTTCCAGAATTGCCTAGACAAGAGCGTGACCAGATCTTGATAGGGCTTGAGCTTGGGGTCACGGGTGCGGTAAGTTGACAGAACTTGACGCAGCACCAACTGAGAGCCTCCTATGATGTTAAGATATCGTGCGCCCATGAGGTAGGCGTGCTTCAGACCGGTAAGGAGAGCCTCATACTCGGCTATATTGTTCGTGGCAGGAAAAGAGAGTTGATAGGCAATAGGAATGGTCACTCCTTCCGGAGTGAGGAGAACGGCGCCGATTCTACGGCCCTAGGAATTAAGAGCACCATCAAAATGAAGAGACCAAAAGGGAAGATGAGTGATTACTGCCAGGTTTTCATTAGGAAACTCGTCCTGGATCGAATCAGTGCGAGGGATAGGAGAATGAGCGAGATGCTCAACAATGGCGTATCCTTTGATTGCTTTCTGGATGATGAAGGTGATATCGAATTGGGAAAGAAAGCTCTGCCAGCGAGCTAATCGGCTAGAAAGGACGGGTTTTTCTAACAGGTAACGAATAGGGTCCATTCTAGAGATCAACTTAAACTCATGGGCGAGAAAATAGTGTTTGAGCTTCTGAGCTACCCACACTAGCGCTGCACAGGTCTTCTCCATGGGAGTATACTTGGATTAAGTCGGATTAAACAACCTCGAAAGATAGTATGCTGCCCTTTCCCTTCCTTCATCATCCATTTGAGCCAAGACAGCTCCTAGGGAGTCCTCAATAACAGAAATGTATAGAATCAGGGGTTTCCCAGGGACGGGTGGTTGCAAAATCGGGGGATTAGAAAGATAGACCTTAAGATCCTCATAGGCTTTTGGCATTGTTCATTCCATTCGAATTTAGTCCCCACCTTTAACAATTCGTAGAATGGGTGGCATCTTTACGAGTGTTGAGATATGAATCTCCTAATGAATTGTAAACGCCCAATCAAACCTCTGAGTTCAGTGATGTTCTTAGGCGGCGGCATTTCCATAACGGCCTTTGCTTTATTCAGATCGATCTGAATCCCCCGTTTACTAACTATAAACCCAAGCAATTTGCCTGATGCAACTCCAAACACGCATTTCTTTGGATTCATTTTCAATTTATACTCCCTAGCCCTTTGCAACACTTTGGCTAGAATGGCGGGGTGTTCTTCTTTGGACCTCGACTTTACCAGAATGTCATCCACGTAAGCTTCTAAGTACACATGCATCATGTCGTGGAAGATAGCCATCATTGCCCTCTGATAAGTAGCACCTGCATTCTTTAATCCAAATGCATAACAACATAGCAGTATGTGCCCCAGGGCGTAGTGAACGAGGTCTTCTCTTGATCCTCAGGAGCAAGACGGATTTGGTTATATCCAGAATAACCATCCATGAACGAGAGGGCATCATACCCAGCCGTGTTATCCACCAACACATCGATGTGAGGAAGCGGAAAGTCATCTTTCGGACATGCCTTATTCAAGTCCCTGAAATCGATACAAATCCAAATTTTGCCATCCTTTTTCATTACTGGGACTATGTTCGCCACCCACTGTGGATACAATACAACTCTAATAAACATGGCCTTGTGCAATTTATCGACTTCTTCCTTTATCCTTAAGGCCATCTGCGGGTGGAATCTTCTTACTTTTTGCTTAATGGGTGTTGCCCCTGGTTTAAGAATCAATCGGTGTTCAACCAACGTGGCATCAAGACCTGGCATGTCCTCATAGGACCAGGCAAAAGAATCGATGTACTCCCTCAATACCTTGATTAACTCCTCTTCAACCTGAGGAGGGAGATTAGCAGAAATAAGTATGGGCTTGGGATCCTCTTCTGTCCCGAGATTAATCTCTTCGTGGGTTCATCCACTGCCGAGACAGTTCGTCAAACCTCTTCAAACCTTGCGCGTACAAATCGGCAGTGTCATCCACATCGCTTTCCTCGTCATCGGCTGGGTCATTCCCATCTAGAATTTCATATACTCCCAATCCGTCATTGCTCCACACCCCTTCCAATTCTCATCATCCTCTAAAACAATTGTGGTCTCCACAAACTCCAGGCACTTAAGAAGGGCATGGCATCTCTCGGCCAAATCTTGCAGAAACCTATCAGGGATGGATTTCGGATGACGCATCACAGGGTGCGCCGCAAATGTGGATGGGCTAACAAGACTAGAACTAGACTCTACCCCAACTGACTCAACTAACCTAGAAGATTCTACACACTGTACATCTAACCTAGGAGATAAGAAATCTACTGGGAAAGAAGCAGAGGTCTCGTGCCCCTGGGAAGAGGATGGACTGAAAACAACGTAATCTTCCATAGAAACCTCCGCTTTAAAATTGGCATTTTTTTTGGAATTCGGAGGAGATCACGCAACAAGAAGAAGAAGACGGGGGAGGAGGGAGTTGCATGGGAAACAGATCGGGGAAGATGCAATCGAAGAATGGATCAGAGGATCGAAACCACATCTCATGGAGTTGGGCATTGGGGGGAGGAGGAGTAAACAGACTTGAAAGATCAATAGGTGGGCAGTGCCCACATGCACATGGCACGAACAGAATTTCAGGTGGTCTTTCCGTGAAGTACGGGTCGACCATAATCAGAGGGGAGCGTGGGACAAATTCCAATTGTTGAAATATAGAGGCAAGATGGGATGGGGACAAAGAAAAGGTGGTGATAGAGCTTCCCGCTTCTCGTGGCCTCCGGCGGACTAGCTGCGTTGGAGAATGCTTCACCAGCTGCATCTCCTTCTTCTTCGGTCAGTCTTCTTCTTCGCAGAACATCTTTTCAAAGCAGACACAAAAATCTTCCATATCACCCACCAGCCCCTTCAGCGGCGCCGATGGGTCAGCAACATCACATGCGGCATCAATCTTCTTCTCAGGGTAGGGTGGCGGCTTCTTCAAAGTGTCGGGCTGCAGCGAGCCTTTCACGAAGTGTTGACGGTAATCCCACGTCAGTGGCCCGGAGTCTCCCAGAATGGACAATGCTGTCTCGCGGTAGCCAAGGCCTCGGTGGCCCATCTTCCTACCTCTGGGGACGGGCTTAGTTCGCCCCTGTAGTTGTGCACCGAGACCCAAGCCCGGCTGATGACCCAACTTTAAGATCATGTGCCACCCTTTCGAATCTATAATCTTGGACTTAATTTTTACATTGACTGGCGCAGTGACGGGCTTGCGTGACGCATATGCCCATGAGTAGTTAAGTCCATCACAGAAAGAACTGGCCTGTTACTCGGCCACAGAGTAGGGAGAATCTTAGCTGCTATCGCATCAATATTTTGGACAGTGGAAATACTCTTCACCATGACCACCCGCCCTTGGAATGGAAACTTCAAACACTGGTGGGCAGTCGAGGGCACGGCATTTAGACTATTTATCCATGGACGACCCAGAATTGCTTTGAACATTGGGTCTATGTCCAATACGTAAAATTCCACGTCCATGACCAAAGGCCCTAGCTCGGCCTGAACAGTTATGACCCCATGACAAGCACGCCTGGAGTTATCATACGCTGCTATTGTGGTCGGTGTGGGCTTTAACATTTCTTCTGAGATGTTGCAGGCACGGAGGGTACTTAACAGACTGTTTGCGACCGCGGGGGTGTCACTTGTCGTTTTGTCCTCGCGGCGGGGGTGTAGACTCGCCTTTTATGGAAGGTCGAGAGAAGTTGACTGGGCAGGCGGGGATTCCGGGGGTATTGAGGAGAAGGTAGAGAGAATGATAGGAACACACTGGCAGGGATGGCGTATGGTTCATCATTCCGGGAGACTGGGATAGGGATGGCTGGGTGGAATGCAGGCATGCCAGTCGATTTCTCGACGATCACCTATGGAACCAAGGATTGACCGGGGAAGCGTCGCCAGGATGCGGCACGTGGCTCGAGAGATCGGGTGACATGTGGATAAAAGGGGTTCCACGGGTGTGAGTGCGCAGGCGATCATGGGGATTCATGTACTGGACGTCTTTTCCCACCGGCCGCAAGCAACCGGTGTTTATTTTACATCGATCGAATCCGAATACCTTTGTTTCTTCTGCCAAAGAGAGAGTCAGGGACCTTGGTAGCCGCAACATCGGGAGGGTATAGTCCGTGCAACAGCGATAGGGCAACAGCAACACAACAGGGATAATTGGGGGCAGAGAGACTGGTTCCAGCGAGGAGGGGAATCCCCTCCTTGACTGGATTACATGACTTATATGCCATGAAAGGCATTTATATGGAGGCGTGAGAGCCCGGTTACAAGTGCTTGCAAGCCGCGGGGCAGTTCCGTCATTCATGACGGTCCCCGGGTCATTGCATTATTGTGCGGGTATTTCCATATTTGTACGTAGTGTCCATCAAAGGACCTGTGACTGAGCAGGATGGCGCCCGAGGGGCGTCACAATGTATTCCCGACATGAGGCAGTGTCGAGGTCGGGGCTGTAGGGGTGCCGTAGGCACCATTATGCTGGGGAAATTGAGTGGTCGGGTGCCGCGGGCACCGATGTGACTTGAGTAGCTGGCAGTCGGGTGCCGGGGGCACCGTTGTGACTGGAGTTGTTGAGTGGTCGGGTGCCGCGGGCCTCTATATGACTGGAGTAGCTGGCAGTAAGGTGCCGGGGGCACCGTTGTGACTGAGTGGCTGAGTGGTCAGGTGCCGCGGGCAGCGATGTGACTGGAGTAGCAGGCAGTCGGGTGCCGGGGGCACCATTGTGACTGGAGTTGTTGAGTGGTCGGGTGCTGGGGGCACCGTTGTGACGGGAGTTGTTGGCAGTCAGGTGCCAGGGGCATCGTTGTGACTGGAGTGACTGGTAGTCGGGTGCCGGGGGCACTGTTGTGACTGAGTTGTTGAGCTGTCAGGCGTCGGGGGCACCGTTGTGACTGGGGTAGCTAGCAGTCGGGTACCGAGGGCACCGTTGTGACTGAAGTTGTCGACAGTCGGGTGCCGGGGGCACCGTTGTGACTGGAGTTGTTTGCAGTCGGGTGCCAGGGGCACTGTTGTGGCTGTAGTTATTGAGTGATCGGGTGCCGCGGGCCCCGATGTGACTAGAGTAGTTGGCAGTCAGGTGCCAGGGACACCGTTGCGACTGGAGGTGGCGGGCGTCGAGATACCTCGATGGTCGTGCTCAGTGCCCGATGTGACTTGCAGTCGGGTGCCGGAGGCACTGTTGAGACTGAAGGAGGCGGGCGTCGGGAGACCTCGATGGTCCTGCTCCGGGCCCGGTGTGATTGGCAGTGGCCTGACACTTCATCTTGCGCCAGGACTTGTAAATTGTGCCCATTGTCCGGGTAACGGCACTAAGGGCATGCTCATCGACATGACGCCAAGGTGGCACACGATCATCGAGGCGAGGCCGAACAGGGTGCTTTTGTCAAGTGACATCAAGGTCGTGCATGACTATCGAGGCAGGACCCGGGCAGAGTGCTTTCACCAAGCAAGATCTGGGGTCGTGCATGATTATCGAGACGACATATCACAACATGGGTCCGGAGGTGAGTGTTTGGGCTAGACGCCGTATGAGGGATGCTCATGCGGCATGCCCTCGGCGTGAGCCTAGCAAACACACACACAAATCTCCCGGAGACAGGTGTTTCGACAAGACGCCATATGAGGGATGCACATGCAGCATGCCCTCGGCGTGAGCCTAGCAAACACACACAATTCTCCTTAGCGGGCCCTTGTAGTCCGCGGTTGAGATCCTTGCATTGATGCTTGATGCATTTGGTGCTTCATCCATGCCATTTGGGCTCCCAAAGGGGGGGCTTTTATAGTGGAAGGTGAAGGGTCACAGGGGGTTTACGTGGACCAGCTAAGGGGGGTGAGCTGGTCCGCGTAAACCCAAGTGAATAGTGTCACTGGGAGTTACACGAGTTGAGAGAGGGGGAAGGGGTTTACGCGGACCAGGAGGGGGGGTTTACGTGGACCAGCCAGGGGGCCTGGGCTGGTCCGCGTAAACCCCCCCTTGGATGGGGATTTACGCGGACCAGCCAGGGGGCCTGAGCTAGTCCGCGTAAACCCTCCCCCCTCATGGGGGTTTAGGCGGACCAGCCAGGGGGCCCTGGCTGGTCCGCCTTAGGAGGGTTCGCTCCGGTCATTTCTTTCTTTTTTTGAAAAATTAAATTTTTTAATTCAATGGGGGTTTACGCGGACCAGCCGGGGGGGGTGAGCTTGTCCGCGTAAACCCCCCTTGGATGGGGGTTTACGCGGACCAGCCAGGGGGCCCTAGCTGGTCTGCGTAAACCCTCCCCCCATGGGGGTTTAGGCGGGTTTGACCACGGGTAGGACTGGGGGTTTGACTGGGGATTGACTAAGGGTTTGTCTGAGGGTTGACTGAGGGTTTGACCGAAGGTCTGACTGGGGTCTGACGGGGGGTTTGACTGAGGGTTGACTGAGCATTTGACTGGGGGTTGACTGAGGGTCGACTGAGGATTGACTGAGGGTCGACTGAGAGATGGCTGGGAGGTTTGACTGAGGGTTGACTAAGGGTTTGACTGCGGGTTGACTAAGGGTTTGACTGGGGGTCGACTGAGGGTTTGACTAAGGGTTGACTGAGGTTTGACTGAGGGTTGATTGGGGGTTGACTGAGGGTTTCACTAAGGTTGATTGAGGGTTGACTGGGGGTTGACTAAGGGCTGACTGAAGGTTGACTGAAGGTTGACTGAGGGTTTTATAGAGAGTTTGACTGAGGGTTGATTGGGAGTTTGACTGAGGGCTTGATTGAGGGTTGACTGAGGGTTGACTGGGGTTTGACTGAGCGTTTGACTGTGGGTTTGACTAGGGCTTGACTGGCTATAAACAGGTCGATCCGCGTGTGAGGCCGCACGATGGTGGTGCATGACGCGGTGGGTTACTGAGACTCCCGAGTTGAGCTCCGACTTGCTGTAGAGTGGCTGGAACATACGCGCCTACCAGGTGCTCGGGGAGATTGCCGACACGCGTGTGTGGGACATATGAGGGCGCTATGAGCTCCTGAAGCTTGTGGTTGGCCCAGTCGGGTCTTCCTTTGACTTTAAAGGGCTAGATGGAGGTGACTCAGGGGTAGACCCTAGCCTCGTTGCTGGGTGCCACACGGCGTGGCTTGTAGTCAGGACGCCCCCGGGTCGGCTCGTGTAGCTGTGTTGAACGCAGGTAAACCCGCAAACTGAGTGATCGGGGGTGGGCCCGATCGATTGCTGATGTTGCCGTGGGTCACGGCTAGCTGGTTAGGACCCTTGGTTGGGCCCGGTGGCTGGGGCATCGACATGACGATGACATTTTCCTGGTGGTCAGGGTGACCCTCGCTCCTTGGCGAAGAATCGTATGATGCGGCAGGCTGTTCTGAGTCCCGAGTTAACCCGGTTGTTGAAGCGTCGGCAGTATAATACCGTATGCTGGGTGTCCGAGGGTGATCCCCGAATCTTCACAGAGTGCCGTAAGGTACGGCAGGTTGTCCCGAATCTTGTAATTGACCCGATTGTCGAGAAACTGGCTGGCATAGTGCCATGTGCTCGGGGCCGATGCCAGGTTGTTATATTGCACCGCTTGACCCGGTGATGCGTCTCGATTTCTGAGCACAACTCGACTGGTAGAGCAACTTTAGCGATGTGCCATTTTACTCCATTTAGGAAGTATTTCCCTACGCTTAATCCTCGATTAATTCAAGAAAATAAGTCGGTGCCAACAAATGCCCCCCACGGGGCATGCGTCGGAGGCGAAGACGACGGCGTGCGACCCGTGCGCCTTTCAAGCTTGATTTCTCCTGACCTTATTGGCATGTGGGAGTTACTTGTTCTGAGGTTTGACGCTCCCGTTGTGATCTTTCATGCGACGGTGGTATGTTTACAGGAGACCGTTAAGTCCGAGAGGTTATCGAGCTGGATTTCAGAGGGATATGAGTGGCTGGATACACTTGTGGTGCTTGAAGTTGTAGCCCGCTATCCGTGACTTGGGAATTCTATTCCCTTTGTCTCGCGTGTCAGGCTTGTAGCAAAGGTGTGCAGGGCCCGCATCACGGGATTAATCAGGTCTGGACGTCGAACTCTCCATACAGGTGGTTGCCTCGGCGGTTGATGGTGTGACTGGGCTGGACGCCAATGCTGATGGTGAAGAGAGGCCAGGGGAGCCTAGTGTAACAATGCTTCTGGATTTGTTGCCTATGTCTAGGGCCTGCCTTGCGCAGCGGGCTTTGTTGGTTTTCTGAGGAGAGGCGGCTCAGTGAAAAGGACCCTCCCCCATTAGAAATCTGAGACAGGGGGAGGCCAGGACTGTTGAGTCCATCACGCCTCGTAGGGTGGCTGGCGAGTGGTGGGAGACCCCTTGTGGCTCCCCATTCATTATCTAAGATTGCACTGCGGGAGTCATGTCTTGCCCCCGGAGGTGGACTTGTAGACTGAAATTTGTGTTTTCTCAGGTTTTCCACCTTATCTGAGTCGAGGAGTGCCCTGAGTATTTTTCACTCCTGGGCCTGTTCTCCTGTGAGCGTGACTATAGCTAACGATGTTGTGTAAGGGGGTTCGAGACTTCCATGTCTTGGGAATTGGAGGGCCACCCATCCCTCGGCCCCTGGGATTACTGGCTGGCGACAAGATGACCGTCGCTCTGATCGGGGTTTTGTGGCGAAGCCTGTGGTCGATCGTTAGCAGCCTACCACTACTGTGGTGGTTGATTCTTCTTGTGGGATGCTGGTATCGTCTGTTGACCACCCATGGGGGCGCATTTGCCAAGCTTGGCGCCCACCGTCCTATGGGACGGGCTGGTCACAGCTCCGAAGCATTGTAGCTGGAGTTGTGTTGTAGGGCACTTGCAAATCGTCAAGTTATGATGCTGGAGGCCACTTTGTCATGGCTGGATGTGACTGGGATTATAGCTGGTGGGTCAGGGGTTACAGGGGAACTGGGATTATACTAGGGCTTCGAAGTTGAGAGATTCCAGCTCCTGCCAGGGCCGCCATTGCACGGTCAAAGTGGTAGGGACCGGTTGGTTGGCTAGTGGTGTCAGGGAATCCAGAGAGGCTGGAGTAACAGGGGGATGGATGACGTTAGCTGAGAAGTGGGCCGCTGCGGAGCAGCCACGGGGACCACACCCAAGAAGTAGGGTGGTTCGCCGACTAGGGTGAAGCTGCCGAAGACAATTGGCGCCGTAGGTGAGTTGGTCTGATGCTGTTGGAGGCAAGATTCAGCGAGACATGTTGACCTGGTGTTGCTGGGGGTCGGCCTTGGCAAGGGCCGTTGACCCGGTGTTACTGAGGGCCTGCCCAAGGGAAGCATGTCGGCCTGGGGTTGCTGTAGACCCGCCTCGGCGAGGCATTTTGGTTTGGAGTTGTTGGATACCTACCTCAGCGAGGCGTCTTGGTCTGGAGTCGCAGGAGACCTGTCTCGAAGAGGCGTCTTGGTCTGAAGTCGTTGAAGACCTACCTCGGCGAGGCATTTTGGTCTGAAGTTGTTGAAGACCTGCCTCGGCGAGACGTCTTGGTCTGAAGTTGCTAGAGACCTACCTCGGCGAGGCGTCTTGGTCTGAGGTTGTTGAAGACCTACCTCGGCGAGGCATCTTGGTCTGAAGTTGCTGGAGACCTACCTCGGCGAGGCGTCTTGGTCTGAGGTTACTGGAATTGCCCCCAGAAAGGGGTGTTGGCTTGGAATCGTATTCGGTCGATCCTCGCGGTGTATGGCTGAATGTTGATGATGTCGGCTGACCGTAATGGTGAAGTAGCCGAAGTTGAGGTCGTCTGACCCTTTAAACAGTACAATGACCATAAATGATGTTAGACACATAATCATCATAATATGGTGGATGGTACCTGTTAATGTGCTGGTTGACCGCCGAGGTGTATCGACTAGGAAGTCCACTCGGCTGATTGCTGAGGTATATTGACTGGGAGCCACGATCAGCTGATCACTGAGGTGCCGCCGAAGGCGTGGTTGCTGGCTGACCATTGAGGTGTGATGGTCAGAGCGTGGTAGACCGACCCCTGGGGGTATGTTGGTCGGGAGCTACTGTAGACTGGCCTTTAAGACGTGCTAGTCTGTAAGGTATCTGGAGTTGTTCATGTGGTTGTTGTTGTTGATCACCCTATGAGGTGTAGTGGCCTGTTGCCAAATACTGGGAACTGGATACTGGAGGTCTGCCTGAGTAAGGTGTATTGGCATGTTGTCGGCCATTACAAGTTAGAGGCTAAAAACCTGGATACTTAGACTGGAGACCCGCCTGGCTAAGGCATGCTGGTCTACTGATGGAAACTGGCGGTCCGAGGCTGGAGATTGGAAGGCAAGGATTGGATCCTGGGACTGGAGATTGTGACCCAGATATAGGAGACTAAGTACTGGGGCTGGAGACTGGAATCTGGCCACTAGGTGCTGGGATGGAAGGCTGGGATTGGGAACTGGGTGTTGGATATGGCAACCGGTAATTAGATACTGTGTGCTGGAATTGGAGGTCTGCCCCTATGAGGCATGCTAGCCCATTACTGAAAACTGGAATTGGAAATGGGAAATGGGAAATTAAATGTTGGGAACTAGGCAATGGAATCGGAGGTTGGAACTGGAAGCCGGAAGTGGAGTCCTGGTGCTGGATACTGGGAATCGGGGTACTTGAACAGGATGTTGAAGGCAGGGTACTGGAACTAGGCACTGGAAACTGAATACTGGAAGCTGGATTTTACAGCTGGGTATTAGACATTGGAGGTTGGATACTGGAAGTTAGGTATTGGAAATTGGGTACTGGAAGCTGGATATCGAAGGCTGGGTGCTGGAGGCCTGCTTGAATGAGGCATGTTGGCCTGGATGGCTGGAGACTGGAAGCTAGAGGACAATCCATAAGGCGGTGTTGACCCAGAGGACTGGGGACTGGAAGCTGGAGGCTAACCCGTGAGGGTGTGTTGGTGTGTATTGCTGGTGACTGGAGGCTAGAGGCCGACCCGCGAGGGTGTTTTGGCCCACGTTCCTGGGACTGGAGGTCGGCCCGTAAGGGTGTGTTAACCTATATCACTAGGGGCTGGGAACTGGAGGCTGACCCGTGAGGGTGCTTCGGCCTATGTTGCTGGAGACTGGAAGCTGGAGGCTGACCCAAGAGGGTGTGCTGGCCTATGTGGCTGGAGACTCGAGGCCGACCCTAGAGGGTGTGCTGGCCTATGTTGATGGTATTGTTTAGTCTGGGGAGTTGGAGTTGAGGTTGGGGTTGGCTGGCACACTGCCATGGTGACATAGCGAGAGACCGGGATTGGAGCTGGAGCTGGCCGGCTAACCGTTGAGGTGTTGTAGCCGAATACTGGGACTGGTGACTGGAACTGGAACTGGGCGGCTAGCCTGTGAAGGTGTTATAGCCAGATACTGGGACTGGTGACTTGAACTGGAACTGGGCGGCTGGCCTGCGAAGGCGTTGTAGCCGGATTCTGGGACTGGTGACTAGAACTGGAACTGGGCGGCTGGCCTGTGGAGGCGTTATAGCCGGAATGTTGGGACCGAAAACTGGAACTGGAATTGGGAGGCTAGCCTGTAAAGGTGTTGTAGCCGAAACTGGAACTGAAAACTGGGCGGCTGGCCTGTGAAGGCGTTATAGCAGAAGCTGGGACTGAAACTGGGCGGCTGGCTTGTGAATGCGTTGTAGCCGAAACTGGGATTGGTGACTGGCGACTGCCCTGTAAAGGTGTTGTAGCCAAAATTGGAATTGGAGCCTGAGCGGCTGGCCTGTGAAGGCGTTGTAGCTGAAGCTGGGACTGAAACTGGGCGGCTGGCCTGTGAAGGCGTTGTAGCCGAAACTGGGACTGGTGACTGGGCGGCTGGCCTGTAAAGGCGTTGTAGCCAAAACTGGAATTGGAGCCTGAGCGGCTAGCCTATGAAGGCGTTGTAGCCGAAACTGGGACTGGAGACTGGGCAGCTGGCCTGTGAAGGCGTTGTAGCCGAAGCTGGGACAGGAACTGGGCGGCTGGCCTGTGAAGGCGTTGTAGCTAAAACTGGGACTGGTGATTGGACGGCTGGCATGTAAAGGTGTTGTAGCCAAAACTAGAATTGGAGGCTGAGCGACTGGCCTGCAAAGGCGTTGTAGCCGAAACTGGGATTGGAGACTGAGCGGCTGGCCTACGAAGGCGTTGTAGCCGAAACTGGGACTGGAGGCTGAGCGGCTGGCCTGTAAAGGCGTTGTAGCCGAAACTGGAGGTAGAGGCTGGCCTATAAAGGCGTTGTAGCCGGGACTGGAGATGGGAGCTGGCGGCTGTCCTGTGAAGGCGTTGTAGCCGAAATTGGAATTAGGAGCTGGGCGGCTGGCCTGTAGGGGGGTTGTAACCGAAGTTGGGACTAGTCGGCCAACCGACGAGGTGTGTAGCCGAACGTTAGAGCTGGAGTTGGCGATGGCCGACCCTCGGGGGTGTAATGACCACCATTTTTGCGGAGTGACACTGAGGTCGCCGTCGGCGGGATGTCGTGGTTGACGACTTTCATGAGCGCTGAGTAAAGAGGAAGAGAGTTCTTTTTTTTTCTCTTTACCAGCTCTACCGCCCTTGCGGGTTTTCGCCAGAGCTGGCCCCCTTTTGCTTTTTTCGGTATGCCCTTGCGGGTTTTCACACCGAGGGGTTTCCCGATTTTACCTGAGGCGGCCTCGCGGGTTTTCACCTCAACTGGGTTGACGGTAATTTTTACCCTCAGTAATCCCATGGAAGGAGTTGACTGAGGCCGCCGGGGTATCTCTATTTTTATCCCCATTTGTTTTTATTTTTTTCTTTTTGACCTGGGATCCTTGTAGCTGTCGTCCTTAGCATGCTGTTGTCGGGGGACGTGACCTGGAGTTCGTGCTGTTGACGGCTTGTCACCGTCGTAGCCATGGTAGTGGCTTTGGCTAGTTACAGAGTAATCTGTAGTTTGACTGGTGATCTGGGAACCGGTGATCCTTAGTGGCGTATTGCTGGAATCATGACCGGGATCTGGGAACTGGTATGCTTTACGACGTATTGCTGGAGTTATGACCGGGTTCATGGTGACTCGACCATGATAGGCTGGTGACTGGGAATTATGGGTTGATGGATTCTCATGATAGATGGATCCAAGGTTGTTGTGATGTAGGGGCCAACCGAGGTGGCGTGTAGGCTGAGGTTTGCTGGAACAAATGACTGGACTAATGCATGAATTGCTGGTATATATGGGCCGACTGTGGATGTGTGAGGCCAGAGGAAGTGTGAGCCAACTGGGGTGGTGTATGGCTAAATGGGGAGTGTAAGATCAATGACCTAGAGAGACGTACTAGCCAGAGACTGGTATAGGCCACCAACGGAGGGGAGTGGCCTGGGGAGCTGGTTTAAGCCAAACGTGATGGTATATGGCCGACAGGGAGGTGCAGGATTTATAAACTGGAGCAGGGGATTGGTCAGGGACTGGTACGGGCCAACTGGCCAGGGATATGGTTGTTGTAAAGTGGGTAGTTGGTTTCCCCCAGCTGAGGGAGAAGAGAAATTTTATTTTTGTTCTCCTTACCAGCTCTACCGCCCTTTCGGGTTTTCGCCAGAGCTGGCCCCCTTTTACTTTTTTCGATGCGCCCTTGCGGGTTTTCGCATCGAGGGGTTACCCAATTTTACCTAAGGTGCTCTTGCGAGTTTTCACCTTAACCGGGTTACTAGCCTTCTTACCCCCAGCCACTTCCTTGAAAAAGAGAACGACTGAGTCCGCCAGGGTATCTCTATTTTTAACCCCACTTATTTTGTTGTTATTTTTTGGTTACCTGGGAGCCTCTTGGCTATGCGGTGACTGGCGCTGGGTGTCCTTAGCTTGCTACTGTCGAAGAACGCTGTTAGTGGGATCATTGTTGTTGATCCTCTGTGCTGATGCTGGAGTTCCTCACTGGGGCCTGGCTGGTTGCCAAGCAATCTGGGGCTTCACGTAGACCTTCAGGCTGGCTGATCCGTGTAGCTTGCAGCTAGAGCTTGGACTGAAGCTTGAACATATCGGCTTTGATGATGCAAAGGCTGAGGTTCTGGGTTGTGGTGGCATATAGGCCAAGAATTGACGTAGGCTGACCAAGGAGGTGTATTGGCCAAAAGTTATGGATTTAACTGGCCAGGAAGGTGCACTGGTTCGGGACTGGGTGATGTGTAGGCCTACCATTGTGGTATTTTGGCCAGAGATCAGGTGTTTGATTGACTGTAGAGGTGTTTTAGTCAAGAGTAGATGTAGGTCGACTATGAAGGGTGATGACCAAAGTGGAGGCTTGACCGGCCGTGGCGGCATATTGGTCAAGGGGGTAGCGGCCAACGGGCATGTTGTGAGACTGAGAGGAAACATGTAGGTTGACCGTGATGGTGTATTGACCTGGATGCTGGGTGGTGACCAACCATGATGGTGTCTTGGTCAAAAATAGGGTGTGGGCCGACCGTTATAGTGTGATAGCCAGAAGAAGGTATGCTGACCCACTATCACGGTGGACCGGTCAGGGATTTAGGGTGAGGTGGTTGGCTATTCCTAGAGAGGAAGAGAGATTTTTCTTTTTCTCTTTACCAGCTCTACCGCCCTTTCGGGTTTTCGCCAGAGCTGGCCCCCTTTTGCTTTTTCCGATGTGCCCTTGCAAGTTTTCACACCGAGGGGTGACCCGATTTTACCTGAGGCACCCTCGCGGGTTTTCACCTCAGCTGGGTTTGTGGCCTTTTTGCCCCCAACCACCGCCTCATGGAGAGAGAGTGGTTGAGTTCGCCGGGACATCTCTATTTTTAGCCCCCTTTTTGTGTTATTTTTTTTTGTTTTGTTTTTTGATACCTGCGAGCCTTGCGGCTGTCGTTAGCTTATTGCTGTCAGGGGACGTTGCCCGGGGGTTGTGTCATTGGCGACTTGTTGGTGTTGTAGAAGCGACCGTGGATCGACCCTCAACCGAGTAGCTCGGGACTTTAGGGCAGATCTAGAGAATGGCTGGTCTTTGCTGTAGATGGCTGGGACTTTGACTGGGATCTGGGTGGCTCGGCCTTATTGAACATGATGGTTGAAGCCACGCTTGGATAGGGTGTCTGCCTAGGTGTTGCTACCCCTTGGGACATAGTAAATATCGAAGGGATAGACCTCCCACCAGGGTTTGCTGGTAGCCACTGGTGGGGACCCGACGGAGCTTTGCTGGCGTCATCAGTTGGCGTTGGCAGGGATTCCACCGAGTCGTTAGCTGATGCATGTGGAGTTTCTTTGGAGCTATTGGGCGGGTGTCGGCGGGATTCACCCTCTTTCACTCTGCTGGCTTTTGAGCTTGGTACCATTCTGGTGAGTGGAGGTACCTCTTGACCCGGGACCTCCGAATGGGTTGGGGCTCTTTTCTAATGACCCATATTCATTCGAGGGAGGACGAATGCTCCTCCTTAGAGTTGCCCCCATTGTTTGGGCTTGGAAGGCTAGATACTGGACCGGGGTGATTGCCCCCAGTGTGATACTGGTGCATCGGCTTCTCTGAGCCTCACCTAGTCTTCTGGAGGCAGGGGTGGCGGTGGTGGGTCACCCATTTTTGCAGCCGCCATGACGCCCCTTCCTTTTTCCAGGGCCAAGGTTGACTTGGCACCAATGTGGTGGATCGAATGAGCCCGGTCCGGGGCTGTCTAGAGCATGGCATTTCTGGTGAGTGTCAGTGTAGTTGCAACTCGGGAGTATAGTGCCCGAGCTGGGGCTGACAGAGTGGCGACCCGGCACTTGGTGTTCAGTTGGGCCATCGGAGTTGTTGCCAGAACTCGGGGTTTGTGACCCATGTCGTGAACTGAGGATGTCAGAGGGATGGTGACCCAGAGCTTGACGCCCGTACTTGGTGTTGGCGAAGCTAGTGCCCAAGGCTGAAAGCCTATATTGGGAGCTGATGAAGTTGGGATCTGGGACTAGAAACCCAAACTGAGTGATTGACGACAGTGGGTTCCATAGCTAGAAGCCCGTCTTGAATACTGATGGTGCTGGGACCCAGGACTGGATGTCGGTCTTGGGCGTTGTCGAAATTGGAACCCGGGGCTGGAGGCCCATCTCGGGTGCTGATGAAACTAGGACCCGAGGCCGAATGCATGTCTCTGGTGTCAATAAAGTCGGGACCCGGGGCTGAACGCCCGTCTTGGGTGTGGCTGAAACTGGGACCCGGGGCTGAACGCCCGGTCTTAGGTGTTGGTGGAACTGGATCCCAGGGCAGAACACCCATCTTGGGTATTGATGGAACTGGATCCCAGGGCAGGCAACCCGTCTTGGGTGTTGATGGAGCTGGAACCCGGGGCTGACCGCCCGCCTTGGGTGCTGTTGGAGTCGGATCCTAGAGCTGGATGGCCCCCTTTCTTTTTTTGGTATTACTGAAACTAGAACCTAGGGCTGAACGCCCGTCTTGGGTGCTGGGGATGTGGGAATACTCGGACCCAGGGCGGAGCGCCCCTCTTGGGTATTGATGTAGCTGAGACGCGGGGCGGAAAGCTCATCTTGGGTGTTGATGTAGTTGGGACCCGGGGTCGGAAGCCCGTCTCGGGTATTGATGTATCTGGGACCCAGGGCTGAAAGCCTGTCTCGGGTATTGATGTATCTGGGACCCAGGGCTGAAAGCCTGTCTCGGGTATTGATGTATCTGGGACCCGGGGCTGGAGGCCCATGTCAGGTGTTACTGGAGCTAGACCCCGGGGCTAGACGCCCATCTTGGGTGTTGCTGGAACTGAGACCCAGGGCTAAAAGCCCATCGTGGGTGTTGCTGGAGCTGAGACCCAGGGCTAAGCGCCTGTGTTGGGTGTTGCTGGAGCTGAGACCCAGGGCTAGACGCCCGTGTTGGGTGTTGAGGTGGCCTTGTCCCGAAGAGGAAACCCTTTGCTGGGAGTTGGCATTACTGGATCGGAGGGGTAAAGACCCGTCATAGAGCTGGGAGGCCAGGGGCCCAGTGCGGAGAGTCCGCATCGGGGACCGACCTTGATGAGACCCGGGGTCATCTACCTGAGCCAGATGCTGGGGAGCCTCGAACTCGGGGTTGAAAGCCCGTATTGAGTGTCGGCTCGTTGGACACTCGGGTCGGAAGGCCCATATAGACTACTGGGAGGCCTTGACCCCGGGGTGGGAAACCCGTGCTGGGGGTAGGCTTGGCTGGGACTCGGAGCTGAGAGCCCGAGTGAGGTGCTGAGGAGCCGGGGACCCAGGGCAGAAAGCCCAGGTCGGGTGCTTGCGGAGCTGGGGACCCAGAGATCAATGACCACATGGGTCTCTATCACTGGAGGAGCAGAGGGGCCAGCTGCCTGTATCGATAGTTGCCGGACTGGGCTGCTTGTCGGCCACGGCAATGGCGCCCAAGGATCAGGGCGAGCCGAAAGTCAAGGCAGCGCAGCCGAACACGATTCGTGTTGCCAAACGTACGTGCCTGACGTAGATGGCGATGACGATTGGACCGTAGGTCACTATCGCCACCAGTCTGTTGTTGCTGTTGCTGGTGCATGTTGGTCGCTCGATGACGACCAATTGCATGTTGCATCGTGGACGGGGGCCCTCCTCTTCCACTCCGATAAGGAAAGGAGAGGGCATTGCAACGCACACCTAGCGGGTATGACTCTCCTTCGGCAGAAAGAAGAAAGGTAGGAGACGTCCCACCGAGCGTGCCATCTTTGTTTGTGATCGCGGGGGAGTTACTTGTCGCTTTGTCCTCGCGGCGGGGGTGTAGACTCGCCTTTTACGGAAGGTCGAGATAGGTTGACTGGGCACGCGGGGATTTCGGGGGTATTGAGGAGAAGGCAGAGAGAATGATAGGAACGCACTGGTAGGGATGGCGTATGATTCATCATTCTGGGAGACTGGGACAGAGATGGCTGGGTGGAATGTGGGCGTGCCAGTCGATTTCTTGACGATCACCTATGGAACCTAGGATTGACTGGGGAAGCGTCGCCAGGTCGCGACACGTGGCTCGAGAGATCGGGCGACACGTGGATAAAAGGGGTTCCACGGGTGCGAGTGCGCAGGTGATCATGGGGATTCATGTACTCGATGTCTTTCCCCACCGGCCTCAAGCAACCGGTGTTTATTTTACATCGGATTGAATCTGAATTCCTTTGTTTCTTCTGTCAAAGAGAGAGTCAGGGACCTTGGTAGCCGCAACGTCGGGAGGGTTTAGTCCGTGCAACAGCGATAGGGCAACAGCAACACAACAGGGATAACTGGGGGTAGAGAGACTTGTTCCAGCGAGGAGGGGAATCCGCTTCTTGACTGGATTACATGACTTATATGCCATGAAAGGCATTTATATGGGGGTGTGAGAGCCCGGTTACAAGTGCTTGCAAGCCGCGGGATAGTTTCGTCATTCATGACGGTCCCCGGGTCATTGCATTATTGTGCGGGTATTTCCGCATTTGTACGTAGTGTCCATGAGGGGACCTGTGACTGAGCAGGATGGCGCCCGAGGGGCATCACAATGTATTCCCGACATGAGACAGTGTCGAGGTCGGGGCAGTAGGGGTGCCGTAGGCACCATTGTGCTGGGGAAATTGAGTGGTCAGGTGCCGCGGGCCCTGATGTGACTGGAGTAGCTGGCAGTCAGGTGCCGGGGGCACCGTTGTGACAGGAGTTGTTGAGTGGTTGGGTGCCGCGGGCCCCGATGTGACTAGAGTAGCTGGGAGTCGGGTGCCGGGGGCACCGTTGTGACTGAGTGGCTGAGTGGTCAGGTGCCGCGGGCCGCGATGTGACTGGAGTAGCTGGCAGTCGGGTGCCGGGGGCACCGTTGTGACTGGAGTTGTTGAGTGGTCGGGTGCCAGGGGCACCGTTGTGATAGGAGTTGTTGGCAGTCTGGTGTCGGGGGCACCGTTGTGACCGAAGTTGTTGGCAGTCGGGTACCGGGGGCACCGTTGTGACGGGAGTTGTTGGCAGTCGGGTGCCGGGGGCACCGTTGTGATTGGAGTGACTGGTAGTCGGGTGCCGGGGGCGCCGTTGTGACTGAGTTGTTGAGCTGTCGGGCGCCGGGGGCACCGTTGTGACTGGGGTAGCTGGCAGTCAGGTGCCGAGGGCACCATTGTGACTGAAGTTGTAGGCAGTCGGGTGCCGGGGGCACCGTTGTGACTGGAGTTGTTGGCAGTCGGGTGCCGGGGGCACCGTTGTGACTGGAGTTGTTGAGTGATCGGGTGCTGCGGGCCCCAATGTGACTGGAGTAGTTGGCAGTCGGGTGCCGGGGACACCGTTGCGACTGGAGGAGGCGGGCGTCGAGAGACCTCGATGGTCGTGCTCAGGGCCCAATGTGACTGGCAGTCAGGTGCTGGAAGCACCGTTGTGACTGAAGGAGGCGGGCGTCGGGAGACCTCGATGGTCGTGCTCCGGGCCCAGTGTGGCTGGCAGTGGCCTAACACTTCATCTTCCGCCAGGACTTGTAAATTGTGCCCATTGTCCGGGTAACGGCACTAAGGGCATGCTCATCGAGATGACGCCAAGGTGCCACACGATCATCGAGGCAAGGCCGAATAGGGTGCTTTTGTCAAGCGACATCAGGGTTGTTCATGACTATCGAGGTATGACCCGGGCAGAGTGCTTTCACCAAGCAAGATCTGGGGTCATGCACAATTATCGAGATGACATATCACAACATGGGTCCGGAGGTGAGTGTTTGGGCTAGACGCCGTATGAGGGATGCTCATGCGGCATGCCCTCGGCGTGAGCCTAGCAAACACACACACAAATCTCCCGGAGACGGGTGTTTCGACAAGACGCCATATGAGGGATGCACATGCAGCATGCCCTCGGCGTGAGCCTAGCAAACACACACAATTCTCCTTAGCGGGCCCTTGTAGTCCGCGGTTGAGATCCTTGCATTGATGCTTGATGCATTTGGTGCTTCATCCATGCCATTTGGGCTCCCAAAGGGGGGGCTTTTATAGTGGAATGTGAAGGGTCACAGGGGGTTTACGCGGACCAGCTAAGGGGGGTGAGCTGGTCCGCGTAAACCCAATTGAATAGTGACCCTTAGCTGGTCCGCGTAAACCCAAGTGAATAGTGTCACTGGGAGTTACACGGGTTGAGAGAGGGGGAAGGGGTTTACGCGGACCAGCTAGGGGGCCTGAGCTGGTCCACGTAAACCCCCCCTTGGATGGGGTGCTGGTCCACGTAAACCCCCCCTTGGATGGGGGTTTACGCGGACGGGCCAGGGGGCCGGGGCTGGTCCTCGTAAACCCCCCCCCCCCCCCACATGGGAGTTTAGGCTGACCAGCCAGGGGGCCCTGGCTGGTCCGCCTTAGGCGGGTTCGCTCTAGTCATTTCTTTCTTTTTTTGAAAAATGAAAATTTTTAATTGAATGGGGGTTTACGCGGACCAGCCAGGGGGCCCTGGCTGGTCCGCATAAACCCTCCCCCCATGGGGGTTTAGGCGGGTTTGACCACGGGTAGGACTGGGGGTTTGACTGGGGATTGACTGAGGGTTTGTTTGAGGGTTTGACCGAAGGTCTGACTGAGAGTTGGCTGGGGGTTTGACTGAGTGTTGATTGAGGGTTTGACTGAGGGTCGACTGAGGGTTGATTGAGGGTCGATTGAGAGTTGGCTGGGGGTTTGACTGATGGTTGACTAAGGGTTTGACTGGGGGTTGATTGAGGGTTTGACTGGGGGTTGACTGAGGTTTTGACTAAGGGTTGACTGAGGGTTTGACTGGGGGTTGACTGGGGGTTGACTGAGGGTTTGACTGAGTGTTGATTGGGGGTTTGACTGAGGGTTTACTGAGAGTTGACTAAGGGTTGACTGAGGGTTTGATTGAGGGTTGACTGGGGGTTGAGTGAGGGTTTGACTGAGGGTTTAACTAGGGGTTGACTGCGGGTTTGACTAGGGTTCGACTGGCTATAAACAGGTCGATCTGCGTACGAGGCCTCACGATGGTGGTGCATGACGCGGTGGCTTACTGAGAGTCCCGAGTTGAGCTCCGACTTGCTGTAGAGTGGCTGGAACATACGCGCCTACCAGGTGCTCGGGGAGATTCCCGACACGCGTGTGTGGGCCATATGAGGGCGCTATGAGCTCCTGAAGCTTGTGGTTGGCCCAGTCGGGTCTTCCTTTGACTTTAAAGGGCTAGATGGAGGTGACTCAGGGGTAGACCCTAGCCTCGTTGCTGGGTGCCACACGGCGTGGCTTGTAGTCAGGACACCCCCGGGTCGGTCGTGTAGCTGTGTTGAACGCAGGTAAACCCACAAACTGAGTGATCGGGGGTAGGCCCGATCGATTGCTGATGTTGCCGTGGGTCACGGCTAGCTGGTTAGGACCCTTGATTGGGCCCGGTGGCTGGGGCGTCGACATGACGATGACATTTTTCTGGTGGTCGGGGTGACCCTCGCTCCTTGGCGAAGAATCGTATGATGAGGCTGGCTGTTCTGAGTCCCGAGTTAACCCGGTTGTTGAAGCGTCGGCGGTATAATACCGTATGCAGGGTGTCCGGGGGTGATCCCCGAATCTTCACAGAGTGCCGTAAGGTACGGCAGGTTGTCCCGAATCTTGAAACTGACCCGGTTGTCGAGAAACTGGCTGGCATAGTGCCATTTACTCGGGGCCGATGCCCGGTTGTTATGTTGCGCCGCTTGACCCGGTGACGCGTCTCGATTTCTGAGCACAACTCGACTGGTAGAGAAACTTTGGCGATATGCCATTTTGCTCCATTTATGGAGTATTTCCCTATACTTAATCCTCGATTAATTCAAGAAAATAAGCCGGTGCCAACACGGACACACATTTATTGATGCTCCCATGTCCACAAGGGCTGATTCCACTGCCACCTTATTCAAAGAAATTTTGATACAAAGTGGCATATGTCGTGCCTCCGGGGGTGCTAGTTCTATCTCAGAAAATGAAATAGAGTGCCCCCTCATAATAGTTGCCAACACCGTAGGTAAACTATCCGCAGCTACATCTTCATTTACCATAACTTTCTGCAAAAAGGTCTTCAAGGCATCTTGATGTAGCGGTGACCTCTTAATCAACTCCAAAACTGAGATCTTGGCCGGCATCCGGTCCAAGTGCTATAGCAAGTCATACTTCGTGCCTGGCACGGGGTCTACTTCTTCTGCTTCAGTCATAGGGGAAGGAACTTGGGGGTTGGGTGCAGATGCACCAGAGGAAGGGTAAACTCTATGAAATGGACACCCGCTCCGATGGGCGCAATGTCATGCCGGCACGGCTTGGGACGGGCCCCCGCTTGGCCCAGTGGGGTATGTGGAGGGGGTAGAAATGGAAGTGAGGGTGACGGGGGTTGGCCTGATGGGCCCTGGTGGAGGGGTGATGGGTGAAGGGTTAAGTGGAGGGGTGATGATGGAAGGCACAGAGGGTGATGGCTGAAAGACTGGCGGCATGGTGGGGAATGTGGTGGGCGTGATGAGTGGTCGAGAAGGGATAATGGGTGGAGCGGTAGTAAAGGTGGTGGGTCGGAGGATGGATGGAACGGAAGGCGCGGGGCTAGTGTGGTGGAAGGCCCGGAGATGGGTGGGGGTCTCATCATCAAAGGACCATCCAGCGTTGGGGGCTGGGCGGTGGACTACATTAACATGAGCCGGTGCCGGTGGCTATTGTTGTGGTTACTGCTGAGGAGCGGGTGGGTGTACTGGCATGGGATTCTGGTGAATCCTGAGGTCTTGCTGCTGCTGCTGTAGGGGTTGTTGTTGTTGTTATTGTTGTTGGAGGGGTTGTTGTTGGAATCGCTGTTGCTGGGGCGCCGCCTGCTGCAGCCTTACTTGTCTTTGTCTCTCCTTTATATCTTCAATTATCTTATGCATTTGGGCCCAATCAATCCTCTGGCCCTCATGCAAATCATACACCAAATCTCTAAACTGAAAGCATCTTTCTATAGTGTGCCCGGGCTGCCGATGGTATATGCAATACCTGGACTGATCGGCTGGCAGATTCCAATTCTGACGCTCCGGAGGCAATTGGATGTCACCAGTGTACATTAGAGCTGAAAATATGTCACGGAGGGTTTCTGGCAGTGGTGGATAATTAGCCCTTTTGGGCCCCGGCCGAGCAGGCCCATAACCAGCGGGTGGGGGAACATTGTGGTACTGGGGTGGCTATTGCGGCTGTTGAGGTGGTGGTGATTGTTGTGGATGCTGAGGAGCATGGTGGTTGCTGGAAATGGGGTGAAGCAGGCTGGTTAGGGAATTGAACATCCTTGACCTGCTCGTTGACTTGGACTCCCTCAGTAACTGGGCCCTGGGATTTTCGGGTAGTCTTGGATTTCTGGGCTTCAAACAATGAATGGATGGGGGAGTCCTTAAATTAGGTCTGGATAAACCGGGCTCGACTGTACAGCTGGTGCATGTTAGAAATGTCGTTCATTGCCAAAATATTCCGGAACGTCGGAGTAGCATAAGAAATCAGTAACTTTACTTTTTCTTCTTCCAGGATCTGCCCGAGCACACGCGAGGCCATCTGCCTCCATCTATCTGCATATACAGCAAAGTCATCATCCGGCTTCATCTTTTCTGCAACCAGGTCGGTGAAAGAATATTCGGGACTGACCCGATCTTGGAATCTGGTGATGAATTTCTCCTTCACGGTCTTGAAACTGTCGGCCTCCTTCAAAGGCAATCTGTAGAACCACTCAAGGGCGACCCCTTCCAAGGATCGGCGAAACAAATATGCCATCAGACGGTCGTCATGCTGGAACTGTGCCGACTCGTAAAGAAATTCCCTGATATGAATGAACGGGTTGCCATTCCTGTCATACTTCCGATACGCGGGGAGCTCGGACTGAGGAGGCAATCGGATATCTCAGAAGTTAGGAATAGGGACATCCGCAATGGATTGAGGGCCTACCCGCTTATGGAGGAGGTCAATCTGCTGCTGCATAGCAGCCCATTTATCAAGGAGGTCTCGTTCCCTAGAAGGAGGAGACTGAGCAGGAAAGACGGAGCCCGGATGACGAACTGAGGGGTGAACCGGCTGGGAGGGGAGCCCATAGGATGGATAATGGGCCAAGGAAGGGCCCATATCCGCGTGAGCCAATTGGGCGGCCCTGGGTTGTAAACGAGTGAAATCAGCCAGGGCCAGAGGGGCCTGCGACAATGGAGAGATTGTAGTGTATGGATCAAGATAAGAACTAGAGGCGACCTGGGCCTTCCCCTTATCAAGATACTGATGGGCCGAGGTAGAGGCCTGGCCCGCTTCCATACTGGGGTATCGGAGCACCTGGGAACGGATGGGAGTGAGATCAATGGGGGCAGCGGCGACAGGCGCTAACCCAACAACAGGAGACGTAGTGGTGGTGGTGGCAGTCACGCCATAGGAAGGAACTGAGGATGGGGCGTCTGCCCCTTGCAGAGCTTGCCGTATAAGGTGGAGCTGGGAGGGATCAAGCTAGGCCATTAAATTAAGAATTTGACTGGCCGAATTCTATGTGGAGGAACCAGGAAGGGAGGGCTAAGAGCCCTCGATGGCAATGGTCAGGAGAGGAGGGGCAGTCCCCTCTCCTCCCTGCACATGGGTGACCCTAGGCGGGTCCTCAAGAAGTCCGCGAGGGAGAGAATCCTCATGGGAATGGGAGAAATCGTAGGACACCATGATGGGTGGTGAATCAAACAGGGGATTAAAGTAGGAGATGAAGTGAGAGTTGCCCTTAGATAATGATCCTATGGGGAAGAAACAACTCCGCATGCACTAATGATAACGGGGAAGGGGGAGGCAAACAGCCCTAAGTAGAGAGCTAAAACAAACAACTCAAATGAAATGCACACAATGGAGAAGCGAGATGAGAGGAGAATCAGCCAATTAATGCAACGAAGTTTCAAATGATGCGCGCAAGATTTTATAAGTTCTCCTTTTTTTGCCTTTGGTTAATTAATTAAGATTTAAGTTCACTCGACCAAGGGGTTCCTAGCCAAGGTAGGGAATAGGGCAACTAGCTGACACTAGAGGACTCTCTCTCCCTCTGATGCAAACCCTAGACTGGGGGGTGGTGATGGTACAACCTGTCCGGCGTCCGTGTAGGAATCCACGGCTCACGGGGGCTTATGAAGGTCCTTAGCAAGGTCCCCTAGTCGGCTCCAAGGAGTATGGAGATGAGAGGAAACCCTACCTCGGTAGGAATGCAACTACTATGAAAAGAATGTATGCCCCTATGTGCACCGGAGTGCATGCAAAGTCTAGCCTAGCAACTAGTAATCAATGATCAATCAAATATGTAAGCAATGGAAGCAAGCATGCAATGATGGTATAAGAGCAAGGGGAGATCAATAATCAGCACCAAATATCATGACAATCATATAACATGGCAATCAAAGTGAATCACGGGTGCACTGTAGCACGACAAGGACGGCCTCTGGGAGACCGCTCAGGGAGATATACGGTCCTAGTTGAACCGTTCACACCAAGGAGTAACGAAAAAGTAACAGAAAAAATCAGGAAATGCTGGAATGAAAGAAGACGGAAATGGGAAATGTACCAGGAGGAGCGGCCTATTAACAACCGCTTAAGCACTGGAACAGACCTACAGCAACCGTGCAAAAGTAACCAAATCAACAGTATGAAGACAGAGGCGTACCTGTGCCAGCATGGTGGACGGCCAAACACGGGCCATAGAGATGATGAACGAGCGGTAGGAGACCGCTCGCGACCGCAGGCTAGGAGGAGAAGTGGCATTATTTGCAGAGAAGGACGGTGAATCTTCAGCCGCACAAACGTTGGACGGCCCTGGGAGAGCCGTTCAAGTTCCAGAGGATAGAGAACGCGACCCAACCTGCAACCACTTCAAGAAAAGGACTAACACAGCAAAAGAAAGGGTCAGCAAATCACTAACATGGTGGGCACTAGGTGTCCCACCGTGATCACCAAAAAATGGGCTGTTGATATGTTTTTACTTACGCTTCATTTCTTTACCGGCTTAAAAGATGTCTTCCTATCCCTTATACTAAATCGATGTGAGAAATAAATGGAAAATAGAAGCGGTATAGAAGCAAGTAAACAAGGGTGATCGCCACCAAGGTGCCTAATGTGATTGACACACCGTACCTTGGAAAGAGAGGGAGACACTCACCTTATGAGCAGCACTGCAGGGATGCGCGGCCTGTGAAGAACTGCCCTTCATGTTGAACGGTCGCATGACAGACCGCTCGTCAATGCTGAAGAGGACGCGGGACGTAGAACTACTGGCAGATGAACGGCTCCAAGATAACCACAGTTGGAAGAAGAACGGTCAAAGATCCACCGCACCTCCTCTTGAACGGATGTAGGGGAACCGCACAAGACAACCACGCCAGAAGTTGTAAGAGTCCAACCTCCACCCTTTCCGGCCGGCCAGAAAGGATGGGCCTCGTGCTAGTGGGTTGCTGACCTGCGAAACAGAGTGTAGAACACAAAGAAAAACCCAATATCAGAACTGTGAAGCGTAGCAAATGTTCAAGTGGAAAGAAATAAACATAACTAAATGAAGTGGGGGGATACCTGGGGTGTTTTAAACCCCTGGGGGCGTCATAAAACGTAGGAGGGTGTGTGCATGGTAGTGCAAACAAAGAAAATGTGGGAGAATGGACGTGTAAAAACAAGCATGCAATGAGAAGAAACGGGACTATCAAATGTAAAAGACTCAAAACTAGGACTACTCCCTAAACCGGAGGCCTGTTTGGATGTAGAAGGCCTCCCTCCTTGGTGCTAGGTCGCTCAAAATTTCAGCAGGGCTTCGCCGTAGATCAAAAATCTCTCCCCTTTTCAAGCTCGACCCCTAGGGTCTATTTATAGAGCACCTAAAGTCCTAGCCCAAATTTAGGGTTTCCAGCCATTTTCAGGTTGAGATTATCAAATAAAAGATGAAGATAATTCAATTATCTTTTATCTGGAGAAAACGACACTCAAAATGGTTAAGGATTCGCGGAGAAATCATCGAGAAAGATTGGGAGAAAAACCACAAATGATAAGAAAAAACCTTAACCACTTTCTGGTCCTAGAGGATAAACGGTCTCACGATAGACCGCACGAATGATGAGCGGCCAAACACGGGCCGTCCTTCCCTGTCAGTGGAAATTCAAATAAATCATCAAATAATTAATTTATCCACTAAACTGACCAATAAATTCGCCGTTGGACTCTCTCATAGTTGAACGGCTAACAGGAAACTGCCCAAGCCTGTCGGTGATAAATAAGAAGATAAATAGATAATTATCTGAATAGGTAACCGACGTTAGGACTCTTGAGACATAGACGGCTTAGTGTAGACCGTACAATGGTCTTATGCGGCTAAACATGGGCCGTATATTTGCTTGTCAGTGATAATTCAGAAAATCAACCAAATATCCCATAAATATATGAACGGCCCAGTATCAACCGCACATATGGTTGAGCGGCTAGAGGTTGACTGCACATGTACATGGGTGCTTGGAATTCATAAAAAAGCTCAATCAAGCAAAACCAAGCCCATTAAGCCCTGAATCAACTCGGACCTAGCCAGGGAGGGAGGCCACCCATAAAATAAGCCCAAAGATGTTGCCTGAAAAATAGCCCAGTGACTGATGGACAACTCGAGGCATCAATAAATGTGAGTAAGAGAAATGACTCAACTTATCGGTAAAAAATGGGTGTCAACACCTACTTCACCGGATCTAGCTACCCTTATTGGAAAAATCGTATGCAGGTGTTCATCTGCGCCCAAGACTATGAGCTCTCGCGAGTTATTAGCAAGGGTCTCTACGAGCTTCCAGAAGATGAAGACGTCTGGACTAAGGAGCAGATAAGAAGATCAACAATCAACTGGAGTACCAAGCACATCATGCAGTGCTCTCTTCATCCAGTAGAGTTTTTAATAGTATCAACCTGTGCGACAGCCAAGGAGATGTGGAGTCACTTAGAGGTAATATATGAAGGCACGTCTCAGGTGCGTGAAACCAAAGCTAACATCTTGATTTCTGAGTATGAAATGTTCAGAATGAAGTCTGATGAGTCCATTCAAGATATGTATGCTCGTTTAACTACGCTCACAAATAGTCTAACTGATCTGAGAAAGAAATATACAAAGCAGGACATAGTGAGAAAAATTCTCCGATCATTAACGCCGGCATGGCATACCAAGGCTACTGTGGTTGAAGAGTCCAGAGATCTATCAACCACCAAGGTAGAAGAGCTCATAGGGTCACTCATGACCTATGAGATTAACTTGAAGAACAAGGAGATAGAAGTGACCAAGAAGAAGCCTTTGGCTCTGAAGGCCGTACCTAGCCGCCAAACTACCTCCGAGGAAGGTGAGACTTCTACCAGTGAGCAAGACGAGGATCAAGTGGCCATGCTCACATGTAAGTTCAGAAGTTTTCTGAGAAAAGAAGGTAAGGGCTTCATGAAAAGGAAGCCACAGGTAAAGAAAGGTTATAGATCGAGTTCTAAAAATTTTTAAAAAGCTGACAAGATTATGTTTTACTCTTGCAACAAACCAGGACATGTCAAGACTGAGTGTCCTGAAAGGGTGAAGAAAGCTGGCCAATGAAAAGGGAAAAAGAAGAAGAAATTCATGGTATGCACGTGGAGCGATGAGGAGGAAGATGACGATGAAACAAGCTCCACAGAGAAGGAAAAGGAAGACTTCTGCCTAATGGCCAAAGGAGACAAAGAATCTGAGATACATTCTCCTTTCGAGCACTTCACTGCTAGTGATTGGGAAGAAGCCTACATAGAACTCATGGATAAGTATGACATGTATAAGAAGGAAAACAAAGCCTTGAAAAAGAAAATTAACTCAACTGTGCATGATCAAAGCATGAGTGATAAAACTGTCTCCCTTGAATCTGAAATTGAAGACCTAAAAAAATTGATTGAAGATTTGGAAGATGGTAGAAAAGAAATGGCTGACTTAGAAGTTGAAAATGAAGACTTAAGAAATGAAATTGATGAAATAAAAATGAAGATGCAAAGTTATGAAAATGACAGCAAACGGTGCAATGAAAAATATGAAGCTGTCAAGCAAGTCAATTCTCAACTTCTTGAAAATATTGAAAAACTACAGAAAGAACTTAATGACAAAAAACAATCCTTGGAAAAGTTTGTAGATGGCAGGGAAAACCTAGATGCATTGCTAGGTACAAAAATGAACTTCAACAAGGAAGGGTTGGGTTTTAATCCCATCAACAAAAAGTAACTTGGTTTGAAAACTGTCACCTTTGTATCCTCCACAAGTGCTTCCACCTCAAACATAAAACCCATCCAAAACCAAGAAAAATCCACCAACAAGGGAAAAGAGAAGGTTGAATCAGCTGAAGTGATAAATCTTGGAACTCCCAAGAAAATCTTTCAAAACAACCAGGCAGGTCAACCTCGTTCATAGCACAGGTCTGCACATCCTCAAAATAGAAATGATACAGGTCGACACTTCACCCAGCCTAGGTCGACACACCTGTGGTCATCACCCAGTCAGGCCGCCAAACACTACCCATCAGGTCGACACTCCACTTATAGGAGGTTGACTCTTCAACCAGACAGAAACCATTATAACTGGGGAAAACAGAGCACAGGTCGACACTCTAGTCACAGGAGGTCGACACTTCAGTCATCCAGAGACAGTTATGAGTGGGTAGCATAAAGAACATGTCAACACTTTAACACACACAGGTTGACTCCATTGTATGGTTGGCCCTATTATGCCTCACACACACACCGGCCTAGTCAGGATCATTTTCCCATGAACCATACCATCTTCCATCGATTGAAAATAATGTATTGGAATCAAAAACAACCCTTTTCACACATCCATCACGAATCAAAAGGTAAGAAACAAAGGAAGAATGTGAAAATGAACAAAAAGAATAGAAACATGGCAGCAAGCAAGAAAATCAAAAATGAAAAGAAAATGTGGATTCCAAAGAGTATAGTATCATTTTTTGAAAAATTGAAGAGTTTGATGGGTCCCAAACTCTATTGGGGTCCAAACATTGTCACTTTAATCTTTGTGCAGGAGTGTCTTGCAGTCGTACATAATCGATGGTACCTGGATAGTGGCTGCTCAAGACACATGACTGGGGACAGAACCAAATTTTATCTTCTGATGGAAAAAGGAGGTGGATACGTCACATTTGGAGGGAACAATAAGGGAAAAATCATCGGTACAGATAATGCAGGTAAGAATCTCTCCAACTCCATTGAAAATGTTTTGTTAGTTGAAAGTTTGGAATACAACTTAGTGAGTATAAGTCAATTATGTGATAAAGGCCATAGAGTGATTTTTGACTCTCTCGAATGCAAAATTTTGGAACCAAAATCTGACATAGTAAAATTTTCTGGTAAAAGAGTCAATAATGTATACATGATTGACCTAGATGATCCTGCACATTTGAATCTATGTCTAACTGCATCAAAATCTGAACTTGCGTGGTTATGACATCGTAGACTAGGACATGCTAGCTACAATGTCCTACATAAACTCATGAAGCATTCAATGGTGAAAGGGCTGCCTGAATTCTCATTTAAGCAAGATAATAAAATTTGTGATGCATGTGCCCTAGGGAAACAAACAAGAAAATCATTTAAAAATAGATCTGAAAGTCTTTCATCCAAACCACTTGAGCTAATTCATATGGACCTGTTTGGGCCAACTAGAACTGCTAGTCTAAGTGGCTGAACATTTGGCTATGTCTTGGTGGATGATTTCTCTAGGTTCACATGGGTATTCTTCCTTACGCATAAAAATGATGGTTTTGATGAGTTTCTGGCACTCTACATGAAGATAAAGCAAGACAGTGAGTTCAAAGTTTTCAACATTCAATCAGATCATGGTGGTGAATTTGACAATGCTAACTTCTATGATTTTTGCAGGACTGAAGGAATATCACACAAATTTTCATCACCTAGGACCCCTGAGCAAAATGGGGTAGTCGAGAGGAGAAACCGAACACTCATAGAAATGGCTAGAACCATGCTGGCAGAAAGACAACTTCCTAGGAGATTTTGGGCTAAGGCAGTAAATATAGCATGCCACATCATTAACCGATCTATGGTAAGGCCTCACACCAAAAAGACTCCTTATGAATTATTCAAAGGTAAGAAGCCTTCTCTCTCTCATATGAAAGTGTTCGGTTCTAAATGCTTTATACATAATAATGACAAAAGAGAATTGGATAAGTTTGAGCCCAAAAGTAATCAAGGTATCTTTCTTTGCTACTCTGATAGATCTAGGGCTTTTAGAATTTACAATACTAAAACTCTAGTTGTGGAAGAATCACCCCATGTCACTTTTGATGAACTTAATGATGATGCTAAAAGTGACAAACCTTGCAGGAAATATGACGACGATGGGGAGTTCCTATCCACAAAAGAAAAATATCATCCTTCACAAGAAGAGACAAGAGGAAATGATGACTTGGGAGAATTAAGCAAAACAAGAGATCAAGCTACCGAGTAAGGTAATGATTCTACCGATATTAGAGTTCTTAAAGATCATCCTTTAGAAAAAGTCATAGGTAGCTTAAATGACCCACCTAAAACCAGGTCACATTTCAGAATTATTGAAGAATTTGACCAACTTGCTCTTGCCTCTCAATTTGAACCTAAAAATATTGATGAAGCATTGAAAGATGAAAATTAGATAAATTCCATGTAAGATGAATTAAACCAGTTTGGAAGAAATAAAGTTTGGCATCTTGTTCTAGACCTTCATCAAAATCTATCATTGGGACATGTTACGGGGTTTTTATGCCAATGACCGGGGTGAAGGAAGCGATACAGCGGGGGAAGGAAAATATGGGTTTGATGTATCTCGGGTATCCTCCTTACGGTTGCATACCTTTCACGGCGGTATCGGGCACTCTCTTTAGTTTTCTTAGTCAAATGAGTCGCTTCTGCAGCATCTTAGGCTAGTGATAGCTCTGCGTTTGGAGTCTAGTTCTTTTCCCGATTGTTGAGGGTGACCTTTGAGTATAAATTTTTTACACACTTCAAGGCAAGCCATAGCCGATCTCTCTAGTGCAACATCGTTGCTGCTTTGGCCATACTTTGGGTATGCACAAAGGTCTTTTCTTTCTCTGCTCGGCCGAGTGCATGGGCAAGAGATTGATGGATAAGATGACTAACCTAGGCACTCCCTAATACGAGAGAGGTCTCAAATAGGGGCAGTCTTGACCCTCAAAAGTAAGCTTTCACGCTATATCTGGCCAATAAGGGCTACCAAAATGGGAAAATAAATCAATGCAAAATTATGAATCAAAGGCATGACAAGAGTGGCAGTACAGTTCCCCGCGGGACGTCATGAGCCTGGTTGCATGCGTGCCTGATAAATATGGGTCTAAAAATCAAAGACACAAAGTCCCGACGCAACAGGCTATCTCTTTGAGGGGTAGTGCCCTTGAAGGAATTTGAGCCTTGATATCTCCCATCCTGCATAAAGCTTGTCTCCAATTTTTCTTCTATTTCTCCCGCTTAGGCTGGGTTGTATCCCAGGTATGGCCTTAGTAGGGGCACCATTTTTTACAGGCGGTTGGTTGTGGCGAGCCACCCTCATATGCACGCCCTGCTTAACGGAAGCCTTTAATAAGAGGGGTAGGAATGACGGTCCATGGCTAGTAGTTCGAACCCGTCTTTGGGTGTTGCGGATTGCTATTTCAAAAAAAATTTAAAAAGGAAAATATTACCAAAAATCCAAAAAAAATGAGATATTATCAAAAGTCCAAAAAAATTAAATATGTTCCAAAATTCAAAAAATCAAATATTGTCAAAATCCAAACAAAAAAATCAAATATTGTCAAAATCCCAAAAAATCAAATATTGCCAAAATCCCAAAAAATCAAATATTGTTCAAAATCTTAAAAAAATTATCAAAAATCTAAAAATGTTTGTCTTCTGTTCCTTTTGATCTTTTATTTTAAGCACAGGTATGATTTGTTTGCTAAGTGTGCAGGTCGTAGGTGTTCAAGCTTTCTGGCTCTATCCTTTGCTCTATCTCCTGTTCAAACTTTCTGATCTGTCCTCTCTTTCTTCAAACTTGTCCCTCGACCTGTTCCGAAGCTCGTGTCCTTCTCACGCTTTGCGTCGCTCAGCTTTTGATCATATCTTCATGAGAGAGGGCTCTTTACCTCATTGTTGCGAACCTGGCAGTTCTACTTCGTCAGATCTTGGGATTGATTGAAGAACATATTTTGTCATTTCTCGTATTGTCCCCCTGTGGTCGTCGTCCAGGTGTCTTATCCCCTAGGGTCATCTCATGCAAGTTCTAGTTCCACACGCTATCTCGTTCCGCCATGTGTTGCATGTGTCCTTGTCCCACTTGTGGTTATTTCATATGTGTTATGTCGTCTCCCTTGTGGTTGTCTTAGATGTCCTCGTCCTACGTATTTCTGTCACATTACATGTGGTCTCATTCTACATGGTGTGATGTCCCGCCATATGTTGCCATGCCCCACCATTTTCTCCGTTCTTATGCTTATTGTTTGTTTATGTGGTGTTTTGCATGTGTTACGTGCTCGTTCACTCTTCGTGATGTTATATTGTTTCGTTCATTTAGTCGTTATGTTTTCATTTTGTTCATGCTTGTTTATTCATGTTGTTGGTCGTCTTATTTTTTAAAAAAAATCCAAAAAAAAATCAAAAAATAAAAATCCAAAAAATGTCGTTTCGCCTGCACATGTAAGTCAGGTATGGCCTTCTATCCCTTCTCATTGTTGTATTACTATATAGTATCTATATTATTATATTATCTCAAGAACCGGCTGGTCATTCATGTGTTCCAGGATCTGACGTTCCCCTCTAACAAAAATGATGATGATCTAGGTGCATGTGTTTAATCATCGGATAGGCCGTTAGGTTGGAAAAATTAGGGAACGATGGTTCTATCACGCACGCCGTGGTTGCGGATAGTGTCTTAACCCTGATTGTTCTGGTCTAGCAATACTATTCTCGAGTACTTTCTATTTTAGCTTTCTTTACATTCATTTTGATGATTTCTTTATTTTAGCCCAGCATGCATCATGTCATTTTTTGAGCACTCACGTCTCGTGATCCGTTCAAGATTTCTCCTCAACAATGGTTAGTTACACTTCATGTCTCTTGGATAAGATATCTTCATTCCACTCTAAATTTGAACGATTTCTCTGATCTTTTCACTCGATCTGGTTGGCCAGTGTGATTCCTGTCTGGATTTTATCTCAGTTATATTTCTCCTGCTTTTTACGTTGTGCTCCTTTCCGACCCCCTCATCGTCTGTGGATTTTGTCCCCAATGAGGTTGGTCGTGTTTTCTTTTTCTCCCTTAGTTTAGTTCTCCAGACATGTCTCATCCTTGTCAGCCAGTCCAGGTGGGTAGTTCGACATTTTCGGGAGAATTCTTGTCGCTTGTTGGTTAAAACGGGTGTCTTTTACCTTGATGCCCACTTATTAGTTCTCTCCGCTTCATCTCCGCTTCATCTCCATTTCACGTTGCTGTCGCTTTCGCTCCATCTCCTTTCCATTCCGCCTCCGCGTCACTTTCGCTCGCTCCCTTGCAAAGCAGACATCAAGGAGGGGCATCTGTTGACACCCGTTTTTAGCCCGCAAGTTGCGTCATTTCTCTTATTCATCATTTTTGATGTCCCGAATTATCCATTATTTTGGAGCCTTCCTTGGATGAGTTTCGAGCCCATTTCATTATTTCATTCCCTTTGAGCCTTAGATATCAAGATTTTTTAGAGCCTTGGAGCCTATCTTATCACCTTCCGGCTTCCAAGTCAGCTTGCGGCCCATTTTGGTCGACCCTCCATCAAGAATTCGGCCCTCTTCGTTGCGCAGTTCTAAATACGTCCCCTTTTTCATCCTCTTCTATTCCTCTATTTAAAATGTGCTCTTCACCAAGTTGTTCATCTTTCAAATTCCTACAATTTCTTCTTCTATGTCATTGGCCAGTTCTCCGCCGATTTTAAGTTATTTACATTTTTCTGGCAGACTACACTGTTCACCTACGTCCCGATATTTTTTCTCTCTGTTCTCATCATACTTTCTCTCTCTTATGATCATTTTCTCATCTTACTTTCTTCATATAAGTTGTTTATTTTTGAGTTATCTACAATTTCTTCTTCTACCACTTTCGCTAATTCTGCACCGGTTAGGAGATATGATCCAATTTCCAAAGTCGCGCAAGGTCTGCCATAAACGGTCGTGCAAATGGCCGTTTATCATTTCAAATGGTCGGTCGATGACCGTTTACTCCTTAATGGTCGGTCAACTGACCGTTAAGCCAATAAGAGTCCAGCCTGCTCTGGACTCTTATCTCCATATACTTGCGCGACGGGCCTATCTTACGGCAGCCATAACTTTTGGAATATAACTCCAAATTGAGCCCCATTTTTTTCTACTTCTAGCCCTTTGTATTATCTTGAATTTGGTTCATAGAAATCAAATTTTGATGGGCTATATATCCTGGAATCTTAGCCGCAATATCAGATTTTATGCATTTTTGACCAACAAAAATTCTATCAGATTAGGCTCCGGGCCCTTCTTGCGGCAAGAACATCTTCCAGATCCTTCCACCAAAAAAGAGTCCCGTTTTCTCCTGTCTTATCTTGACTATTATCTCAAGAATGATCCAGAGATCTCGAGATTTGGTGGACTCTATCTTCTGGAATCGTGGGAGAAAGTTGGGGGTTTCACCACTTTTCTATATAAACCTACCCGGATTTCCTGTGCGACGGGGGTGTGTTTTCAAGGCGACGGCGAAGCCATGCTGAATTGTCTTCATCCTTTTTCGACCCTAGCCTGAAGAGAGAAGTATAAGCTTCATTTTGGTTCCTTATTTGCTCAATTTCATGACCGTTTGCCCTCTCAACTTTGCCCCTACTTTTGGCAAATCATCACAGTTTGCTGATTTCTGCTACAAAGTCCACGACGGGGGCCTGTTCATCAAGCCGGGGCGGAGTCATGCTTCATCCTTTTCGTCCTCCCTCAACTCCATCTTGAAGAGGGGAGTATTAGCTTCACGTTGATTATATGTTTGCCCTTATTTCTCAATTCTTTTCTCCATCTTTCATGCTCCAACTTTTGAGGTTTCACCACACTGTTCTGCACTTGGCTAAAACTAAGATTTCTTGCGACGGGGGCATGTTTGCGTCGCCGGTGTGAGGCCGTGGGGCACTCTTGATCCGTCCTTTCAACTCCAGGCTCTAGAGGGAAGTATAATCTTTGTGTTCCTTGATTTTGGGATCATTACCTTGTCATCTTCAAGCATATTTTTGTCCATGAGTTTTCCACTTTCATTCTATTTTTACATAGTCATTTTTCTCCCATGTTCTGCACCCCTCTATTTTCTTATGTTTTCCACCCCACTTTTCACTTGTCTCTTCCCCGCTTTAAACCCTACTTTTTGCTCTAGTTTCACCACAACATTTCCACCTTTCTATAGCATCCACTCTTTCCTCTTTTGGTGTTCTATCTTGTGAGATATTCATCATTCTTTTAGCCCATTTTGTGCACTGTTTTAAATTTTTTGCACATTCCACATTTTTTTGCCAAATCTCCGGTGTCATAACTTTCTATCCCGACCTCCTTTTGGAGTGATTCTTGTTTCTACTTCTTCACAACACTCAAGTCTTCTGTCATATCAAATTTCACCCCATTTGGACTTCATTTGCCCTACTGTTTGTATCAGTCTTTGCACCCAATTTACACTGTTTGCATAATTTTTCTTGTGACATGCACTTTTGCACCTTGTTTATCTTTGTTAATCATGGCATATTAAATCAATTTCTTCATGTTAATCTCATCACAAAATATACACCTATTGTTTGCACCCTTCCATAGGGGTTAAAAATCCTACCCCGGTAAGTTTACCCTAAATCTTTCTTGCTACTTTATGCACTTGGGCAGATTTCTACACTTAGCATTTTCTAATGAGTTTTGCATCTTGTTTTGTGTTTGTTTCGTAGAAAGCATGGAAAGTGAGGCCCTTACCTTCTAGCTGCTGGAAGGCGAGGAGAGGTAATCCACAAATCCCCGCATCTTGATATTGTTAGCGATCATCCTCTTTTTCCAAGGTACACAACGTACATAATATTTCATATCCTTTGGCGTTGTTATTCCTTGGTGGCGATCACGGTATTCTTCTACATCCTTTGTCGCCTTTTTAATGATTGTATGATCATGCTACCATCTTCACATAGTCACATATTCATGTTATTCACTTGATTGGTGAACATATGCCTCATGCTTATTCATGTGATTTGTGGGATCGGCACGCATATACACATCCACATTTTCAACATCTACACCCTTTTTTGGCGATCACGGTGGGACATAAAGTGCCCATCACTTTGCTCATGCTTTGCTGTGATTTTGGTGTGTATATCCATGTTTAGATAGCATTTCATGCTCATATTGTTCATCTTGTTTGCATCCATATTGTTATGTTTGCTTATGTTCATTATATCTTGATTTGCTAGTTTTAGGCTAGAAATTGTATGCACTCCGGTGCACATAGGATCATGCATATTTTCATATTGTAGTTGCATTCCCCTCGATAAGTGACCCTCTCGCTCCCATATTCTTTGGGCTCGACTAGGTGATCTTATCTGGGACCTCCGTAAGTCCCCGCGAGCCGTGGATTCCCACACGGACGCCGGGCCGGTTGTACCTTCTCACCCCTTAGGCTTGCATTTGCATACGTTGTGAAGGAATTAATCTTAGTCAACCCAAAGTTTGGACCTTATTCCCTATAGGATACCTATCTTGAGGGAATTAATCTCAATTCAAATCATTAAAAGGCCCATCCAAAACTTTGTCATTAAAATATTTCCCATCATATTAACTTGTTTGACTTGGTGAAATCCTTCATATTGTTTGTGTTGCTTGGGCTTGTCCAAGCCCATTTGTGTTAATTTGTGTCGCATTCCCATCATCTATATAAATTTTGTTGTTAGGCCCATTTAGGCTAGTCCATTCTGTCTGTCTATTTGTCTAGTCACATTGTCCTAGGTTGTTGTTTTTTTTTTACCTTTGCATTTTTGAGTCTGCCCCCTCTCTTATTCTAGAGCCCTTTTACTTCCCTCATTGTATTCCCTTGATTTTTCCTGTATAAAGTCTCCATTTGCCTTCATGGAACACCATTTTTCTCCTGTATATTACCCTTCTTCATTCCCATCTTCCTATTCCCGCGTGGATTCCTCTTTCCACGCGGGCCCATCTCCTCGTGGCCCTTCCGACCCGCAAGCAAATCTCATGGCCCACTCATCACCTATTGTTCGCCAAATGGACCCGGTCCAGGCCCAGAAAGTCATTGCTAATCACCTTAATGGGATTCATCCTCATAACGGGCCCCATTCATCTAATGGGCCTCATTCCTTTGATGGGTCATCTTTCTTGAGTGACCCATCTTCCTTTACTGGGTCCCAGTCTCTTAGTGGGTCTTATTCCTTCAATGGGCCTCGCTCTTTTAATGGGCCCCCTTCCTTTAGCGGGCCTTCTTATTCCTTTAATGGGCCTACTTCTCTTAATAGGCCCGCTCCTTCTACCCATGTTGCTGCTGGCCCAATCAGTTCTTATTCCCACATTCATGATCCTTCTAGGCCCACATATCCTTCCACTCCTGGAATCGGCTTTCCTTCTTCTCAATCCGGATCTCTTTATCCGGCCCAATATCATAACCCTGTTCCAAATCCACCATCTCTTGCTCATGCTGGCTTGCATCCTTCCCGATCTCTCCCCGTTGAGGAGATGATTGCTCAAGCCCAACGTCAGCTTGATGAACTTCAACGTCGAATTGATCCCCAATCTTGTTTAAGTGTCCCGTTTGCATTCTAAGGTCTTCAGCTTCCACCACGTTCACAAATTCCTACTTATCGTCGCTATGGTAGAGTTGGTAACCCCTATGTGCACTTGAAGGAGTTCATTTATGAGTCAGCCCAATTCCGACATGACCAACGCTTGATGTCCTATTTATTCGGTCTGTCGTTGGAAGGCCCGGCTCAGGATTGGTTCTTTTCTCTTCCGCAAGAGTAAGTTGTGGATTTTCAAGTCGTCCAAAAGAGATTTCTTCAACAGTATCAAGACCATGTTGGGCCCAAGTATTCTATAGTTGATCTGGCCCATGAGAAGATGAATCCCAACGAGAAACTTCGCTGACCACTGGCGTCGCCTGGCCGCTCAGGTCCCGGAGCATATTTCCGGAGGGAGAACAAATCAAAATGATCATTTAACCCGAGTACCGCTTTATCTTAGCCTTTAATGATATCACTTCCTGGCAACAGCTTTATACCCGAGCCTGCTTCATCCGCCAACAACTCCTAGGTTCCCTTGACCCCGAGTCTCCTCCACCTTCTACGCCCACATACGCCTCCTATCCATCGCCTTCCATGAGTCAGCCATCCATCGCATATTCTTCCACCAGTCAGCCTTCCGCTCCCACATACCCATATGCCTCCACGTGTCAACCCTCCAGGAGTCAACCTGCCCCATCCACAGTCAGCCCTCCACCACCACATTTGTGTCTCCGCCTGTGTCTTCCCTCCGGTCAAGGGAACATCACACCCCGAGCAGGTAGATGCCGCCCACATACCTCCCACCTCCCTTTCCGCTACACATATGCCTCCACCGAGTCATTCCACTAGTTGCCATGTGCCTTTGCCTTCGTAACCCCCGCTTCCTTCTCTACTTCCATCTCCATTACCTTCCCATACCCCTCGGCATCCACCTTGCCCAAAGCAGGCTCCTCATCGTCCTCCATTGTCGGAGTGTTTTTTAGAAATTTTCAGGGCTTTGATGGTTACTCATGCATTGCCGCCCCCTCCAGTTGTGCCCTGTCGACCCGCGGTCGGGGATATGCTTCAATTTTATGATTACCATCGCCAGCAGGGGCATTTGGTTGAGGACTGCCCCAAATTCTGAGAGTATGTTTATGGCCTGGAAGATAATAAGAGGATCGATTGGGCCGCCATGCATGAAGCTATTCTAAATCACCGCAGCAAGCAGCAGCAGCAGTCGCCGCCCAAGCAGCCGTCTCTACTACAAGACCAGGAGCACCCCTGTGACCCCTCATCTAGCGATGCACCTGCTCCGTCACATGTTCCGTTATCTATACCACCGTCTCCATCTCCTACCCCATCTCCACAAACTCCGCCTACCCTATCCCTTGCTCAGGCTAGTGCCTCCACTTCCGCCACTTCCACCACAACTACTCCTACCCCTAATGTCGCTCGGCGTGTCATGTCAATACGTCGATGTTGGGTCCCACAACCTTTCATTTCCCCTTTACCTCCTTCCTCACCCTCTCCATCTCTACCTCCATTACCTTAATTGCCCGCATCACCATCTCCACTACCCCTACCGCCATCACCACCACCTTCACCGCCTCCCCTCTCAAAGACCCCTATCCCATCACCTCCACCTTCTCCACCGCCTTTGCCATCCCCTTCGCCATCGTTGCCCGAGCCTGAGCAAACTATACCTACACCTCCACTTTTGCCTTTACCCCTCCTACGCCTCCACCTTTTCCTTTACCTCCACCCGAGCCTATTATCGACGCTATCCCTCCACCACTCGCATTGACCTTACCCCCACTTACGCCATCTAGATCTTTGCCTCCGCCTTCCAAACCTATTACTTCCATTTCTTCCCCATCCATTTCCACCCCACGGAGCGGGTGTGCGCTGCCTTTGGTGCCCCTTGGGTTTGGTCCCCAGGGAGATGACGAGCCAAGTCGGGACAGTTTGGTGCCTGTTCTGCACTATAAGATTCAAGATTGCATTTGCCGCATGCCAGTTCGAGTCCTGGTCCCTGGTCATCTTTGGGATAATGAGTCTAAATTTCCTCTGGAGACGGTTGCTAAGAAGAGTTCCCTTGTATTAGTGCTAGTTTCTTCACAAGCGAGGCCGGTGGCAATCTCATTGCTTACCGGAGGATTCGCTATTGATGCTGTTATTACCTCTTGCTCGATTACGGTTCAGTTCACTGGCCAAGAGGGGTTCTCTACTCAGATTGTGCTAACCCATATGGCTGCCAAGAGCCTGATGGATTTCCTATTCAAGGGGTAGTTGGCCGTATGTTCGACATTTTTCAAGGACATTCTACACATCCTATGCAATCTTCCTCGGTTTATTGGTGAATCGACCACGTCAATGCCGCGCATTGCTCTCCCCTCAGTTTTGTCATGCTCTTCTGGTAAGGGAGTTATGCTTCATGCCCGATTATCGAGGGGAGATGCCTAATATCATGCTAGTGCCAAGTGACAAAACTCTGTGGTTCTCTTATATTCGTTCATTTGGGGAGTTATCTGTCGAAGAATGTTCCTCTACTATTGTTAGCACCGGGTATCTAGGGGCAATCGCCCCAATGAGGCTTCATGTTCATGACCGGGCCAGGGCATCTGTCAGATGGGCTCGTTATTTAAGAAGACATTACAGATCAAGAAGGTCGAAGGTCCAAGTCCGCACCAGGTGGGTTCGGGTTCAAAAAGGTTCTGCTAAGAAGAGGCGGCGGCGTAAGTTTAAGGGCTGTCGATTGTGCACTCAGGGGTCCACTTCTTCCTCCTTCTCTTCCTTTCGTTCATCCTTTCTTCTACTCAGCTCCCACCCCTGGGTGATGTACCTCCCTTCATCTAATCCAATTTCTATGATCTTCTCCTCTCTTTCCGGGTCTGCAAACCCGCATTCTTCTTTATTCACTCATCCGGAGTCTCCAGATCCTTCGTTCTCTCATGATTTTAGGCCTCGGCCTATGTCATCCTTTCATCCCACTTTCTGGACTTCTTCTGATCCTTCTCTTCTGGTATCCCCGGGCTTTACTTCTGATCCTTCCCCGACCATGTCGGGTGATTACCCTTTTCTTTCCCCGACCCTGTCGGGTGACCATCGTTCTTCTTCCCCGACCCTGTCGGGTGTCTGTCATTTTTTCCCCGACCTTGTCGGGTGATTCTCATTCTCCTTCCCCGACCCTGTCAGGTGATTCTAATTCCTTATCTCCGACTACGTCGGATGATCACTCCTCTTCTCCCTTATCTTTGCCACAATCTTCTCATGGTCTCTCTATTCTTTCCACCTCACCCTTTCGGGGTCAGTACCCTTTTTCTTACTATTTTCGAGGCTTTAGCCCGCCTTGATCTCAGTTAATCCCTGGTTATTCTATACTTGGTTCCTTGTTATCAGGGCCTCAGTGCCTTAACGAGGGAGTTCTAGCCCTCGTATCTCTTCCTTTTTTATCCCTTCTTCATCCAGTATGATGTCTGCCACTCCTCTATGTCGAGGAATCCAATCCTTTGCTCTCCTTTCATCCTTTATCCTAACAAGCAAGGAAAATAAAGTTCGTGCTCCTCAAAGCTCGATGATCGAAATCACTTCAGGAGGCCGGTTTCCACACCATCGATTTGCAAAGGTATCTTTGATTTTGTGCTGGAATATGTTATCATTGTTATTACTCTGTTATTTCTGCACGTGCTTATAATGGTGGTTCCTTATAACATGGTTGAGTGGCCTTAGGCTTTAGTTAGTTTGCTTAGTCAAATGAGTCGCTTCTGCAGCATCTTAGGCAGGTGATAGCTCCGCATTGGGAGTCTAGTTCTTTTCCCGATTGTTGAGGGTGACCTTTGAGTATAAATTTTTCACACAATTCAAGGCAAGCCATAGCCGATCTCTCTAGTGCAACATCGTTGCTGCTTTGGCCATACTTTGGGTATGCACAAAGGTCTTTTGTTTTCTCTGCTCGGCCGAGTGCATGGGCAAGAGATTGATGGATAAGATGACTAACCTAGGCACTCCCTAATACGAGAGAGGTCTCAAATAGGGGCAGTCTTGACCCTCAAAAGTGAGCTTTCACGCTATATCTGGCCAATAAGGGCTACCAAAATGAGAAAATAAATCAATGCAAAATTATGAATCAAAGGCATGGCAAGAGTGGCAGTACAGTTCCCCGCGGGACGTCATGAGCCCGGTCGCATGCGTGCCTGATAAATATGGGTCTAAAAATCAAAGACACAAAGCCCCGACGCAACAGGCTATCTCTTTGAGGGGTAGTGCCCTGGAAGGAATTCGAGCCTTGATATCTCCCATCCTGCATAAAACTTGTCTCCAATTTTTCTTCTATTTCTCCCTCTTAGGTAGGGTTGTATCCCAGGTATGGTCTTAGTGGGGGCACCGTTCTTTAGAGGCGGTTGGTTGTGGCAAGCCACCCTCATATGCACGCCCTGCTTAACGGAAGCCTTTAATGAGAGGGGTAGGAATGACGATCCCTGGCTAGTAGTTCGAATCCGTCTTTGGGTGTTGCGGATTGCTATTTCAAAAAAAATTTTAAAAAGAAAATATTACCAAAAATCCAAAAAATGAGATATTATCAAAAGTCCAAAAAAATTAAATATGTTCCAAAATTCAAAAAATCAAATATTGTCAAAATCCAAACAAAAAAATCAAATATTGTCAAAATCCCAAAAAATCAAATATTGCCAAAATCCCAAAAAATCAAATATTGTTCAAAATCTTAAAAAAAATATCAAAAATCTAAAAATATTTGTCTTCTGTTCCTTTTGATCTTTTATTTTAAGGACATGTATGATTTGTTTGCTAAGTGTGCAAGTCGTAGGTGTTCAAGCTTTCTGGCTCTGTCTTTTGCTCTATCTCCTGTTCAAACTTTTCTGATCTGTCCTCTCTTTCTTCAAACTTGTCCCTCGACCTGTTCCGAAGCTCGTGTCCTTCTCATGCTTTGCGTCGCTCAGTTTTTGATCATATCTTCATGAGAGAGGGCTCTTTACCTCATTGTTATGAACCTAGCGGTTCTACTTCGTCAGATCTTGGGATTGATTGAAGAACATATTTTGTCATTTCCCGTGTTGTCCCCCTGTGGTCGTCATCCAGGTGTCTTATCCCCTAGGGTCATCTCATGCATGTTCTAGTTCCACACGCTGTCTCGTTCCGCCATGTGTTGCATGTGTCCTTGTCCCACTTGTGGTTATTTCATATGTGTTATGTCGTCTCCCCTGTGGTTGTCTTAGATGTCCTCGTCCTACGTATTTCGGTCACATTGCATGTGGTCTCATTCTACATGGTGTGAAGTCCCGCCATATGTTGCCATGCCTCACCATTTTCTCCGTTCACATGCTTATTGTTTGTTTATGTGGTGTTTTGCATGTGTTGCGTGCTCGTTCACTCTTCGTGATGTTATATTGTTTCGTTCATTTGGTCGTTATGTTTTCATTTTGTTCATGCTTGTTTATTCATGTTGTTGGTCGTCTTATTTTAAAAAAAAATCCAAAAAAATCAAAAAATAAAAATCCAAAAAATGTCGTTTCGCCTGCACATGTAAGTCAGGTATGGCCTTCTATCCCTTCTCATTGTTGTATTACTATATAGTATCTATATTATTATATTATCTCAAGAACCGACTGGTCATTCATGTGTTCCAGGATCTGATGTTCCCCTCTAACAAAAATGATGATGATCTAGGTGCACGTGTTTAATCATCGGATAGGCCGTTAGGTTGGAAAAATTAGGGAACGATGGTTCTATCACGCACGCTGTGGTTGCGGATAGTGTCTTGACCCTGATTGTTCTGGTCTAGCAATACTACTCTCGAGTACTTTCTATTTTAGCTTTCTTTACATTCATTTTGATGATTTCTTTATTTTAGCCCAGCATGCATCATGTCATTTTTTGAGCACTCACGTCTCGTGATCCGTTCAAGGTTTCTCCTCAACAATGGTTAGTTACACTTCATGTCTCTTGGATAAGATATCTTCATTCCACTCTAAATTTGAACGATTTCTCTGATCTTTTCACTCGATCTGGTTGGCCAGTGTGATTCCTGTCTGGATTTTATCTCAGTTATATTTCACCTGCTTTTTACGTTGTGCTCCTTTCTGACCCCCTCATCCTCTGTGGGTTGTGTCCCCAATGAGGCTGGTCGTGTTTTCTTTTTCTCCCTTAGTTTAGTTCTCCAGACATGTCTCATCCTTGTCAGCCAGTCCAGGTGGGTAGTTCGGCGTTTTCGGGAGAATTCATGTCGCTTGTTGGTTAAAATGGGTGTCTTTTGCCTTGATGCCCGCTTATCAGTTCCCTCCGCTTCATCTCCATTTCACGTCGCTGTCACTTTCGCTCCATCTCCTTTCCATTCTGTCTCTGCTTCACTTTCGTTCGCTCCCTTGCAAAGCGGACATCAAGGAGGGGCATCTGTTGACACCCGTTTTTAGCCCGCAAGTTGCGTCATTTATCTTATTCATCATTTTTGATGTCCCGAATTACCCATTATTTTGGAGCCTTCCTTGGATGGGTTTCGAGCCCATTTCATTGTTTCATTCCCTTTGAGCCTTAGATATCATGATTTTTTAGAGCCCTGGAGCCTATCTTATCACCTTCCGGCTTCCAAGTCAGCTTGCGGCCCATTTTGGTCGACTCTCCATCAAGCATTAGGCCCTATTCGTTGTGCAGTTCTAAATGCGGACCCTTTTTCATCCCCTTCTATTCCTCTATTTAAAATGTGCTCTATACCAAAGTTGTTCATCTTTTAAATTCTTACAATTTATTCTTCTATGTCATTGGCCAGTTCTCCACCGATTTCAAGTTATTTATATTTTTCTGGCAGACTACACTGTTCACCTACGTCGCGGTATTTTTCTTCTCTGTTCTCGTCACCTTTTCTCTTTCTTCTGATCATTTTCTCATCTTACTTTTTTCATAAAAGTTATTCATTTTTGAGCTATCTACAATTTCTTCTTCTACCACTTTCGCTAATTCTACACCGGTTGGGAGATATGATCCAATTTCCAAAGTCGTGCAAGGTCTGCCATAAACGATCGTGCAAATGGCCGTTTATCATTTCAAACGATCGGTCGACGACCGTTTACTCCTTAACGGTCGGTCGACCGACCGTTAAGCCAATAAGAGTCCAGCCTGCTCTGGACTCTCTCCATAAACCTACGCGACGGGCCTATCTTGCGGCAGCCATAACTTTTGGAATATAACTCCAAATTGATCCCCATTTTTTCCTACTTCTAGCCCTTTGTATTATCTTGAATTTGGTTCATAGAAATCAAAGTTTGATGGGCTATATCTCCTGGAATCTTGGCCACAATATCAGATTTTATTCATTTTTTACCAACAAAAATTCTGTCAGATTAGGCTCCGGGCCCTTTTTGCGGTGGGAATATCTTCCAGATCCTTCCACCAAAAAAGAGTCTCGTTTTCCCCTATGTCTTATCTTGACTATTATCTCGAGAATGATTCAGAGATCTCGAGATTTGGTGGACTCTATCTTCTGGAATCGTGGGAGAAAGTTGGGGGTTTCACCACTTTTCTATATAAACCTGCCCAGATTTCCTGTGCGATGAGGGCGTGTTTTCAAGGCGACGGCGAAGCCATGCCAAATTGTCTTCATCCTCCTTCGACCCTAGCCTGAAGAGGGAAGTATAAGCTTCGTTTTAGTTCCTTATTTGCTCAATTTCATCAACGTTTGCCCTCTCAACTTTGCCCCTACTTTTGGCAAGTCATCACAGTTTGCTGATTTCTGCTACAAAGTCCACGACGGGGGCATGTTCATCAAGCCGGGGCGGAGTCATGCTTCATCCTTTTTGTCCTCCCTCAACTCCATCTTGAAGAGGGGAGTATTAGCTTCACGTTGATTATATGTTTGCTTTATTTCTCATATCTTTTCCCCCTCTTTCAAGCTCCAACTTTTGAGATTTCACCACATTGTTCTGCACTTTGTTGAAACTAAGATTTCTTGCGACGGGGGCATGTTTGCGTCGTCGGTGTTCGGCCGTGGGACACTCTTGATCCGTCCTTTCAACTCCAGACTCTAGAGGGAAGTATAATCTTTATGTTCCTTAATTTTGGGCTCATTACCTCGTTATCTTCATGCATGTTTTTGTCCATGAGTTTTGCACTTTCATTCTGTTTTTACATAGTCATTTTTCTCCCATGTTCTGCACCCCTCTATTTTCTTGTGTTTTCCACCTCACTTTTCACTGGTCTCTTCCCCGTTTTAAACCTTACTTTTTGCTCTAGTTTCACCACAATATTTCCACCTTTCCATAGCATCCACTCTTTCCTCTTTTGGTGTTCTATCTTGTGAGATATTCATCATTCTTTGAGCTCATTTTGTGACTGTTCTGAATTTTCTGCACAGTCCGCATTTTTTTGCCAAATCTCCGGTGTCATAACTTTCTGTCCCGACCTCCTTTTGGAGTGATTATTGTTCCTACTTCTTCACAACACTCAAGTCTTCTGTCATATCAAATTTATCCCCATTTGAACTTCATTTGCCCTACTGTTTGCATCAGTCTTTGCACCTAATTTACACTGTTTGCATAATTTTTCTTGTGACATGCACTTTTGCACCTTGTTTATCTTTGTTAATCATGGCATATTAAATCAATTTCTTCATGCTAATCTCATCACAATATACACACCTATTGTTTGCACCCTTCCATAGGGGTTAAAAACCCTACCCCGGTGAGTTTGCCCTAAATCCTTCATGCTACTTTATGCACTTGGGCAGATTTCTACATAGCATTTTCAAATGGGTTTTGCATCTTGTTTTGTGTTTGTTTCACAAGAAAGCATGGAAAGTGAGGCCCTTACCTTCTAGCGGGCTGGAAGGCAAGGAGAGGTAATCCACAAATCCCCGCATCTTGATATTGAGCGCGATCATCCTCTTTTTCCAAGGTACACAACGTGCATAGTATTTCATATCCTTTGGCGTTGTTATTCCTTGGTGGCGATCACGGTATTTCTTCTACATCTTTGTCACCTTTTCTCTATTGTATGATCATGCTACCATGTTCACGTAGTCACATATTCATGCTATTCACTTGATTGGTGAACATATGCCTTCATGCCTATTCATGTTATTTGTGGGGTCGGCACACCTATACGCATACACATTTTCCACATCTACAGACATGTGGAGAGAAGGGGTTCCATGGGTGCGAGTGCGTAGGCGATTGTGGGAATCATTTACTGGACGTCTTTCCCCACCGGCCGCAAGAAACCGGTGTTTATTTACATCGGATTGAATCCGAACACCTTCGTTCTATGCTAAAGAGAAGCTTGTATATATCTGAAGTCGTGGGTAGAGGGTCGGGAGCATTCCGCAATTGTGGGTGCGCTTTCGACTGAGGGGTATTTACTGGAGTCAGGATGTTAGGCATGTATGCCGAGTGGTGTAGGTAGAAAGCTGAGGACCCGAATGCGGGTGCTTGTATTCCACTGGTTTTATGATGCATGAGGGCCGCGTGGGCCTTACAAATAGGCCGTGAAGGCCAAAGTACAACTGGCGCAAGCCGCGGGACAACTCCAACACGTGGGTCGGTCCCCGGGTCATTGCGTAATAAAGTGGATATCCGTGTGTTTTACAGAAACTCTTTATAAAGGGATCAATGCGAGCCCGACTGCCTTGGTGGCGGGGGCAGACGTGGACTGGTGCCGGGTGGAGGTCAGACGAGGCTCGAGGTGAGAGGTCGGGTCTAGGTCTCGGACGGCGAGTGTCGTCATGCTGGGGAGTCGAGGTCGGCCACGGGGCTATGATTCCCAGGCCAGAGGTCTGACTAGACTCAAGTTGTTAATCCGAGTGGCCAACGGCCGGCTGGGGGGGTGAGCAGTAGGCACGCGTTTCCGTGTCAGAATTAGGTGTGGCATCATGGAGTGCGTTTCATCACCGTAAGTTGGCGTACACTGGCGAACCCGGGATGCGGGTGTACTCGCCATTGACATAGTCACCTTACATGCGACGAGGATGAACTTGTGTGAGACGGCTAAACGCCGGATGAGGGAAGTACACGTGACATACCCTCAACGTGTGTGAGCCAACTAGCAAGCCAATCATGCGCGCACTTAGCTTCTCGCGTTCCCGACCCTTGCTGAAAGCCTCAGGAGTCCGAGGGTGTGATAGTTAGGTCGGGGGTGTTTGTCTGTCCGTCTATGCGTCTGCTTGTGCATGCATTCATTCATTGCCCCTTGAGCTTCTAAGGGGGGAATTTATAGGAACTTGAAGGGGTGGGGTGGGATTTAGGCGGACCAAGTTGAGGGTTCAACTTGGTCCGGGTAAACCCCTCAAAAAATATTTTTATTATTATTATTATATTTTCTTCTGGTTTCACGAAGTGGGGGAGGGAGGTTTAGGCGGACCAGCCCAAGGGGCTGGTTTGGTCCGCCTAAACCCCTCTTGGTCTGGTCTGCCTAAACCCCTCACCCAGGGGGGGTTTAGGCGGACCAGCCCCATGGGATGGTCTGGTCTGCCTAAACCCTTTTTTTTGTTAAAAAGATCTTTTTTTTTATTTTTGGATGGGGTTTAGGCGGACCAGCCTGGGGGTCCAGCACCCAGGCTGGTCCGCCTAAACCCTCCCCCAGGGGGGGTTTAGGCGGGCTGGCTGGGCACCTTTTTTAATTAAAAAAGCTTTTTTTTTATTGTAATGGGGTTTAGGCGGACCAGCCTGGGGGTCCAGGCTAGTTCGCCTAAACCCTCCCCCAGGGGGGTTTAGGCGGGCTAGAGTGGAGAGAGAGAGAGGGGTGGCCCCACCCTCTATAAAATCTGGATTTTTGTTATTTTCTCCCTAATTTGGCTAAGAAGAAAAGGACAAAAGGATACTAGAAGGATACTGGTTGGCCGGCCGCTTGTGCGCGTAGACCGATGGGATTGACTTGTGTGACTCCACGTGATCCCGGGGCTTCGTCTTTACGAATTCTTCCACGTACGGGTACGATGAACGAGTCCTTGCATGAACCTTGCGCGGGACACGGGACTGGGGTCGGGAAAGGCCGTGGGGACTTTGGACTAGGAGGAGGGCACGCTCCCCAAGGGAGTTCGCCCTCCCCGGGGCGCGGCCGCACCTCGGGTGAATCCTCCCCGGGGTGAGTCACAGCCCCGAGGGGTGGCCCTGGGGGTCTTCTCTTTCTATCTGGGGGTGTCCTTTGGAGGATACAAGATCTTGGGATGCCGGGATTAGCCTGTGGGGGCTATTGTTGTAAAGTCGTAGTTGTCGCTCGTAAGGTGCTCGAGTGAATGCCCGACACACCCGGGGTTGTCGAACGGCCTGGGTGATTGGCTAAGAGGCCTTGGAATGCGCCTTGGGCTAAGGGTATGAGCTTGTGGGGGCTAAGAGGAGGCACCTTGGGCACACGGGCCCGGCCTCATGTTGTGTGCCGCGTTGTACGGCGGGTTGGCAGGGTAGCCTCGGGTTGGCCTGAGAGCTAAATATAAGTGGCTCGTGGCCACGTGTCTGAGGGTCGAGGATAGCCCCGACTTGCTGGGGGTCGTTGTAGAACCCGGGTAGTATGCTGGGACCATAGGTCGGCCCGTGGTTTGCTGTAGAAAGGCTGGAATATATGCGATCACAAGATGTTCGGGAAAATGCTCGATACACGTGTGTGAGCCGTATATGTGTATTGCGGGCCTCCAAAGCCTGTGGTTGACTTATTTGGGTTGCCCTTTGACCTTGGAGGGTTGAAAGAAGGCATCCCGGGGTAGCCCCCTGGCCTCTTTACAAAGTGCCACGTGGCGTGGGTTTGTAGTTGGGGGCACCCCTGGGCTGGCCTGGTGGTTGTATAGAATGCGAACAAAGTCTGCCACTGAGGGGTCAGGAGTGATCCCGGTTAGTTGTTAATACTACCGTACCCCTCGGCTAGCAGGCTGGGGTCGTTGGTCAGGCCCACTGGGTTGCCAGAGGGGCCGGGTAGCCCATGCCTTAAAGGTGTTCGGGAAAATTCTCGAGCCCTTATTCCTTCGTATTTTGCTGGGGAAATTGTCCGGGTACAATAAATGCCCCCACGGGTCGTGCGTCGAAGGCGGAGACAAGGGCGTACGGCCTGTGAACCTTCCCTTCTGAGTTGTTATAGTTGAATTTTGATGCTTCATGGGCTTTTGCTTTATTGTATTACATGTGTTGAATTTCTGGCGTGCTGACCATTTTTGGTGTTCTGTCTTGCAGTTATGGCACAATTTGGTAGAGACGAGAGGGTCCCGAGGCATGTGGTCCGGGAGGAGGACCACTGGGTGAAGAGGACCAAGCGGCCCACGCCCCCCTTGGGCCTACCGGTCATCATCGTAGCTAATGTGGAGCAGCTTGACTTGGGGCACACGACTGTGGCAGAGGGCCCCGTTGGCGAGCGCGGCAGCGAAGTTGGGGCTGTGGAGTTGGCACGGGCACCGGAGGCGGGTGGGCTTTACACCTACGATCGCAGCGGAGGCTACCCAGTGGAGTTCCTTCTCGACCGTCACTTATTTGAGTTCATCAGGCGCTTTGTTCCACCGGGCATGGAGGAGGGGGACTCTCGGGTTGCCGGTGCCCATCACAGACTGGAGCGGGCGATCTTGGTGGGCAGAGAAAGTTTGCACGGGATCATTCTCTATGGCTTTCCGAGTTTCTCCGGGGACTACTGGAGACAGTGTCTGTAACGCCCCGAGATCCGAACATCGGGAAGGCCCGATAACCCAAATCTCGAACCGCCACCCACGAGTCCGAAGACTCGGAAGGGTTAAAAGGGATGGTGTGGAAATACAAAAGAATTTGAATAATTGCATAACAACACATTTTATGAATAAGTAGGAAATTAAAGATTAACATTAAGCAAATTACATGGTCCACAGTTTAACAACAGATTAAAATATAACAGTAGTCCACAACTAGTACAGCGCAGAAAAAGGAGGTACAACTACACGGGGAATACCCCGGCCTGGCAACTGGCAACTAACCCTGGGCACTTGAACAACGCGGAGCCTCAAAAGCGCTCCCCTGAAGTCTCGTCTCACCTAAAACACGGTGAAAACACGCAGGGAATGAGCCTTAAAACAAAAGGCTTAGTAGGGATCATCCGGTCCCCACCTTGCAAATCGAGAAACTCTGCAGAAAGTAACTACAAGCTATCACTAGCAAGACGTAGAACGAGAATAAATAAAGGGAAAAGCTCTGCTGCGTCTCGTACCGAACACAGCATAAAAACCGAGACAACTCGTCAAAAACCCAAGAGTCGCTACCACACAAAGACAGGAGTATCAATCACTTAGACCGCGCCTCGGGTGTCCACCTCGACCCCTGGTGGAACGGGGACACCATACTAGTAACCACAAAACAAGTGACTAGCTGGGGTCGCGCTCGTCAGCGTGGGTCCAACCGCCCCCAACCATGTGTGAACACACAGACCATACTTCCTAGGTCTGGCCCTCTGACTGGTTTTCCCCTCAGCCAGACTCTGGTGTCAAACGTGGGGCCCTACGGAAAAAACCATCTCTTGGGGTAGCCTCGCCACCACTCCCTGGTGGGACCACTCGCGTGTTCGAAGGCTACGACTAGTGAAGGGTCACTAAAGGAGTAGACTCTCAAGTCAACGGAAAACAACGTCTGAACCTGACAAAGTACAATGACTGCTCCTAGTACAGACACCGACTCACGGTGACACAAGCTGAGAACACCACCTCCCGGGATCTCACGGCACCCTAACATGCGGCCCCCACATGATGCCCAGCATCAGTAAGACCACGAGTTAGCATGCGGATCGAGGTCCACTCACCCGAGACTCGAATCGGCCAAACACAAACTCCGGTAGAACAAGACTTTTAGCGGTCCTCCATTAGACCGCCATCAGTGGCTAGCGGTTCTCCCTTGGACCGCCACCGTTGGCTAGCGGTCTCCTGCTAGCCCGCTAAAACAAAAGCCATGTTGAGGCATGAAAAAGTGGTCTATCGAAGGACCGCTAATGGGCATTAGCAGTCATCCCCACGACCGCTAGTCCCCCAAAACCTCCAACGGTCAAAAATCAACGGTCATAAATCAACGGTTAACGCCTCGAGGGCCACGTCGGCCCGTGGTGCTAGCGGTCGGCCAAAGGCCCGCCACCTGGGCGCTAGCGGTCCATCGGGTGATCGCCAGGCCCAAACCAAAAAATAAAGCATGTTAGTGGTCTTCCTATGACCGCTAATGGCAAGAAGCGGTTCCTGGAAGGACCGCTAGCCCTCCAGAAACCCGAGAACGGCAGAAATGGCCCGCAAATGCCATTCCACGCCCCATTAACCCCCGGGTGAAGGGGAAACAAAAGAGAAACTTGTTCTTAAGCCCCCAATGCATCTTTTGATGCCAACAACCCACAAAATGGTAGATTAAAACGCTAGATCACCCACTCAAACCCCAAAACATGGATTTCCCTTCTTGGCATGAAATAGCCCACTCTCGACCTGGCTCTGGCCTAGAAATCACGGGGAAGATAAACGTCGAGCTAAGGATCGTCACCCTACCTCGGGATCGCCCGAAACGCGACGGATCACCGTCGATCGCCAAAAACCCGTTTGAACCTTCACAAGCTCCCACGATCTCACCGAGCACCGAATGCCGTCGGGATCGCCACGCCGCTACCCTTGCCGCCACGTCGTCACCCACCGCCGTCTGCAGCCGGAGGGGAGCACGCCGCCGCGTCCATGGGAGAGGGGGAGAGAGAGCCGGCCACGGGCGCTCACGGGAGAGAAGGAAGGAGGAAGAAGAAGAAGAATAGAAGAATAGAAAAAGAAAAAGAAAATAGGATTATATAGAAAATCTGAATTTTCCAAAAAATATGGAAAAATAGAAAAATATACCCCCGCGATCCTCGGAACACGCTGATCACCGTGGTACCATCATGGAGTAGGTGAACGACTCGGTTTGCCCGCTACGGGGTTCGGCAGGTTTGCTGGAGAAAAACACGTGGGAATCGCGGAACACGTTCCGGGACCTCCGAAACTGATCCGAAACACACGGATCCGAACCCAAAAATTGTCCGAAAAATAATTCCGAGCATAATGAGAACAAATTCTCTGAGAAAATAGATCCGGGACCCAAGAAGAAGGATCCAAAGAGTCCGGGATATTACAGCGTCAGTTCCCTAGTGCTGAGTGCCTGGGCTTCTTCGACAGGGCGGACCAGTTCAGAGTCCGCGTTGGAGTGATGGGTCCCACTTATTGGGATTTGCACAGACACCATCGGGCAGAGACAGAGGGTAGTCCAGGGTTAGTGTTTGAGCCATCAGGGTCGGAGTATGCCAGGGAGGGCTATGATGACCACAGCCTTCTGTCCGAGATTCTGCGACAGAGTGTTGTTACCTGGTATGGCCGCTGGGTGGTGATTCCTTTGCACAGATATCGCCAGGGAGCTACCGAGTGGCTGATGGGCATAGTACACCATTATCGGGTGCTGCTGGACCGGGCTGACATCAGATATGCTGTGACTGCGGCTTTGTACGGATACCCCTGCTACACAAGGCTTCTACAGGCATTGACAGAGCACTTCCACCGCAGGTGGAACACCGTGGCGACGGCAGAAGGAGAGACTTCATTAGATCTGTGGTCTCTATTCAGGATTTCAGGGTTGTCGATCAGCGGCGAGGGGTACGAGGAGCTAGTGTTGGATGACCTCCATCGCAGCCATACAAACGGGCATGGAAGATACCAGGTTCCTTACAACTATCGATATTTGCTGAAGACGTGGAGGGATTTAGCCCTAGTTGAGAGAGAGAGCAGCAGCACAGACTCCCAGAGTGCCGCTGAACGCGTGGGTTCGCCACTTCTAAAACGGGCCCTTCTACTTTATTCAGGAGTTTATGAGAGACCAGACTCCATGGGAGGAGTACATAGAGGTGGAGCTACGGTTCTGGACATACACCCGATACATATATGCGCCACAGGAGGGGTGGAACCCCCATGGGTTGCCAGACGTGACCCATCTAGCGGCGTACTTAGCATACTAGTTGGTGACGTTTGTGGTCCCAAACGGGGAAGTCGGCCAGCTGAGGGGGGAGTTGTTGTGGCCTGCATGCCTACTGGCCGAGGGATGAAGGATGGCCTTAGCTCCGGCAGCTCTGGCCAACGTTTACCAGGGATTGGGGGTGCTGGCGGTGCACCCGGCGCCACGTGAGCGGAGTCTGCTTCTGCCAACCAACTACCTCAGTGTGTGGGCTGGTCTGCTATTTCCGGGGTTGGTGCCTCGCGAGTCCGTGGTGAACCAGGCAGCACCACTACTATTCAGCTTCACTGGGCAGTCGGACGGAGACGCAGTCGCACAGTTGGAGGAGGCTAGGAGAGTTTTGTGCTACTTGCCCGGCAAGGGCGAGGAGGGGCTTCCCTTTGATGGCGCCACCAAAGACTCCCACCTGATTCTAGTGCCTTCAAGTGGCGGGGCAGCCTGCGCTCTTCCTTATTAGCTGGAGCAGGATGCGGCATTGTATACAAAGTGGGTGATGAGTACCCGGTCGACGGTGTTGACTCTACACCGATCTGTGACGAGTTTCCTGGAGCCATATTACCCACACAGGTTCGCTCGAAACTTCAGGTATGACCAGGGGATCCCATCGAACCAGGAGTTCCCTCTAGTGGGTCGACAGTACAGAGGCCGGGATACGCACTTGCTAGCTGCAGCGTGGTGGGACTTCTACTGTCATCGGGAGCCAGAGCGACTGCCGACGCCTGGGCCGGGACGCAGGGGATGGTTTGACGTCCATTATGCCAGGTGGTGGTTTGAGCATAGTCACCTGTATTGGCAGAAGGCCTTGGCGATCCGAAAAGCTGAAGAGGCCCCTCTCTTGAGGGAGGATCTGCCTCCCATTGCCCTAGACGACGAGTACCTACGGACATGCTTCTCCCAGATCCGTCGGGAGGTAGAGCGGCTGGCACAGCAGGTGCCCCGGGGCAGTCGGGGCTCACTGTCTATAGGACGGAGCGGCAACGGGGAACTGAAGCCCCTCAGGCAGGCGCGGCCAGCGCCTGGAGGTACCAGAGCCAGGGCGCCTCGATCGGGGGCGTCGAGGACTTGGTGGACCCAGTTCCTAGCTGACTGCGGGTTTGAGAAAAAGGGCCCTCTGGACCGAGTGCTCCCAGAGGGGAGCTTTGCAGACATGACGATCGATGACTGGAGGAGTCATATCGCCCATGCGATCGGGTCGGCTGGACCCGTGGAGCTCGTGTCCCTCATCGAGTGTGCCTACTATTGGATTAGGTGGAAGGTCAAACTAGAGAGGAGGGGTGAATAGGTTGACCCTTTAAAAAATTAATGCACGATCACACTAGCTATAGAAAGTAGAATGCTAATTAGACGTTCAGTAAATAGACAGTATTAATATCGTGCCTAATCAAACATCTAACGATAAGTGAATTATGTGAGAAAGCAAACCACAAAAGGAACACATATTTTTATGGTGGTTCGGTCTCCCTGTGGAGACCTACGTCCACCCCTCACTAAACCAGTGAGGATCCCTGCTGAGCTTTACAGCTTGGCTACACCGAGGAACTACTTCCTCACACACCGCTGAGTTTACAGCTTGGCTTAACCAGAGGAACAGATCCTCTAAACCGCTGACAAACAGCTTGCAGGCAACACGCCCAACTTCCCTTGATCCAAGCACAGTCTGCTGGATCAATCACCTCCCTCTACTCAAACTAGTACGAGGGAGAAATAATATAACAGAGTTTAAATTGAAAAGACAATCAATAAATGAAATCACTCAGTAATGAGAGAATAATCTCAGATCTGTGGGGCAGCCGGATCTCAGGCTTGAATTCAGAAATCTGGGAGAAACAGCTTCAACGATCAGCTAATCTTCTTCTTCTGAAATGTAGATGAACTTGTGATGGATCACTGCTCCTGGATCTCCTCAGGTCTTCAACAGATCGCCATCAGGAAGAAGATGAACTCCCAGTTTCTCTCGTGAGCTTCTCTTGCTCAGCCTTGTCCGCAGCAACTTCGAAATCTCCAAAACCTTCTTCAATAATCAAGTTCCCGCGCTCACTTCCAGATTCATGTAATATATACGTCTAGTGGGCCCCATCCAGATTTTCTGGTTAGCCCAATGATTGCTCTGCATAGAGCCATCTGGAATCGCAAGAGAAAGCCAGATCGCAAGCGCTTTTGGCTGATGTGGCCTTTGACGTCACTTACGATTGGGGTCCACCCAACTAATCTCATAAGTGGTTCAGATGGCGTCAACCCATTGAGTTCACGGGGTTGACGCATCCTTGAAATCCCTCACATGGCTTTGAATGTAATGCTGGATGCGTTGACGCGTGGGGTCACTGCGTTGACCCACTGAACTGACCCAGAGCCAACTTCACCTCAGAGTGAACTACTACGTCGACACTATCATGCTGTAGCATTGATGCACTGGGGTATTCCAGTGACCCATAGCTCTGCCTTTTTAACTGCTGCGTCGACGCTGCTCTACTATGGCGTTGACGCAGTGAAGTAGATCTGTGAATGCCTCTGCTTCTTAGGCTGATGAGTTGACGCTGCAATAGCGTAGAGTTGACGCACTGATATTATATCAGTGACTTATGCTTTTGCCTCTTCAACTGATGCGTGGACGCCTTGAACTCCCAGAGTCGACCCTGTTCCTTTCTTGTAACAAAAAGAAATCAAGTGGAAGCGTTACTGAATCAAGATTTAATTCAACATTTTGAGTTGAATTCAACATTCACATCTCATGGTTGTCATCATCAAAACCAGGGGCACAACAATCTCCCCCTTTTTGATGATGGCAATTATGAGGTGAATGCCATTGCATCTAAATAAAAATGTATCATTCAGATCAAACAAGAAAGTTCAGATCAAACAAAGAATTCACTTTAGTGACTGAACCAAACACCATTTTTTGTCATTCATTTAAGTCCAAAGTTTTACATCATAGAGAAGGACAAAAAGAAAGAAACTTCAGTCAGTCAACACATTTGATGCAGATGCAATGCAGTTCTAGTCTAGACTTCAACTTGAGTTCATGTCTCTCCCCCTTTGACATCATCAGGAAGGGGAGTAGATGAGGAAGCACAGTTGCAGACACAATATCCAACTGTTGCTGAAGCTGAGCCATGGAAGCTGCCATAGTGTCCATCCTTTCAGAAAGCAGCTGATCTCTGTTCACCACAAACTTGTGGTACTCTTTGACCTTAGTAGAAATACCATCAAACCAGTTGTGTAATATATCAAACAGATAATCCACCTGAGCTTTCTGCTGAGATCCCCATTCAGGTGCAGAGGAGGATGCTTCTGTTGGTGGAGGGCAGTACACATCACGCTGATCTTCAATTGTGGGTGGGAAGTTTTCTTTTAGAATGTGCAGCACATCCACAACCTCATCACCGACTAGAGTGGTTCGTTCAAATAGTTTAGCAATGTCTCAAACAAGGTTTGAACCTTTTCACTGAACTCATTGTTCTTGTCAATCAGGGTGGAATATTTCAAGTTCAACTTGGATTGGTTTTCCCTGACATCATAGTTGTATGTCTGTACACTCTGTATCCTGTGCAAACATTGTTGATGCAAGTTTTGTAAGTTACGCATGACTGAACCAGCTTTCTGACAAGCTTGAAGAAGAGATTCCATAAATTCATGAAGCTTCTTGTCTGACTTGTATTTATCACGTGTAAACTTTTCCCATCTGCTGTCTAATTTCTGTTCAAGGTGTGATAGCCTCATATCCGTTGTTGAACTTAGGTGCATTATGGAAGAGTCAATACTCTTGAATTTCATTTCCAAAAATTGAATGAGTGTAGGATTGATACCAGAAAAATCATTCTGAGAGTTGGCTGGAATCTCCTCATAAGTAGATGCATGTCCCCTAGGTGGACAGGGTTCTGGAAGAGGACCTTGTACTATGACAAGCTCTCTGGAAGCAACAGGAAACACAGGAGTATCATCGTGTACATTGTAATCATCTTGGACATTGCTGAAGTCTTGGTAGTCCATTCCAGCTGAACTAGCTTCAGGTCTATCTTCCCTAACCTCTGATCTTTCCATTCTGTGTAGACTGGCCTCTTGCTGATTTTGTGTGTCAGTTCTTACTTCGTGACCAATTTCTACTGAGGTAGAGACAGGTTTCTGGCTTGGCAGAACCCTGACTGGCTGTCCATTTATGACTTTAAATCCCTTGAATTTCTGAATGTAGGAAAGGGAGTATATGTTCCCTTTAGAAATAGTTAGTTTCTTCTCATCACCAAAATCTACTCCAACTTTTCGAAATATGGCAGTCAATGGAGCAGCATATGGGAGTGTCCTAGATTGTGTTAAGCAAGATCCCATAGTCTGAATGACTACACCTGACAGAGAAATGTTTATCTTTTTCAGCATGCAATACAGTAAAAATCTCTGCATCTCAGTGACCCGTTCCCTACCACTTCTCTGAGGTGTTATCATTGATGTGCAAATATGGTGGAGCAGTCTATTGAATGGAGGGAACCTATTTGCTTTAAGACTAGATAAGAAAGTCTCCCTAACGTCTGTAGGATCACTGGGTTTGTCAGTCAGAAGAGCATAAGCTGCATGTTCATCAAGCTGAAAACTGTGTAACTGAACCCCATTCATTGGTATTTTCCAAGCTCTGGCAAACAGTTTGTTTGTCAATTCGAAACTAACATTCCTGACAGTTGAAGAAATTTTGGGGATCTGAGGTTCATACTTCAAATTGTGGTAAAATTCCCTAACTAGGGTGGGGTAATAAATCTTATGATTTGTAACGAAAGACCACCAACCCTGATAATCCAAAATAGGGAATAGTTGCGGAAAAACCTCAAGCATCTCAACGTCGGTAGCAACAATATACCTTGGAATAAGGACTTTCAGAGGTTCTTCCACATTGATGATGAGAGAGGGATCAGAAGACTTTGCATGTGAACTGGCGACACCTTTCTTCCCCTTCGCAACACCTGAAGATGTAACCTGCTCCTCTGTCCTTACGGTAGAGAGTTTTCTCTTTTTGGTTGGTGGGCTTGGATGAAGACGGCGTTTCCGAAGAGATAACTCTATCTTTTTGCCTTTCCGTTTCCTTGGAGCTGAAGGAGACGGTATCTCCTCTGAAGGATCTGCCACGCCCTTGTCTTTGCCCTTCTGCTTTGCTACCCTTGTCTTTGCCGGTACCTCCTCTAAAGGATCTGCCACCCCCTTGGCTTCGCCCTTTTGCTTTGCTACCCTTGTCTTTGCCGGCGAGCTTTTCTCTTTTCCTTTCCGTTGTGGTGGAGCTGACTGAGACGACGTCTCCTCTTGATATTTGGTTCAAGGCTCAATCCTACCCGTAGCAAAGATGGGATCTCTTCTCTTTAGATCTGTTTTGTTCTTCCCCTTCTTCACTTGTTCCGGAGGCGCCATAGCGAGAATCAAAAAAATTGAGAGAAGGAGCTGAGAAAAAAATCGAGAGGTAGAGACCCACTAGGTCTTGGAATGAGCTGAGTAGACGGCAGCGTTTACGCTGCGGGGTTTTAAAGAAGGTGACGACTCAAGTTCAATTCAAAGGATTGAACCGGTTTACTATTCTGAACCGGACTGGGACGAAATGGGAGTTATTGAATGACAGCGTTTACGCAGTGAGGCACTGCGTCGACGCCACCAAAGCGAGTCATGAATGTATTGTGAAGTGGACAGGAGATAGTGAAGACCCATAGTATTTAGGCATTCTAAAGACATTGAAATTATGAAGAGATGAAATTACATTCAGGGATTTTTAATCGATAAAATTCAAGTTCCCTTATGAGATATATGATGAGAAATTATTGGAGCCCCTAATTCATTTAATGATGTGGAGAAAAACAATCTTAAGACTTTGAGATAAATCCTTGAACAAGAAGAGCATGATTGTGGAATAAGGATTGAACAATTTTCACACTTGGAACATTCTCAAATCTTGTCCCTAGAATGTTCAATTTCAAGAGACCCTTATAGTAGTGAATTTAACTCGAATTGAGGATGAACTCTAAAGGATTTTATTTTTGAGCATCAGGTCAACCCCATATAAACATTGACATTTTTCATTTTTCATCAATTGCAGTCAAGTATAGCTAGCCTTTTGACACGGGTGCACATGTTTATAAGACACCAGAGTCCCCGGTTACTTAGCATAGCTAACTATTCTGCACAACTGAGACAGAGTTGGCAACTCACATCATGACATGCCTTTTAGCACTTCATTGGTGCATGAAGGTAATTTCTCAGTGGAAAGTTACCATTGCTCTGCACTGAATTATTTTTCTTTTAAAACAGAGGTAACTGCCCACATCATGACATGCTCATTAGCACTTCATTGGTGCATAGAGACAGTTTCTCAGTGAAAGCTTGCCATTGCTCTACAATTTATTATATGTATATTTGTATATATAGGGTATGTTTCTTTAGCTCTTATTACCCCTATGCTGAGTTTAAAGTCAATACAGATATTAAATTCATTTGCACAAAGGTCTCTTTACTTTTGATCATCATAGTACAAGAAATGATGAGTTCTCAGTTATTAAATAGTTCTGAAACTATTCCATATGCACAGCACTTTTGTGTTCATGATTTTTAGCGTTCAAAGAACAGAAGATTTATAGATCTCCAATCATTAATACAGCATAGAGACAGTCAATAAAGATCACCACCACTTATAAGAGAATTATCATTTTAGCTCCCCCTGAATCTATGACATCAATTCACATTTCAGATCTCAAGAATTTTCCCTCATACTCAAGATTGAGTGGTGCTTCACTATAAGCTGAAAAACTGAGTGTATAAGAAACGAGGTTGATGAGAGGTTGAGAAGACGACACCAAGTTTCAGACAAACTGAGGTATTAGAAGATTTCAACAAGAAAAGGATATGTGAGATCCAAACTTGAGAGCTTCGGTAACCCTTCTGAAGTAATTCAATTAATTCCAGAACTCATTTGCATCAGGTTTATATCAGTGCGTCAACTCAACCAAGTGACTGCGTTAACTCATTCAACCAGTCAGTTAAACTTCCAGCCTATTTCCAGAAGTTTTCTGTCAGTGCGTTGACTCAACCAGGTGACTGCGTTAACTCACTCAACCAGTCAGTTCAGTTTCCAGCCTGTTTCCAGAATGTTTCTTTCAGTGTTGACTCAGTCTTATAACCCACTCTTCAGATACCCAGATAACTGAATCTAACATGACAGAATTTCACTCCTTAGCAAGTAAAATCTGATGCAAACTTTCCTTCCATTTATTCATGACTGAAAATATGAATGAAGATGCATTTGTTGACATGATGGCTTTTTATTTGTCATGAGTTATTAAACAGATATGCTAAAAACTAAACTCCCCCTAAGTCTGTGACTTATTTAGAAATCAGGCATTTGCAATTCAAACAAGAAATGTAATCAATTTATTTCTAGGCAAAGTTAATCAGACAAGTTTCAAAGAAGAAAACAAGCAATCAATTTAGGCAGCAAGATGAGGATTGCACAATCCAAGCTCTCTCCTAAGACAAGAGAATCTTTTATTATTCAGTGGCTTGGTGAAGATGTCAGCTAGTTGATGTTTTGAGTCTACAAAAATCAATTTAAAGCTTCCTTTATTAACTTCATCTCGCAAGAAGTGATGCCTTATTTCTATATGTTTGGTCCTAGAGTGCTGGATGGGGTTCTTTGCCAGGTTAATGGCACTTGTGTTATCACACAATATTGGGACACATCCAAGATCAGTTTGATAATCTTGGAGTTGATGTTTGATCCACAACACTTGAGTGCCACAACTCCCTGCAGTGACATATTCTGCCTCTGCAGTGGATAGTGCCACTGAGTGTTGTTTCTTGGATGCCCAAGAAATCAAACACCCTCCCAAAAATTGGCAATAGCCACTTGTGCTTTTTCTGTCAAGTTTGCATCCAGCATAGTCTGCATCTGAGTATGATACAAGATCAAAAGTGCAAGATGCAGGATACCAAATCCCTAAGTCTCGAGTTCCAGCAAGGTATCGAAAGATACGCTTGACAGAAATCAAGTGGGATTCTTTAGGATCAGACTTAAACCGAGCACACATACATACACAAAATTGGATGTCTGGCCTAGATGCAGTAAGATAGAGGAGTGATCCGATCATACCTAGATAGGTCTTTGCATCTACTGATTTACCTTTCAGATCTGCATCCAAACTAGTATTGGTGCTCATGGGAGTGCTGATTGCCTTAAGATTCTCCATTTGATATTTCTTCAATAATTCAGAAATGTACTTTGCCTGGTTGATGAAGCATCCATCCTTGCTTTGAGTGATTTGTAGACCTAGAAAAAATTGAAGCTCACCCATGAGACTCATCTCAAATTCTGTGGTCATCAAATTTGCAAATTCCTCACACATGCTTGGTTTAGTGGATCCAAAGACTATATCATCAACATAGATTTGAACCAGAATAATGTCATTATTTCTTACCTTGGTGAATAGGGTTTGGTCCACTTTACCTCTTGAATATCCTTTCTCAGTGAGGTATGAGCTGAGTCTATCATACCATGCTCAAGGTGCCTGTTTGAGCCCATAGAGAGCTTTGTCTAATCTGTAAACATGGTCAGGGCTGTCTATAGATTCAAAACCAGGGGGTTGTTCAACATACACCTCTTCTTTTATTAAACCATTAAGAAATGCACATTTTACATCCATTTGATGGAGTTTTATTCCATGACAACATGCATATGCAAGTAATAATCTAATAGCTTCTAATCTAGCTACTGGTGCAAAGGATTCTTCGAAATCAATGCCAAATTCTTGGTTATATCCTTGTGCTACCAGTCTTGCTTTATTTCTTATCACAATTCCATTTTCATTTTGTTTATTTCTAAAGACCCACTTAGTTCCAATTACTGAGAGTTCATTGGGTCTTGGCACAAGGTGCCACACTTTATTTCTTTTGAATTGATTTAATTCCTCATGCATTGCATTTATCCAGCAATCATCTTTCAGGGCTTCAGTTATATTTTTAGGTTCAATTTGAGATATAAGAGCTAAATTGTCCATTTCTTCAATAGCTCTAAAATGAGATCTAGTTCTGGTAGGGTCATGCAGATTACCAATAATGCTTGATAGAGGGTGGTCTTTTAGCATTCTAACATTGGTCAAGGAGTTACCTTCATTAGCATCTGCATTACCTCTAGTAATTGATTCTGCTATATTCTCATTTGACCTTGGCTCTTCCTCTTGAGTGTATTGTTCTTCCTTTTCTTCAAGAAATTCTCCATCATCTTTGTCCCTGCAAGATTGTTCATTTTCAGACCTGATATTCATTTCATCGAATACAATATGTGGAGATTCTTCAACATACTGAGATTTGACATTTAGGACTCTATAGGCCCTAGAGTGATTTGAGTATCCTAGAAATATGGCTGGTTCACTCTTAGGTTCAAATTTATCTAAGTCCCGTTTGTGATTATTTTGAACAAAACATTTAGATCCAAAAACTCTGAAATGTATAACAGAATGCTTCTTACCTTTCAACAATTCATATGGAGTCTTTTTGGACAAAGGTCTTACCATTGCCCGGTTTACAATGTAGCAAGCTGTATTTACTGCCTCTGCCCAGAACTTTCTTGGGAGTTGTCCTTCGATCAACATAGTTCTAGCCATCTCGACAAGGGTTCTGTTTCTTCTTTCCACCACTCCATTCTGTTCAGGAGTTCTTGGAGATGAGAATTTGTGAGTTATTCCCATTGCCCTGCAAAAACCATCGAATTCTGAATTTTCAAATTCTCCTCCATGATCTGACATGATAGATGAAATAGTATACTTACCATCCTGCTGAACTTTCCTGAAGAATGCCTGAAATTCTTCAAATGCATCATTCTTATGAGTTAAAAAGAACACCCAAGTAAACCTAGAAAAGTCATCTACCAAAACAAATCCATATTTATTGCCACTCAAACTTGTTGTTCTAGTGGGTCCAAACAAATCCATGTAAACAAGTTCAAGAGGTCTAGAAGATTGGTTTTTCAATTCTGGATTTAAATGACTTCCTAATATGCTTGCCTTGAGTGCATGCATTACAAATTTTGTCCTTTTGCTTAAATGATATATCAGGCAGACCATTCACCATGTTGAATTTGGCTAACTTATGCATGACACTATAGCTAGCATGTCCTAGTCTACGATGCCATAGCCAAGCCAGCTCACTTTTATTCACAGCTAGACAAAGATTGTTATGAGCAGGATCATCTAAATCTACCATGTACATGTTATTTATTCTTTTTCCAGATAATTTGACACTATCAGACTATTTTTCAATAATGGTGCATGCATTAGAATCAAACACAACTTTGTGCCCCTTATCACACAGTTGGCTTATACTAAGAAGATTGTATTTTAATCCTTCAACAAGTAACACATCATCAATAGAGTTCAGGGGAGTTTTGCCAACTTTACCTTTTCCAATTATTTTACCTTTATTACTCCCCCCAAACGTGACATGTCCTCCTTCTTTCTCAACTAGGAGACAGAATTTTGCCTTATCGCCCGTCATGTGCCTTGAGCAGCCGATGTCAAGGTACCATCTATTGTGTACAGCTGCAAGGCACTCCTACAAATCACATCAAACAAGGGATTTTGGAACCCAAATACACTTGGGTCCCATCAGACCATATGATTGTGTCAAGTAAGACAGCATACTTTTGGGAATCCAAATCTGTTGTTTTGAGGGTTTTTGAGATGTGGGAGTCATAGATTTGAAATTTTTCTGATTGGGTTGAGGTACCCTTTGGAATGACCTTTTTGAACCATTTCTGTTGTTAGAGAGGTATGAAGTTTTATTCTTGTTCTCATTCCAATAGTTATTGTGACTCCAAGAGGTATTGGAGAACCTAGGATGAGAGGTTCTTGAGGAATATTGAATTCTTGAAGGAATGGAGGTTCGCTGAGTAGACCCGATCATATGATTGCATTGACTCATCCACCTAACCCTTCTGTCATATGGGTTCTGGTACATAGGGTGTGTTGACGCACTGTAGTGGCTGCGTCGACTCATTCTCATATTTCTGAAAGAGTACCCACCCGGGAAGGGTATATGCGTTGACACAGTGTGGACACTGCGTTGACTCGCCCAATGGTTTGTTCTAGCATTATTTCTGTAGAACCCCTGGGACATGGGATGAGTGGACGTAGGATACTCAGTGCGTTGACGTGACTGTCATGTATCAGTCCTATAACTTCCTGAATTTCTATAATCTTGATATTGGGTTGATGAATTAGGGTCTATAGGCTGACCTGAGGGTTTACTTCTGAACTTAGGCACATTCTTATGATGGTTCGCATTTAATGTATCATACATTTTCTCTTTGCCCTTTTCTTTTCTGATTTCATCTGTCTATTTTCCTTCTTCCTGATTTTCTTCACAAGACTTCTTTTCAGCCATTTGGCTCTGCTCAGATGTACCTTGTTCAGAAACAAATGTTATAAATCTAGTTCCTAGATCCTTCTTCTTGGTTGGATTATAACCAAGTCCTTCTTTTCCAAAATTGCTTCTTTTTCCCATGACAGCTTCAAGATTGTTTTTACCTTGTGTTAATTTCTCAAGAGAGGTTTGTTTGCTTGAATTCTCATCTTCCAGTTTCTTCAAATTTTCTTGGAGTTCCTGATTTACTCCTTGAATTGCTTCATATTTTTCTTCAGTAATTTTTACATCACTCTCCAACTTTTGCATTCTGAGTTTCAGGTCATCCTGAATGTTCAGTAAATATTCATTTTCACTATTCATCTCTTTTAATTGATCTCTATATTGGTCACTTTCATCAAGAGATTTTCTTAAACTGGTAATTTCAGCTTCTAGGCACTTGATTTTATCATTCAATGAATTTTTTTGACTAGTCAGATTTTTCTTTTTCTTGAGTGATTTATTTTCTTTCTTTACATGATCATACTTATCTAGCAATTCATTAAATGCTTCTTCCCAATCACTGCAAGAAAAGTTTTCAGAAGAGGAAGTTACCTCATCCTTATCATCTCCCTTAGCCATGAAACACAGCTTAACATCACTCTCTTCTTCAGAAGTGCTTTCTTCTTCATCTTCATCTTTCTCCTCGTCACTCCACGTACTTATCATGGCCTTGGGCTTCTTATTCTTCCATTTCAGTTGGACTTTCTTCACATTCTCTGGACATTCAGATTTTATATGACCTTGTTTCCTGCATTGGTAATAGACAACCTTGTCAGATTTCCTAGAGTTTTCTGATTTGAATTTTGAACTCTTTCTTACCTCTGGTCTTCTGTTGTTTCTAAATTTACCTTCCTTCCTTAGAAACTTCATGAATTTCCTGGTGAGCATTGCTATCTCACCTGAGTCATTATCTGAGGTAGATGAATGACTGTCATCTGAGCTCTCCTTGCTACTTGGTCCTGCCTTCAATGCAAGAGACTTTTTCTTTTTCACATCCTCATCTGTCCTTTTGAGGTTCAGCTCATAAGCCATCAAAGATCCGATAAGCTCATCTGGGTAGTGGTAGGAAGGTTCCCAGATTCCTCAACAACAGTGACCTTGGTGTGCCAAACTGGAGTTAGGGATCTAAGAATTTTGCTGACCAGTTCATAATCAGTGTATGCCTTTCCCAGACCTTTAAGACCATTCACTAATAGGGTTAGTTTAGCTTACATTTCAGATATATTTTTCTCTAGTTTCATTCTAAAAGCTTCATATTCAGAAATTAACATATTGGCTTTTGTCTCTCTTACCTCTGACGTACCTTCATAGATGACTTGAAGTCTGTCCCACATTTTCTTGGCACTGGCACATGAGGATACTCGTGAAAACTCCATAGGATGCAATGAGTATTGCATGATGTTCATAGCTTGCCAATTGACATTGGACTTCCGAATCTGTTCCTTCACCCACAGTTCTTCATCTCCTTCTAACTGATATGGTACCTTGCTCACGACTCTCCAAATCTCATGGTCTTGAGCTCTCAGAAATACCTGCATCCGATTTTTCCAGTAAGCATAGTTAGTGCCATTAAAGAAGGGTGGCCTATTCACTGCATACCCCTCAGGCATGAACCCGTTGTTTTCCATTCTACTAAATCTCTCTGGGTTGTGAGACCCTTGACAAGAGAGCCGAGCTCTGATACCACGTGTTGGATTAGGTGGAAGGTCAAACTAGAGGGGAGGGGTGAATAGGTTGACCCTTTAAAAAATTAATGCACGATCACACTAGCTATAGAAAGCAGAATGCTAATTAGACGTTCAGTAAACAGACAGTATTAATATAATGCCTAATCAAACATCTAACGATAAGTGAATTATGTGAGAAAGCAAACCACAAAAGGAACACATATTTTTATGGTGGTTCGGTCTCCCTGTGGAGACCTACGTCCACCCCTCACTAAACCAGTGAGGATCCCTGCTGAGCTTTATAGCTTGGCTACACCGAGGAACTACTTCCTCACACACCGCTGAGTTTACAGCTTGGCTTATCCAGAGGAACAGATCCTCTAAACCGCTGACAAATAGCTTGCAGGCAACACGCCCAACTTCCCTTGATCCAAGCACAGTCTGCTGGATCAATCCCCTCCCTCTACTCAAACTAGTACGAGGGAGAAACAATATAATAGAGTTTAAATTAAAAAGACAATCAATAAATGAAATCACTCAGTAATGAGAGAATAATATCAGATCTGTGGGGCAGCCGGATCTCAGGCTTGAATTCAGAAATCTGGGAGAAACAGCTTCAACGATCAGCTAATCTTCTTCTTCTGAAATGTAGATGAACTTGTGATGGATCACTGCTCCTGCATCTCCTCAGGTCTTCAGCAGATCGCCATCAGGAAGAAGATGAACTCCCAGTTCCTCTCGTGAGCTTCTCTTGCTCAGCCTTGTCCGCAGCAACTTCGAAATCTCCAAAACCTTCTTCAATAATCAAGTTCCCGCACTCACTTCCAGATTCATGTAATATATACGTCTAGTGGGCCCCATCCAGATTTTCTGGTTAGCCCAATGATTGCTCTGCATAGAGCCTTCTGGATTCGCGAGAGAAAGCCAGATCGCAAGCGCTTTTGGCTGATGTGGCCTTTGACGTCACTTACGATTGGGGTCCACCCAACTAATCTCATAAGTGGTTCAGATAGCGTCAACCCATTGAGTTCACGAGGTTGAGGCAGCCTTGAAATCTCTCACATGGCTTTGAATGTAATGCTGGATGCGTTGACGCATGGGGTCACTGCGTCGACCCACTGAACTGACCTAGAGCCAACTTCACCTCAGAGTGAACTACTGCGTCGACGCTATCATGCTGTAGCGTTGACGCACTGGGGTATTCCAGTGACCCATAGCTCTGCCTTTTTAACTGCTGCGTCGACGTTGCTCTACTATGGCGTTGACGCAGTGAAGTAGATCTGTGAATGCCTCTGCTTCTTAAGCTGATGAGTTGACGCTGTAATAGCATGGAGTTGACGCACTAATATTATATCAGTGACTTATGTTTTTGCCTCTTCAACTGATGCGTGGACGCCTTGAACTCCCAGCGTCGACCCTGTTCCTTTCTTGCAACAAAAAGAAATCAAGTGGAAGCGTTACTGAATCAAGATTTAATTCAACATTTTGAGTTGAATTCAACATTCACATCTCATGGTTGTCATCATCAAAACCAGGGGCACAACACCTACACCATGAGGGACGTGAAGGAGGCGATCGCGAAGGCTGCACGGGTCATGGGCTTGAAGGCGGAGCAGTTGGTTCCTCTGCCGCTGACCCCCTTTGCGGCTTCAGGTAAGACCTCTTCGTTAGCTTGTTGCCACCGCTTTGTTGTTTTCTGGGGTACATGACTGAGGCATTTTATGTGGTTGTGTTTATTGGTAGGCTCTGCGGCGGAATGGGATCACCCCTCCACGGGGACGTCTTCTGGGGACGGTGACGGGGCCCTCCAGCCCCGGCGGAAGCGCCCCCGGGTAGAGACTGGAGCCAGGGAGGCCGGCGAGTCCTCTCGGGGACCCCCTGCTGGGGAACATATTGAGGCGGAACCGGCTCTGAGTAAGCACTATATCCACCTACTTGCTTCATATTGATTCAACCTTTATGATCGACTAACCTTGTGCTATTGGATTTACTTTTCACAGCGCCGCTGGAGGCCGGGGCTGACGTGGCCTTCTCGCCACCTCAAGACATCGACCCACTACCTCACGACGGGGTTGATTGCGAGATAGATATGGAGGGGTTCTTTCATATGATGGACGAGGCTGCCCCCAATATTGAGACCTTTCCCGATTTAGAGTCATGGAAGGTTTCAAAGAATGCCCAGCCAGGTAGATAATTCTGAGACCGAGTATGTTCTGTTTATGGCTGTACTTTATCCTGGGAGTTGACATAGTTGCTGGTGTCATGTAGAGGTGGCCGGGGCATCAGAGACTGCAGCTCCCTCTGAGATGCGGGGTGAGGTGCCCCTATCGGTTGACAGGGCAGGAGCCAGCAGCGACCCAGGATGGCTCGGGTAAGTATTGAATCGTAACGGAGGGCATTGCCCTTCCATTGTACAATTGCTGGGCCGCAGACATTCACTGGGTTTATGCTGTTACTTGCCAGGTGAGGATCCAGTCACCACTCTGGAGATGATTCAGGAGCTAGTTCGTACTGGCCCATCGGTGTCCCTTCCCTCCTTTGAGGGGGAGCCTGGAGGGAGGAGTGCTTCAGATCCGCCCACGGCTGGAGAAACGTCCAGTCTGTTACCACAGCTATTGGCGGGGATGGGCCGTGTTTCCCTACCAGCTGTAGTGTCGGCCTGCGCAGTGGGACTGGTTGGGTCTTCCAGCATGGGACCCTAAGGTATGTAGCTGGGGACTTAACCATTTCTGGTAAGCCCTTTGTGTTGATTGTCTGCTAGTGTTGAGATCCTGTTGGCATTGTTCACAGGTACTCCTTCGCCTCTAGAAGAGGGTGAGCTACCCCGCGATAGGGCTGAGGTGCTGGAAGAGGGGCCCGCGGGAGTGGCTCCAATTGAGGGTGACGAGGAGATCGTCGACATTGAGAAGGTTTTGGAGGGGAGCGCTCTGGCTGGTAAGTTTCCTATTCACAACTCTTAGCTGGAGAGTCGCCCTTGTATGAAGCTGGGTCGTGTAGTGACCTTGTTTGCTTTGTTGGCTTGCAGGAGCTTCTGGTTCAGCCACCTCCGGGAGTTCGTCAGAGGCTTCGTCGAGCTCTCCAGATGACGGCAGCTTGGAGATGGAAACGGAGGAGAGTTCGAGCTCGAGCTCTTCATCCTCCGGGGTCTCTGCTAGTAGGGAGGTTCCGACGGGGACCACATCTAGAGGTTTATGGTGGTTCTTCCCGTTCTCATTTGGTGTTTGTTTGCTCTATATGGCAGAGTGCTGACGTTCTTGGGTTGCCCGCAGTGTCAGGGTGTGGAGAGGAGCACCCGTCGGCTCCTGACGAGGGCGGGCAGGAGGAGCCCCATATCCCACCCGTGCTTGCTGGGGATGACCGAACGGTGGAGGAATCACTGCTCTCTCCGACCCCAGCGAGTGATGCTGTCGAGGCGGAGGAGCGGTTGCCTTCCCCGACCCCGGCAGATGACGCCACAGGGATAGCCGGACTTGCTCCTGGTAAGGAGCCAAGACTTCTCTTTTTTCTCAAGTTTTTCACCTTATCTATCGAAGGAAGTCTTGCATGTATTGCTCACTCCCTTTGGTGTTTGTCGAGACTATGCAGGTTCCACTGGAGTGCTAACCGCGTCCGACGACCTCTCCCTGGGTTTAGGGGTTGAGTGGCCTACATCTGCTTCTCCGCTAGAGCCATTACTGGAGGCAAGTGCAGGTGCCACCCTGCTCCAACGGGCGCGAGGCTACTCGCAGAGTGACCCTCTTCCTTCTCCAGAGGATCTGAGGCAGCGGCTGCGGGAGTGCACCCAGGGCTACCACGTGCTTGGCTTCCCACGCGAGCTCTGGATGTCCAGGTTAGCTGGGATCTATGCCGAGTACCTGCGACTCCGCGATGCTCAGGAGCAGAGGGCTCGGAGGCTAGCGGCGATCCGAGAAGCGCAGGAGCAGTGGGCTCAGCTTGTGTCAACCGTAGCTGAGCAGAGAAGTCACACCGAGGCGACTGCGTTGGCATCTTAGGAGTGCGCCGCATAGCTGAGGGAGGTGGAGAGCCGGGCTGAGGCCTTGAGGAAGGCCTGGGAGGAGCAGCAAGCAGTCGCCAAGCACGTCCGAGCTGAGTGGCAGGCGGCCGATACGACAGCTGGAGCTAGCGCTCAGCTCTTGTCTACATTGGGGGCGGAGCTTGCGGCTGCGGACTCTCACCTTGCGGCGTTGGAGGGGACCGAGCCTAAGATTTGATTGTATCTCTCTCCTTTCTTATTTGTGCTTTCTGGAGTATATGAATTTTGTCACCCCAAGGGCATATCTTGGGCTTCTTTTACAGAGTATTAATGACAAACTCTGGATCTTTTGTTTGCTGGGTTGTTCCCTTCCTTTTTCGATGGAATGGAGTGGTGTGCATGAACTGGCGACCACTTATCATTAGTCGTGCTTGTTTGTTCTACGATACACAGGCATGAGTGATAGGGGACAACAGGCACCGGGTTCAGGGAACCTGATGTTAGAAACTAGAGGCTGAGCACTGGGTAGTAGGGGAAAGAAAAGGCTATATGTGGGGGCCAATCCTCTCGGAGGATGAAAGCCTGCATACCAGGGAACCAACGTAGGCCCATAAGAATGGCACAGTTTACGTGGTTTAGGGTTGAAGAGGTGATTCTGGAGGGTGTATTGACCCCAAACCGGATGGTGGAGTATTGGCTAGCATTATGCCTGTTGAACCCCCTCCTTGAGTGAATGTTTACATATGATGGCTTTTGATGATGACCAAACACTATATGTATATAAATTGTCTTTGAAGTGTTCTAGCATAAAAAGTCTTGCAAAGCTCAACATCCTTATTGAAGTCTTGGAGCTTAGAAGGTTAAAGAACAACCTTAATTGGTAAGCATTTTTGAACTCAAATTGCAAGGCTAAATCTGATTCAGAATTTATGTCTTTACAGGACAAGGAACATGCCTAAGTGCTTAAGGAACTCAAGGACGGTCGGCAAGATCAATTTCAATTTATTAGCCCTTGATCTTGTGGTTTGAAGTTCTTTAAATTAATCTCAAGGGTTAATTTGGTTTGGTCCTATCTAAGCTTACATGAATTGGGACTTCTTTCATGTCTTAGAAACATTCCATTTGATGGTTTGAAACCCAACTTGAAACCCCTTGGCTTGATTCTTGGACTTAGGGTGTTTTTATTCATATCTTGGAAGTTCAGGGATAAGGGTCGACCCCAGGGGTCAACCCCTGATCGCTTATTTTTTCAACCCGAACAGTCTATTTTATGTCACCTGCAAGGGTCAACCCACTCCGCGCAAGGGTCGACCCCTGATCGTCTATTTTTTAACCCGCACGGGTAACCCCCGAGGGTCGACCCATTGCTCCAGAATCCCTTTGAACCCAAACCCTCACGAGGGTCGACCCCAAGGGTCGACCCTTTCTGGTTCGAGTCTGAGCCGTCAAATTGGACTTTCGTGCACACACACCGAAAGTCATTCCAATCAGTCCAACATCCCTAAAACATTCCATGAATTATGGATCTGGTCTCTAGGGTGTCTTTGAACGTCCTAAGCTCTTATATATACATCATATTGGGGTGTAAAACCCTAAGGAATTAGTGAGATCTGAAATTGTGTGTTTTGTTGTAACCTTTGTGAGTGTAGGGTTGCAGCAGCAGCTCCAGGGGCTTCTTCCATCTTGATCTGAACATGAATGTGAAGAGAAGAAGCTTGAATCAAGTCTCCAAACCATCTCCAAGTAGAAGCTGCGTGGGAAATCAAGGCTGCAACCTCATTCGTGCGCCATTGTTCTATTCTTCATTCAAGATCGATCTTCCTCCTGCAGAAGTGCTCAACTACATTCGGAGAAGCAAAAGGGGGAGCTCCAACCACGATAAACCATTCTTCACCTTTTACTCTCATAGTCCTTTTTGATTGAACTTGAGTATCTGTTGTAAAACTTAAATCAGATTTCTGTGTGTGTGTTGTTCGTGTTTGGAAACACGAACATGTGTGTGTGTGTGTATGCGTGGCAACCCAGATCGGGTGCCGTGTGTGTATGGTTGTTGTTCTACACAGCTTGTGTGTGTGGCTAACTTCATAGTGAAGCGTTAATCCTCATGTGTGAGGGGTGGACGTAGGGGACACGACAGTGTACCCAAACCACCTAAAAATCACGTGTTTCACTTGTGGTTTGATATTTCACATATATTGTCGAGTGGGCTTCGCGGTGAGCTGAGTGTACACCATTTCTGTCATCAACCACCTACTCTTATTCACACGCATTCACTAGTGTGGTCCTGATCGAGTGAGGCCAAGCGCTTGTGTGTTTATTAAACAAGGTTGTCACTTGAGAAGAAATTTTTATTGGCCAATTAATTCACCCCTCCCCTCTTGATTGCCACCATTCGGGACTCAACAATTGGTATCAGAGCTTTGGTCTCTACTTAACTCGACCTCACGGTTGAAGAGCTAGATCCCATTAGATGACAAACAAGGGTATGATGCCCGAAGGGCATTCGATTCAAAGGCCTCCATTCTTTGATGGATCTAACTACCCTTATTGGAAAAACAGGATGTACATTTTCCTACGAGCCCAGGATTATGATGTGTGGCGTGTCATTAGTAAGGGTCCGTATGTCCTACCTGAAAATGAGGATGAGTGGGAAGAAGAAGAGATAAAGAACTGTTCTGCAAATTTCAAAGCTATGAATATAATTCAATGTGCCATTCATCCTAACGAATACTCACGAGTTTTTATGTGTTCCTCTGCGCAAGAGATGTGGAACAAGCTGTGATTGATCTATGAAGAAACATCGAAAGTAAAGGAAACCAAGGCGAATCTGTTAGTCCGGGATTATCAGTTATTCATGACGAAACCAGAGGACTCCATTTCTGAAATGTTTGCAAGATTGACGAAAATCACGAATGGATTAAAGGGTCTTGGTAAAGAGTATTCCAACAAGGAACTCATCAGAAAAGTACTAAGATCTCTGTCACCACAGTGGCATACAAAGGTCACTGTAATCGAGGGTTCTGTTGGCCCGGTTAGGAGGCAATTGAGAGGGGGGTGAATTGATTGCCCACCCTTCTCCATAAATTTTAACACAAATCAGATGAACCACAACAATGGAAAAATAAATCTTAGATGAGGCTTGATTAGAATGAATGAAATTAAATCAAGCAACCTCTCACAACTTCCCAGCCTAGAAATATGCTCACTCGGACAGCAATATATGAACGGACAGTTGAGGAAACTCTCGTCTCACCGTCTCACACTCGTAAAGTGAACGAAAAATTAAATATCAATAGCCACAAGATAAGCAAACCACGGCACAGTGATTTTTAGGTGGTTCGGACGCACCAAGTGCCATCCTACGTCCACCCCTCTCACCTCGAGAGGATTTCACTATCAACGCTATGCGACGGCAGCAACCACACACACGGGCTCGACGGCCCACACACGTGGGTTCTCGCACGACAATGAGACACCCCACACACACACTCGGAGCAAGCTCCAAAATCGTCTAAATAGAAATAGGATGGAAAATACAAAGCCCAATTCAGAGAATAACAATCTAAGCACAAAATGACTAAGAGAATGATTAACAAGATGGATCTTCCCCTAATCTTTCAACCAAAATCGGAGGTATATGAAGTGTGGCTTAGAATGATGAAATCGAGAGAAGAAGGAGCCGATGTTTGACGCTTCAGGCGCCCGAAGCAAGGATGAAGAGGATGCAGTTGTTGCCTCTCAATCTCTCAGCTCGGGCTCGTGAGGGGACGTCTCTGGCATTCCTTCCCTTCTCCTCCAGTAGAGCACACACCTTTCTTCTCCTGCAAGAACAAGATGAGCACGTTAAAGCTCAAGGGTTGGTTCGATCGGAAGAAGGGGCGGCTATATAAACCAAGGGGATTGAAGCCCCAAGGGACTTAAAAAGCCCTTCCTAAACCCCCTTCATAACACATACAAAGTGTAATGGACGCCCTAAGGCTATTAGGGTAAGTAACCATGCCAAATGGATCCTCCATTAAAGGGTTCGAAACTGATCCGGAAAACCCGTTTGAACGTACAGAAAAAGTGTCGACTCATGGAGTCGACTCTTTTTCGTGAATGTTCTGCCAGAACATATATAAAAACAAAACCGTGAAACAAGTGTTGACCTATGGGGTCGACACTTTTTACCAAGTGTTCTGGCCTGTGAAAGTCATAACATTCGTGGTGAAAAGTGTCGACTTCTGAGGTCGACACTTTTTCACGAAGGTTCTATTTTCACAGAATCAAGTGAACTCACCTGAGAGTGTCGACCCACGAGGTCGACACTTTTTCCCGCTAGTTCTGCCTTTGCATAATTAACAGAACCCTGGTAAAAGTGTCGACTTCATGGGTCGACACTTTCTGCCAGCGTCCTTACATTCAACGCAAGGCAGAAGCTGTGCAAATAAGTGTCGACCCCATGGGTCGACACTTTTACTGTCAGCAGAAAAACATCAGTAAATACAATTGAAAGCTCCACATTTCATAAACACGTATCAAGACTGAGCAATAGAGTTCATAAAACCCAGATTTACATGGCGAAGCATGATTTCTACCAGATCAGTCCATTCACACTAAGATCCATTTAGACATCTATTCATACCTTGGCCTTGAGTGATTGAGTGAAAAACTCCACAAATAACCTGCATTATCAATTTGCCATTCAACTCAACATCTCAAGTTAACAAATGAAACTTTCACAATCACCTCATACTAAATTACACATTCAAAGCAACCATTCATTTTCTGACAAATCAATTTACTTTTTCATTCACTTGACTTAATTCCAACATTTGAGTCCAAGCAACAGTTACTCACTCAACATTCAATTAAGTTAGTCCAAACCAAAGCTACTCATTCAAGATTTAGAATTTGAAATTCATTCAACATTCAAGCTTCCTCTTTAACACAACTCAATTGATTGAACAAAGAAATTTTCATGCAAAGCCTACATTTATCAAGCATCAATAATTGCAACTCATCATCCAACTCCATCATTCATCAAATCTCAATTAAATCAAATCACAACAATCTTCGTCAAATTCAGGACATTTTCTATCAAGATCTTCGTCAAAATAGACCAGGGCACAACAATCTCCCCCTTTTTGACGAAGATAAGACCATTGAAAGATAACAAAGATTTGCATTAACAATTCAGCACTTTTGATGTCAACACAAAGATTTGCATTAAAAATAGCATTCAACACAAAGATTTGCATTAAAAACAGCATTCAAAATCGCATGCAAGACATGCAAACATTTATTTCTTATTTCTCCCCCTTTTTGTCAGAGTCAAATAGGGGATTATTAAAGCTGTAAAAGGATGAAAGTTAAGCCTCAATATGCATAGTTAACTCAATGAGATGCATATGAAACTCATGAATGAGCAGTCAAGCACATATGCATTCATTAGTGTATAAGATAGCAAGCATGTTCTCTATGAACAGGTTAGGAAATATGTGATAGACCGAGAACATGAATTTCATTGGCAATAGTAAAAGGGTAGTGCTTACAAGAAGTGGTACTGCAACACTCATGAAATATGACTGATTCAAGATGTACATTCGTACAATCACTCCCTAGATGTATATGTGAAGAATGCGCAATGATATCTAGACAGTATGGATTCTTAGATTTTTTAAAGAACACAAGTAGGAACTTTTCATCCCTACACTTTCATACAACGTGCTTGACTTTTGGTAGCTTCGCATAACCCCAAAATTATTTTTATTTTTTGAATGACAATATGACTAACCTTTTGACACGAGTCATGTCCTTTGTTTCAGGGGCACTTCCCGGTTACTCGATATCGTCACTTATGATTATGTGGATATGACACTTTTCAATGCGAGTTTTCTCCTTTATTTCAGGGGGGATTCCCGATTTACTTGATGTCAAATCACACTTATTGGCTATTTTTGATGAGGTTGATAGCTTTTTCTTCGCAAGTCACGTGATTTCCATGTAGGGGCTCCAGAGTCCTAAAATGTATTAAGTGGAATAAGTGAAATCCTTATTAGTTAGAATCATTAACTCACATGTGCAAATTGTGTGAGAGATTACGTAGAATGTAAGAGATGAATTAGCCTATTCATGGTGATGTCTCCCCCTAAGTGTATGCACCGATATAGAAAAGACCTCCCCCTTAATATGTGCCATGTTAAAACATGTCCTAGTCAAAGTATTTTATTTAGCAAGGGCATAAGGTCATAGAGGATATCAACTGAAAGGTGTGTAATTTATATACACTCAAGCATTTCAAAATGATGTTTTCATGCAATTTGATTACCGGTACGAGGCAGAGTACTTAGGTCCGAAGACCACACTCACCATAATGAAAGCTTCCAAGTGGACTTAATCCACCTTTCCACTGACGTCATTTTATATACCGGTGAATCATGGCATTCATGCACGCGTATATGAAGTGTATGCATTTATGTACATGCGGATGCGAAAAGATGAAAACATGTATTAGAACCAAATTGTTATTTTCTGTGATATGCACAAAAGGCAAAGTTTAAAGAAGTAGAGGCCATGAAAGGACTTCTTATGTGCAAAAGATAAAGCAGTATGAACATTTTCTTTATGAAAAAGATAAAAAGTGTGTATGTACAATTTAGCTCAAAAGATTTAAGTATCTAACCTGCACACTCCTGATTCTCTCCTTAGAAAATAAAATTGTTCAGAATTCAAAGGTTTTGTAAATATATCAGCAAGTTGGTGTTTTGTGTCAACAAAAACAAGTTCAAAATCACCTTTATTTATATGATCTCGTATAAAATGATGTCTAACTTCTATGTGCTTAGTGCGGGAATGTTGGACAGGATTTTTGGACAAGTTTATTGCAGAAGTGTTGTCGCACATTATGGGAGTTTTCTTTAAACAAAAACCAAAATCTAGCAACTGATGATGGATCCAAAGCACTTGAGCCGCACAACTACCGGCAGCCACATACTCGGCTTCGGTAGTTGATAGAGCCACACAATGCTATTTCTTTGAGGCCCATGAAACCATGCAGCCCCCAAGAAACTGACAGTGACCGCTTGTGCTTTTTCGATCCATTTTACAACCAGCATAATCAGAATCAGTGAAAGCATGTAAATCAAATGAATTATTTCTAGGATACCACAAATCAAGGTCAAGAGTTCCATTCAAATACCTGAAGATCCTTTTTACGGCAGCTAAATGGGAGTCCATGGGACAAGATTTGTATCTTGCACAGAGACAAACACTAAAGTGTATGTCAGGCCTACTAGCAGTCAGATAAAGTAAGGATGCTATCATCCCCCTAAAGAGTTTTTGATCAACTTTGTTACCTTTTTCTTCTTCCATTTTCTGTGAGGTGGACATTGGTGTTGCAAAGGGCTTGGCAGTCTCAAGTTGAAATTTCTTCACAATTTCATGTGTGTACTTCTTTTGGTTGATGAAGATTCCATCCTCCATTTGTTTTATTTGTAAACCCAAGAAGAAGTTGAGCTCTCCCATCAAGCTCATCTCGAACTCCCCCTACATAAGTTGGGCAAATTCATCATTCATTTTGTAATTTGAGGCTCCAAAAATTATATCGTCTACATAAACTTGAACAATTAATGAATGATCATCACAAGTTTTTGTAAACAATGTTTGATCTATGTTACCTCGTCTGAAGCCATTTTCTATAAGAAATGAACTTAATCTATCATACCATGCCCGGGGAGCCTGTTTCAAACCGTATAGTGCCTTGTCCAATTTGAATACGTGGTCCGGAAATCTTTCATCTTCAAAGCCCGGTGGTTGCTCCACGTACACTTCTTCCTTGATCACTCCATTGAGGAAGGCACTCTTCACGTCCATTTGAAACAGTTTAATATTCCTGTGACAAGCATAAGCAAGTAAAATTCTAACAACTTCTAATCTAGCCACAGGTGCAAATGATTCATCAAAATCAATGCCAAATTTTTTAGAGTAGCCCTTGGCTACTAATCTTGGCTTATTCCTCACAACCACCCCATCTTCACTAAGTTTTTTTCGGAAAACCCACTTAGTTCCAATGATAGGATGGTCATCAGGCCGGGGCACGAGGAACCACACCCGATTCCTTTGGAATTGGTGTAGCTCTTCTTGCATGGCGAGAACCCAAGAATTATCATTCAAAGCATCATCTTATGATTTAGGCTCAATGCTAGAAAGTAAAGCTAGATTATCGTGAATTTCTACTTCCCTCATTGAAGCCCGAGTTCGAATTCCTTCATCCACACCGCCGATCACGTTCTCCAATGGATGGTCCCTGTGTGTGGTCCATTGGTGTGGAAGGTTCAGATGTTGCTCTTATTCCGCTTCTTCTTCTTGTTGTTCTCTTTCTTCTTCTTGATTCGCTGCCTCACCTTGTTTGCTCGACTCTCCCTTTTCAATTTCACCCTCACCTGTAATAAGAAAATGATCATCATTTGATTTCCTCATTGTGAATTCATCAACAACTACATGTGGACTTTCCTCGACAACAAGTGTTCTAGTGTTATACACACGGTAAGCTCTAGATGTTAGAGCATACCCGAGGAAGATCCCTTTATCACTTTTTACTTCAAATTTTTCTAGAGTGTCTTTTCCATTGTTCAAAATATAACAAATTGAACCAAATGGCTTGAAATGAGATATGTTGAGTTTCTTACCTTTGTAAAGCTCGTATAGAGTTTTCTTAACGATTGGTCTTACCATTGCTCGATGTAGCAAGCAGTGTTCACTGTCTCTGCCCATAAGTACCGTGGAAGACCATTCTCGGCAAGCATGGTACGCGCCATCTCCACGAGCGTCCTATTTTTCCTTTCGACCACGCCGTTTTGTTGAGGGGTTCTTGGTGAAGAGAACTGATGCTCGTACCCCTATTTCCTGCAAAAAGCATCAAACTCATGATTTTCAAATTCCCTTCCGTGGTCACTTTGAATTTTCTAAATTGTATATCCTTTTTCATTCTGAACTTTTGTGCAAAAATCAATAAACTCATTGCAAGCATCACTTTTGTTAGCAAGATATAAAACCCATGCATATCGCGAGAAATCATCGACAATCACAAAGCCATAAAGCTTCCCCCCAAGACTGCGAGTCCTGGTGGGACCAAATAAGTCTAGATGCAATAATTGAAGGGGTTTTTCTGTTGAAACAATGTGTTTGCATTTAAAGGATGTGGTGGTTTGTTTTCCTTTATTACATGCTTCATAAATCTTTGAAGTTTTAAAGTTCAATTTAGGAAGTCCTCTAACCAAATCATGACGGTTCAACTTCCTAATTACATTAAAGCTGGCATGCCCAAGACAACGATGCCACAACCAAACATCTTCACTTCTATTAGCAACTAAACACAGTTTCTTAGGTGCAAGCTCATCAAAATCAACTTGATAGGTGTTGTTACATCTTACACCTATGAACTTAATTTTCTGTGTGTTACCATCAATGATTGTGCAGTGGGAGGATTCAAAAATCACTTTGTGACCCTTGTCACAAAGTTGACTTACACTAAGAAAATTATGATGAAGACCTCTAACTAGTGAAACATCTTCAATGCAATGGTTAGGTTACTTACCAATTCTCCCAATTCCTATGATCTTACCCTTGTCCTGTCCTCCGAAAATTACCGTTCCGCCATTCTTCTCATCAAGGTCTGCAAAGAGGTGTTTATTTTCAGTCATGTGCCTGGAGCATCCGATGTCCAGGTACCATTTATTATCTCCCGCCTTCATGCAGACCTGCACCAATTACCAACCATGCTCATTTTGATTTGGGTACCCAAGCAAGCTTGGGTCCCTTCATGTTAGCATTCCCAAGTGACTCATAGTATCTACTGAAAAATAATTCATCATCATATTGCATGAGTTGGCATATATACATGTCATGCCCTATTTTCTCATAATAAAAACATGTGGGTCTTCTCCTACCAAGATTTCTTCTTTTATTTACATTTCTAAAAGTTGAGGGGAATTTGGAATTAACAGTTTGCTTTTCGAAGTGTGTGTGTGAACATTCTCCTTGATGAAATGATTTCTTCACAGCATAATGAGCATGATTCTTATTGCTATGCATTACACTTTGATTCTTTTCAACTTATTTTCCTTTCTCTTTTTCACATTCACTCATTTGAACATGCAACTTTTCAAGTTCTTTGTTTAAGAGGTCATACTTTTCTTGGATTTCATCTTTCAGCTTAAATGCATTTTTCTTTTCTATATCTAAGCATGCTATTTCCTCTTCAAACAAAGCTAGCTTGGTTTCCAAAGCATCATTACCATTTTTTAGACTTTTGATTTGTATTTCAAGTAAATTACATTTTTCACATGAATCAGATGAGTGTACAATTTCATGAATCTTTTTCTTTAAAGTCCTATTTTTATTTTTTATTCTTCTATACTTCTCATCTAATTCTTCATAAGCAAGTTCCCACTGTTCATATGAAATGGCCTCAGTGTCAGAAATTACCTGTTCGCTATCGCTGTTGGCCATCAAACACATCATCTTCACGAGTTCTTCAATATCCTGCTCCTCATCATCAGTCGTGGGATCATCCTCATCCTCTTCGCTCCATGTCACATTCATGGATTTCGGCTTCTTGCCCTTGCCGACCTTTCCTTTCTTCTTTTGGAGCTAGAGGCATTCTCCTCGCATGTGCCCCGCTTTCTTGCATTCATAACAAATGATTTCGGTGGCCTTGGATGGTTCATTTCTTTGTCTTAGCTGCCTCTTCCCTTTCCTGAACTTTCCGCCAAATCTTCTTCTTTGGCGCAAGAATTGTCTTACCTTTCTTGTTAGCATAGCAACATCTTCATCGTCGGTGGTTCCCAACGATTCCTCTTGGCTCGAGACACTCTCCGGGAGTGCTTTCAAGGCGATTGGCCTTTTCTTCTTCGGATCCTCTTCCGTCCTTTTGATCACATTGATCTCATAGGTCATTAATGACCCTATGAGTGCATCCATGGTGAGCGTTGTCAAATCCTTGGAGTCTTCTATCACGGTCACCTTGGTGTCCCAGCTTGGTGACAGTGACCTCAACACCTTCTGTACCAACTCCTTGTTGGTGAACTCTCTTCCGAGTGACTTTAGTCCGTTGGTGATCTCCATGAGTCGCGCGAACATCTGGGAGATATCTTCTTCATCTTTCATTCTAAATAGCTCGTAGTCACGGGTCAGCATATTCGCCTTTGTCTCCTTGACTTTTGTGGTACCTTCATAGATGAGCTTGAGCTTGTCCCACATTTCCTTGGTGCTACTGCACATGGAGACACGAGCATACTCGTTAGGATGAATACCACACTGAATTATATTCAAAGCATTAAAATTCACAGTGGCTTTCTTGATTGCATCATCATCCCACATATCCTAATCGGGGTGTACAGCATACGGAGCATTCTTAATAACAGTCCATATTTCATGACTTTATGCTCTAAGGAATACGGTCATCCTATTCTTCCAGTATGGGTAATTACTCCCATCGAAGAAGGGTGGCCGTTGAATAGAATGCCCTTTGGGCATCATCCCCTTGTTGAGGTTGTTGGCCATTCCTAATAGATCACTCTAAAACCGCTAGGTTTTCTAAAAAGCATAGCCGAGGCACATATACCAATTGTTGGCCCGGTTAGGAGGCAATTGAGAGGGGGGTGAATTGATTGCCCACCCTTCTCCACAAATTTTAACACAAATCAGATGAACCACAACAATGGAAAAATAAATCTTAGATGAGGCTTGATTAGAATGAATGAAATTAAAGCAAGCAACCTCTCACAACTTCCCAGCGCAGAAATATGCTCACTCGGACAGTAATATATGAACGGACAGTTGAGGAAACTCTTGTCTCGCCGTCTCACACTCGTATAGTGAATGGAAAATTACATATCAACAACCACAAGATAAGCAAACCACGGCACAGTGATTTTTAGGTGGTTCGGACGCACCAAGTGCCGTCATACGTCCACCCCTCTCACCGCGAGAGGATTTCACTATCAACGCTACGCGACGGCAGCAACCACACACACGGGCTCGATGGCCCACACACGTGGGTTCTCGCACGACGATGAGACACCCTACACACACACTCGGAGCAAGCTCTGAAATCGTCTAAATAGAGATAGGATGGAAAATACAAAGCCCAGTTCAGAGAATAACAATCTAAGCATAAAATGACTAAGAGAATGATTAACAAGATGGATCTTCCCCTAATCTTTCAACCAAAATCGGAGGTATATGAAGTGTGGCTTAGAATGATGAAACCGAGAGAAGAAGGAGCCGATGTTTGAAGCTTCAGGCGCCCGAAGCAAGGATGAAGAGGACGCAGCCGCTGCCTCTCGATCTCTCAGCTCGGGCTCGTGAGGGGACATCTCTGGCGTTCCTTCCCTTCTCCTCCAGCAGAGCACACACCTTTCTTCTCCTACAAGAACAAGATGAACACGTTAAAGCTCAAGGGTTGGTTCGATCGGAAGAAGGGGCGGCTATATAAACCAAGGGGATTGAAGCCCCAAGGGACTTAAAAGCCCTTCCCAAACCCCCTTCATAACACATACAAAGTGTAATGGACGCCCTAAGGCTATAAGGGTAAGTAACCATGCCAAATGGATCCTCCATTAAAGGGTTCGAAACAGATCCGAAAAACCCGTTCGAACGTTCAGAAAAAGTGTCGACTCATGGAGTCGACTCTTTTTCATGAATGTTCTGCCATAACATATATAAAAATAAAAACGTGAAACAAGTGTCGACCTATGGGGTCGACACTTTTTACCAAGTATTCTGGCCTGTGAAAGTCATAACATTCGTGGTGAAAAGTGTCGACTTCTGAGGTTGACACTTTTTCATGAAGGTTCTGTTTTCACAGAATCAAGCGAACTCACCTGAGAGTGTCGACCCACGAGGTCGACACTTTTTCCCGCGAGTTCTGCCTTTGCATAATTAACAGAACCTTGGTGAAAGTGTCAACTTCATGGGTCGACACTTTCTGCCAGCATCCTTACATTCAACGCAAGGCAGAAGCTGTGAAAATAAGTGTCAACCCCATAGGTCGACACTTTTACGGTCTGCAGAAAAACATCAGTAAATAAAATTGAAAGCTCCACATTTCATAAACATGTATCAAGACTGATCAATAGAGTTCATAAAACTCATATTTACATGGCGAAGAATGATTTCTACTAGATCAGTCCATTCACACTAAGATCCATTTAGACATCTATTCATACCTTGACCTTGAGTGATTGAGTGAAAAACTCCACAAATAACCTGCATTATCAATTTTCCATTCAACTCAACATCTCAAGTTAACAAATGAAACTTTCACAATCACCTCATACTAAATTACACATTCAAAGCAACCATTCATTTTCTAACAAATCAATTTACTTTTTCATTCACTTGACTTAATTCCAACATTTGAGTCCAAGCAACAGTTACTCACTCAACATTCAATTAAGTTAGTCCAAACCAAAGCTACTCATTCAAGATTTAGAATTTGAAATTCATTCAACATTCAAGCTTCCTCTTTAATACAACTCAATTGATTGAACAAAGAAATTTTCATGCAAAGCCTACATTTATCAAGCATCAATAATTGCAACTCATCATCTAACTCCATCATTCATCAAATCTCAATTAAATCAAATCACAACAATCTTCATCAAATTCAGAACATTTTCTATCAAGATCTTCGTCAAAACAGACCGGGGCACAACAGATTCAAAGGATCTTAGCACTTTGACTCTGGACGAGTTGATAGGCTCCTTGATGACTTACGAAATCAACATCAAAAGGAGCGAGGACGATCACAAGAAGAAGAAGGTAGATACACCATTGGCCCTAAGGTGAATCCACAAGATTCAGAGGGTAGTGACGATGACTCCACGGGCAACACCGAGGATGAGGAGCTGGTTGCCATGATCACCAGAAGAGCAAGAAGATTTGTCAAAAGAACAAGGAACTTTGGTGGTCAATTCAGAAAAGGACCAAGAAAGCAAGGTCCTAACAAAGGTGAGAATAGAAATAAAGAAGAAGTCATTTACTACGAGTGCAAGAAACCCGGTCATATGCGGGGTGAGTGCCCCGATCTGATGAAGAAGTTCAAGAAAGGAAAGTTCAAGAAGCCAAAGGCCATGGTGGCCACATAGAGTGATGAAGATGAGGAAGAGTCGGGGAATGAAGATGAACTGGATGAGCTGGTTCAGAATTTGTGCTTCATGGCAAATGAAGATGACGCCATTGAGGTAAATTCTGAAACCGAATCTCTTACATATGAACAATGGCAGATAGCTTATGAGTCTTTATATGAAAATTGTAAAAAATTCAAATCTGAAAATAGAAATCTGAAAAAGAAAATTGATCACTTTGTGCATGCTACAAAGTCTTGTGAGAACTACCATGTTTTAAAATCAGAAAATGAAAAATTGAAACATGAAAATGAAATTCTTGTGTCCAAGATTGGATTGTTTGAAGAAGAGATTTCATGCATGAGAGAAGAATAATTCACACTAAGTAAAATGCATGATGATTTGAAAAGTAATCTGGAACAAGAAAAGCTTGAAAGCATAGCATGCAATCATGCAAAAGAAAAGGCCGAAAATCAAGTCCAATCATAAACGGCTGAAATAAATGAGTTGAAGGATGCTCTTGCCATCCTTGAAAAATCAAAAACACAAACAACTCATTGGGCCCCCAGAAATTCATCTCCCTCCATACCAAAGTCACAGATGCATAATTCATTTTCAAATGAGGGTAGGAGAAACAAGGACAGAGCCATTACTTGTTTTTATTGTGGAAGGTTGGGCCATGACATGTATGATTGCAGAATTCTAAAATTTGATGATGAAAATTTTGCTAGAATCAGAAACAGGACATACATGCATCATGTCTCTAACCATCGTGGACCCAAGCTTGCTTGGGTATCAAAATCCGCATAAGTACTTGTGTTATGTTTGTAGGTCTACTTGAGAGCTCAAAGAAATAGATGGTACTTGGACAGCGGATGCTCTCGGCACATGACGGGAAACAAAGATTTGTTTGCGGACCTACATGAAAAGGATGGTGGGACAGTAGCATTTGGTGGTAAGGATAAAGGCAAAATTGTCGGAGAAGGTAAGATAGGTAAGAATCAAAATCATGCCATTGAGAATGTCTTGTTAGTGAAAGGGTTGCATCACAATCTTCTAAGCATAAGTCAATTGTGTGACAAAGGATGCAACGTGATTTTTGATTCTAACCACTGCACTGTTGTAAATAAAAATACTCATGAGTTAAAATTCATTCGTTTTAGGCATAACAATGTATATATGATAGATTTGGATGATGACTCTCATGAGAACTTGTGTTTGGTTGCAAGGAATAATGATGATGCTTGGCTTTGGCATCACCGACTTGGGCATGCTAGTTTTAATGTTTTGCTAAAACTGTCTCGAAATGATTTGGTAGTTGGATTGCCTAAGCTGAAGGTTATTAATGAAGGAGTCTATGGGGTGTGTAGCAGGGGTAAGCAAACAAGGACATCATTCAAGTACAAGAATGATGTAACCACGTCGAGGCCCTTTGAGTTAATCCACATTGACCTTTTTGGACCAAACAGAACACATAGCTTGGGTGGTAAACTGTATGGATTTGTAATTATGGATGATTACTCAAGATTTTGCTGGGTATACTTCCTTTCCCATAAAAATGATGCCCTGATGGAGTTTGAAGCATTTTGCAGGGTAGTTCAAAATGAAAAGGGGTGCTGCATCAAAGCCGTGCGGAGCGATCATGGTAGGGAATTTGATAATAATGAGTTCAGCAACTTTTGCAGGGCTCAACGCTATATCCATGACTTCTCCGCATTCAGAACCCCTGAACAGAACGGGGTTGTTGAAAGGAAGAACAGGACACTGATTGAGATGGTAAGAACCATGCTAAATGAGAACAACTTGCCGAGGTACTTTTGGGCTGAAGCAGTTAACACTGCCTGCTACATAGTCAACCGTGCCATGGTAAGACCATTGTTAAAGAAAACCCCCTATGAGCTGTACCGAGGTATGAAGCCAAACATCTCTTATTTTAGACCTTTTGGCTCCGTTTGCTACATTCACAACAATGGTAAGGTAGACCTGGCAAAATTTGATCCCAAAAGTGATAAAGGTATATTTCTTGGGTACTCTCTTAACTCAAGAGCCTATCGAGTGTATAACTTTAGAACTCTTGTAGTTGAGGAAAGCCCCCATGTCATTATTGATGAATCATCTTTCAAAAGCACTAATGAAAAATCTGGTTTACAGTAGATGAATTGAATGATGGTGATATCGGGATGATGGAAGGAAAAACTGAAAGACAAGAAGTAAAAGAACCACAAGAAGATGATGCAAATCCGGAAGATCAAGTGGAACAGCAGCTACCAAGGCAATGGACATTTGCAAAGGACCATCCATCGGAGAATGTGATCGACAATGTAGAAGATGGAACGAGAACACGAGCCTCTTTCAGGGAAGTTGAAAATCAGGACTATATAGCTTTACTTTCCCAGTTTGAACCTCATTCCATGGAAGAGGCCTTGAAAGATGAGTCATGGATCATAGCTATGCAAGAAGAACTACACGAGTTCCAAAGGAACAAAGTGTGGTTCCTCGTGCCATGTCCTAGAAACCACTCAGTGATCGGTACAAAGTAGGTGTTTCGAAACAAAACAAATGATCAAAGAGTGGTAACTAGGAACAAGGTCAGGCTAGTAGCCAAAGGCTATAGCCAAGAGTTAGGGATTGACTTTGACGAGTCTTTTTCTCCAGTAGCAAGACTCGAGGCAGTGAGAGTTCTATTAGCATTTGCATGTTATAACAATATTAAATTATTTCAAATGGATGTTAAAAGTGCATTTTTGAAAGGCTATATACAGGAGGACGTGTACGTGGAGCAACCACCGGGGTTTGAAGACACGAAGCATCCAGACCCTGTGTACAAGCTGGACAAAGCACTCTACGATCTGAAACAAGCACCCCAGGCATGGTTTGAACGGTTAAGTGATTTCCTCATTCAGAATGGATTCAAACGAGGTAATGTTGATCAAACTCTTTTTACAAAACTAAATGGTAAGGAAATTCTGATTGTTCAAGTGTATGTAGATGATATTATCTTTGGCTCCACCAAAGATGCTCTAAGTAAAGACTTTACAAAATTGATGCAAAGTGAGTTTGAAATGAGTCTCATGGGAGAGCTAACATTCTTCTTGGGATTGCAGGTCACACAAACGGTTGACGGTATGTTCATACACCAGAAGAAGTATGCTATGGAGCTGCTGAAAAAGTTCAACTTAACATCAACAAAATCACAACCAACTCCAATGTCCACTTCAATAAAAATTGATCAAGATGAAACAGGTAAATCTGTGGACCAAAAACTTTTTAGAAGCATGATAGGTTCACTGCTGTATTTAACTGCCAGTAGGCCCGACATCCAATTTGCTGTGTGTTTGTGTGCACGATTTCAATCCAATCCCAAAGAATCACACATGTCGGCCGTTAAACGAATTTTTAGATATATTGCTGGTTCAGTTAATTTGGGACTATGGTTTTCGCATAATTCGAGCTTTAATTTAATTACTTATTCTGACGTTGATTATGCGGGTTGTAAGGTGGATCGAAAAAGCACCAGTGGGTATTGCCAGTTTCTTGGGGGATGCGTGGTCTCATGGGCCTTCAAGAAATAAAACTCAGTGGCACTATCAACCGCTGAAGCCGAGTATGTGGCTGTCGGGAGTTGTGTTGCCCAGGTGCTATGGATCCAACAACAAATGATTGACTATGGCATTTCTTTCAAAAACACCTCTATCTTATGTGATAACACATTAGCCATAAACCTGTCAAAGGACCCTGTCCATCACTCTCGCACGAAGCATATTGAAATTAGACATCATTTTCTTAGGGATCATGTGAGCAAGGGTGATGTAGAAATCAGGTTCATTGAAACAGACCAACAAATTGCCGATATTTTCACCAAACCACTAAGTGAAGAAAAATTCACAACATTCAAGAGAGAATTAGGGGTTTGTAGGATAGACGAGTCTGAATAATGATCATTTACACAATTATGTATATAAGTCATTGCATTGCATGCATTTGCATTAGTAAGGTGCATAATTGAATTTTCCCTTGTCATGCATGTGCATTATGTTGCCTGAAAAACAAAAAAAAGGAAAGTCAAACTTGTGTGAAAAACCATGTTGTGGGTATTGCATTCCTTCTATCTATAGCATACAACCATGTCTTTGTTATTTCTATGGCCAATATTCCCTTGAATTCATTTAAATGCCAAAAAGCGAGCAAGACCCCTCAAAATCTGAAATCTGGAAGCGTTGGATAATGAACATCTTTTATGAACTTAGATTTCATTGAAACATGTTCCCCAATTGATTTATCCTTAAACAACTCAAATTTCCTTGATTCCAACATGAATTTATCATTGGGGATTAGAGCCGAACAATTTTTTTGCCTTCCATTTCACTTACAACACTTTTTTTGGTGAAACACAGAGGAAGGGTCGACCCTCGGGGATCCGGTTTCTGTCCGGGGATGGGGTTACAGGGGTCGACCCATCGGGTCGACCCGTTACGGTCGGACGGCTTAGCCGCGTCCGAACCATCCTCAAACAGGGTGGAAACTCTAAGTTTCCCCCTCCACACCTCATATAACCCCTCAAGCCCCCTTCTAACTCTAGCCACCATCTCTTGCAAGCCCTAAAATCTCTTCTTGGCACCGAAGCTCTCAAGACCTAGCCACGGTTCTTCCGGTGGCGTCCCGTGCACACCTTCTTCCAAACTGTTCAACGCGTCGTCCTTGAGCTCCAAACCCTCTGAGATATGTTCTTGATGTGTGGAGGATCATTTATCCAAGGTTATAGCTTTCCAATCTTGTTAAACCATCTCGTTCTGCAACCCCGTCAAGCGGTTCCGTCGATTTGTGTTTTAGATGGCCCCAAAGAGGCATTCTTCTCGCAATGGGGAGGGATCGAGCTCGGCAAGGGGGCGTTGATCCAAAGAGTCCACGCATACACTTTCCAGCACGGTGTTGGATAGGACCGTACTCCGTCCACGTGCGGTCAACTTCGGTAACCTTAGCCGCTATCTCCCGGGTCTTCTTGATATCATTTGCAGTCAACCAAATCTAGACGTGTTTATGTCAGCACATCATCGCATCTATCCAAACCTGGTACATCAATTTTACAGCAATTTGTCCGTTTCGGGTGATGTTCCAATTTCTATAGTAAATGGGCAGCGGATTGTCCTCTCACCGCAAATGTTAGGTGAAGCATTTAATTTACCAAATGAAGGCTATGCTTTTGGGGATGTTGAAGTTTCGGAAGCAACAGTGTATCATTACATGACATCCGAAGATATGGGTGATAGATCGGTCGTTGGACTAAATGCAAATCATTTTCATCCCATGCAACGAATATTGCATAGAATGATCACCACTATTTTGATACCAAGAGGGGGAGGCCATGACAAGGTCACTGAAAAACACATGTTTTTATTCTCTGACTTTTTGGGTGGCATTCCTATTAAGATTCCAGCACTTATCTTAGATCATATCTGTTCAAGTATGAGGCACAAACATTGGACATTACCATATGCTGCAACCTTAACTGCTATTTCTCAATATATGGGGCTTAATCTTGCAAGAGAGGTATCTCAAATAATCCGCGCTCCTGATATCTACACCATACATTCCATATGTCACCACATGGGTTATGAAATGTGAGATGGGGTGTTGGTGCGTCAATTGAAACGAGGAGCACAAGCTGTTAGCTCTGTAGAAGATGAGGATGATGATGAAGAGTAGGTCGGTGAACAACAACCACATGCTCATGCCGAAGGGATGACCTCCGAGGCGGTCCAACTAATCATTGATCGGTTGGATACCATTGATGGTCATTTAGACAAGTATGGGGAGACAATGGAGGCTATGCAACAAGAATTGTCTGATGTGAAGCTATCTCATGAAGAATGCACTCAGTCTATTACCTACGCCTTGGCCAATCAAGCCACTATGTTTGGAGACATCGTGGATTATATTAGGCGTCTGCCAAATCCCACACCTCCGAGTGATGATTAGAGGGTTTTGCTCCTGCGGAATGGCACACTTCTTATCCCTTTTCCCCCCTCCTTTTTGATGATGCCAAAGGGGGAGAAACTTTGGCCATACTCCATATATGTGTGCCCAGGCTAGTCGGCTACTTATATGTATGTGTGTGATGTGTGCTTGCATGCATGTGTGCTTTCATCATATTTTGCATCTCAGTCAGTTGTGTTGCATTTCCATTGCATCTTGTAATCTGCTTTTGAACTCAGACCATGTTCACCTTTAAATTAGGTTGTCGGCAGAAATGTTTGGAATATGCCTTTTGTGGTCAATCTTATATGTTTGGATCAGTATGCTTTGGATCGGTATGCTTTGGATCGGTATGTTTCGTGCTATGATACTTCTTGAATGGTTCATGGTGATGTATGAAGGTTTGAGCACTGTTAAGAAAGCCTTACTCTTGATATGGAGGTTGTTGAATTAAATGTGAATGCTAAATCATTTTGAAGTCATATGTTTATGCAAGGCATATAGTATTTTGTCATCATCAAAAAGGGGGAGATTGTTGAACCCCCTCCTTGAGTGAATGTTTACATATGATGGCTTTTGATGATGACCAAACACTATATGTATATAAATTGTCTTTGAAGTGTTCTAGCATAAAAAGTCTTGCAAAGCTCAACATCCTTATTGAAGTCTTGGAGCTTATAAGGTTAAAGAACAACCTTAACTGGTAAGTATTTTTGAACACAAATTGCAAGGCTAAATCTGATTCAGAATTTATGTCTTTACAGGACAAGGAACGTGCCTAAGTGTTTAAGAACTCAAGGACGGTCGGTGAGATCAATTTCAATATATTAGCCCTTGATCTTGTGGTTTGAAGTTCTTTAAATTAATCTCAAGGGTTAATTTGGTTTGGTCCTATCTAATCTTACATGAATTGGGACTTCTTTCATGTCTTAGAAACATTCCATTTGATGGTTTGAAACCCAACTTGAAACCCCTTGGCTTGATTCTTGGACTTAGTGTGTTTTTAGTCATATCTTGGAAGTTCAGGGATAAGGGTCGACCCCAAGGGTCGACCCCTGATCGCTTATTTTTTCAACCCGAACGCTCTCTTTTATGTCACCTGCAAGGGTCGACCCCAAGGGTCAACCCACTCTGCGTGAGGGTCGACCCCAAGGGTCGACCCTTGGTCGTCTATTTTTTAACCTGCACGGGTAACTCCCGAGGGTCGACCCCAAAGGTCGACCCATTGCTCCAGAACCCCTTTAAACCCATTAAAACCCTCACGAGGGTCGACCCTTGGGGTCGACCCTTTCAGGTTCGAGTCTGAGCCGTCAAATTGGAATTTCGTGCACACGCACCGAAAGTCATTCCAATCAGTCCAACATCCCTAAAACATTCCAGGAATTGTGGATCTGGTCTCTAGGGTGTCTTTGAACGTCCTAAGCTCTTAAATATACATCATATTGGGGTGTAAAACCCTAAGGAATTAGTGAGAACTGAAATTATGTGTTTTGTTCTAACCTTTGTGAGTGCAGGGTCGCAGTAGTAGCTCCGGGGGCTTCTTCCATCTTGATCTGAATGTGAATGTGAAGAGAATAAGCTTGAATCAAGTCTCCAAACCATCTCCAAGTGGAAGCTACGTGGGAAATCAAGGCTGCAACCTCATTCGTGCGCCATTGTTCTATTCTTCATTCAAGATCGATCTTCCTCCTGCAAAAGTGCTCAAATACATTTGGAGAAGCAAAAGGGGGAGCTCCAACCACGATAAACCATTCTTCACCCTTTACGCTTAGAGTCCTTTTTGATTGAACTTGAGTATCCATTGTAAAACTTAAATCAGATTTCTGTGTGTGTGTTGTTCGTGTTTGGAAACATGAATGTGCGTGTGTATGTGTGTGTGTGTGTATGCGTGGCAACCCAGATCGGGTGCCGTGTGTGTGTGGTTGCTATTCTACACAGCTTGTGTGTGTGGCTCACTTCATAGTGAAGCGTTAATCCTCCTGTGTGAGGGGTGGACGTAGGGGACACGGCAGTGTACCCGAACCACCTAAAAATCCCATGTTTCACTTGTGGTTTGATATTTCGCATATATTGTCGAGTGGGCTTCGCGGTGAGCTGAGTGTACACCATTTCCATCATTAACCACCTACTCTTATTCACACGCATTCACGAGTGTGGTCCTGATCGAGTGAGGCCAAGCGCTTGTGTGTTTATTAAACAAGGTTGTCACTTAAGAAGAAATTTTTATTGGCCAATCAATTCACCCCTCCCCTCTTGATTGCCACCATTCGGGACTCAACAATGCCGTTAGCCGAAAAATGGGATTCGCATGTGTCTGGGAAACTAGGATTAAGCTGGCTGGGTGGCCTGGGAAGACGTGACAACCAAGACCGGGACTGGGACAAGGACGTGAAATTGAAACTGGGACTGTGACTGGAAATGGAGACTGGAGCTGAAGCCAGCCGGGTGACCTGGAAAGGTGTGATAGCTGGGAGCTGGAGTTGGGCTAGATGGCTGGCCTGTAGAGGCGTTGTAGCCAAAACTGGAGCTGGAAGCTGAGCGGCTAATCTGCGAGGGCATTGTAGCCAAAACTGGGGCTGGAGACTAGGCGGCTAGCCTGTAAAGGCGTTGTAGTCGAAACTGGGACTGGAGATTGGGCGGCTGGCTTGTGAAGGCATTGTAGCCAGAGCTGGAACTGGGTGCTGGCGGCTAGAACTGGGCGGTTGGCCTGTAAATGCATTGTAGCCGGAGCTGGAACTGGGCTGGCGGCTGGCTTGTGAAGGCATTGTAGCTGGAGCTGGAACTGGGGGCTGGCGGCTGGCCTGTGAAGGCGTTGTAGCTGGAGCTGGAGCTGAGAGTTGGCGGTTGGAACTGGGCGGCTGGCCTGTAAAGGTGTTGTCGCCGGAGCTGGAACTAGGGTGGCGGATGGCCTGTGAAGGCGTTGTAGACGGAGTTGGAACTGAAACTAGAACTGGCACTCGGGATGACCGACCCTCGGGGGTATAGTGGCCACCATTGTCGCGGAGTGATGTTAAGCTTGCCATCGGGGGGTGTCATAGCCGACGGCTTTCGTAAGTGAAGAGTAAAGAGGGAGAGTGTTTTTTTTTTACCAACCCTACCGCCCTTGCGGGTTTTCGCCAGGGTTGGCCCCCTTTTGATTTTTCCGGTGTGCCCTTGCGGGTTTTCACACCGAGGGGTTACCCGATTTTGCCTGAGACGCCCTCTCGGGTTTTCACCTCAGCTGGGTTGGTGGCAATTTTTGCACCCAGTCGCCTCCTTGTAATGGAGCCGACCAGGCCCGCCGGGGTATCTCCATTTTTAACCCCATTCTCTTCTTCTTTTTTTATTTTTTCTTTATATTTTTTTGGAGACTACCATCCATAGCGTGTTGCCGTCAGGGGACGTGACCTGGAACTGGAAGGTGTGGGTAGCCGGATATTATTCCACCATTAATAAAGGTTTTTACAAATCCTCATGCCATGGTGGCAAAGGGCCACTTTGTCATGGCAAGATATGACTGGAATTATGGCTGGTGGATTAGGGATTGTAGGAGAGAACTGGGATTATAATGAAACTTGAAGGCTCTGGATTTGTAGGGGATTTAGCATGTAGTGGCGTAGAATGATAAGTGTCTGGGGATGTGCTGGGACAAAAGTCTACTGTGATGGTGATTAGGAGCCTGATTGTCACAGGCACTGGTTGACCTGTGGTGTCGAAGCAAGGGCCGAAGGTTGGACGAGCTGAGTGGGGGTAGTGCAAGGCTAACTCGGAATTATAGGGTTCATGCTCTAGCAGTGTAAGTTGATTGAAGACTGGCTCTTGGTGAGGCTAACGACTCACCGAGGAGTGGGTGGAAGGCCGTTCCGACTGGTGGGGAGAGGATGATTTTCTCATTATCGGCTCTACCGCCCTTTCGAGTTTTCGACGCGCCCTAAAGGGTTTTCACGTCGAGGGGTTTCCCAATTTTGCCTGAGGTGCTCTCTCGGGTTTCCACCTCAGCTGGGTTGCTGGCCTTTTTGCCCCCGGCCGCTTCCTTGAGGAAGAGAACGACTGAGTCTACTGAGGTATCTCTATTTTTAACCTCATTTTTTTTGTATATATTTTTTTGATTTTTACTTACCTAAGGGCCTGATGGCTGGACTACTACTGGGGTAGAGGTACCCTTGCTATCATCATGGCAAGGATGAAGGCGGGGAGTTAACCCCCGAAGGTGACTGGTGGTGGTTCTAGGAGGGCTTGGCTAACCCTGTTGCTCGGCTAGAGATTGGAAGGAATGACTGGTTAGAACTCCCCTCCTCCCGCAGGGAGGGGCCGGTTTCACTGGTAGTAGCTGGGACATGCGCGTTAGTCTGGCTGATGCGAGAACTCGTGCTCTGGTGCATAATATAGCTTCATATGTTTGCCGTTGAGAGGCGGGAACGATCTATGACCTTTGTGATCAACAACCGTGTAAGCCCCACCCTCATAGACATTGTGGATGATGTATGGACCTCGCCAATTCGACTGTAATTTTCCACTGGAGCGCCCTGCCATGACTTCCTTTTCCTTGATCATGACGAGGTCGCCTTGCTTGAAAGCTCGCTGCTTGACGAGCTTATCATAGGCCCGGGCCATGCAGGCCTAGTATACTTGCAGGTGTTTGTAGGCTTCGAGCTATTTGCCTTCTAGATCGGCGAGCTCTTCTAGCCTTCTCTGGTACTCACTTTCGTTAGGGCCGGCAAGGCCGGTGTGGACCGTCACACGGTAAGAAGCTAACTAGACTTCGATGGGGATAACTACTTCTGTCCCGTAAGTAAGGGAGAACGGCGAGCACCCCGTGGGGGTTTTGTAGACCGTCCGATAGGCCCATAAGGCTTCGAAGACCTTCTCACCCCAATCGCGTTTCTGGTGGCTAACCATCTTAGCTAGGAGCTTACAGAGGGTCTTGTTGAAGGCTTCCGCTAAACCATTAGCCTGGGGGTTGTAGACCGAAGAGGTTCTCCAGTCGATGTGGAATTTGGCCGCTAGCTGGTATACGGCCTTATTCTTGAATGGTGTCCCGTTGTCGGACACTATGCGACTGGGAGTACCGAATTGGTATATGATGTTGCACCGGATGAATCTAGCAACGATTTCCCCAGTGACCTCTCGCAAGGGAAGGGCCTCCGCCCATCGGGAGAAGTAGTCGGTGGCGGCCAAAATGTATTTGTGGCCCTTGGAAGATGGTGGGAAAGGCCCCGTGATGTCCATGCCCCACTTGACAAATGGCCAGGTGGGGGCTGTAGGACGCAATGGATTAGGAGGTCTTCTGGGTACTGGGCCAAAGGCTTGGCATTGATGGCACGTACGGGCGTACTAGACGCAATCGGCGTACATGGTTGGCCAATAGAAACCCTTGAGCTTGATATTATGCTTCATTCAGTCTCTGGCCTGGTGCGCGCCGCACAACCCGGAGTGGACCTCCTGCATGACGACTTGAGCCTCCGCGACAGAGACACATCTCAGAAGAATAGACTTGTCCTTCTCATGGATGAGTCGGTACAAGGAGCCGCCCATCAACTCATAGGAGGCCGCTCGATGGAGTAGTTCAACCCTTTGAGCCCGGTCAGGGGGGAGCCACCCTTTCTTGAATTTGATGATGGGCGCACTCCAATCCTCCTCTTCTGAAGGTGTGCTCTGGTCAAAGTCATGGAACTCGTAAATGGTGAGACCGGTGTTGCCTTCGAGCGAGCTCGGCATCAGCATTCTGTGTTTGATGATGATGTCGACCTCGCCCTCGGGCGGGAGCTTGATGGCCGCGGCCAGTTTCGCCAGGGCGTCTGCCTGGGCATTGCTGCTTCTGGGGATATGATCTATTTCAAAGAAATAAAACTTTTGGCTTAATCTGGTGACGACGATATGGTACGGAACCAACTCTGACTTCCGCACGTCATAGATGCCGAGGACCTGCCGGACTATCAACTGGGAGTCCCCGTCGGCTTTGAGGCATTTGATGCCCATGTGAAGAGCCATCTAGAGGCCAATGAGCAGAGCTTCATACTCAGCTTCATTGTTTGTCAGAGGTTTCGTGAGAGCACAGGAGTTGTACAAAACTCCACCCTGAGGAGTCAGGAAAATGATGCCGGCACCTGCCATGGTGGCTGGATCCTGGTTGCTCTGGGTAATCCCTCGGGAAGCGCCATCAAAGTATAGCTCCCAGCAACGTACGCTGGTTGTGAGAGCGCTTTGCTGCTAGAAATGCAAGACATCTCTGCTCTGTTCAACCGATTGTTGTGATTGAGCAGCAAGGGACTCCTCGTCCGGGAGCTCCGAGCTGAAAGGTGAGTCGTCTGGCACTGGATGGGATGCCAAGAATTCAACCATGCCCTGTCCCTTGATTTCTTTTTTAGGAATATAAGTAATGTCGTAATCCATCAGCAGGAGCGCCCATCTTCCCAGTCGGCCTGAGAGGACAGGTTGTCGAAGGAGATACTTCAGGGGGTCGTGCTTAGATATAAGCTCGACTCGATGGGACAGGAGATAATGCCGCAACTTCTTAACTGTGAACACCAATGCCAAGCAAACCTTCTCCATAGGGGAGTAGCGGTACTCAGCACCAATTAGCTTTTGGCTGAGGTAATAGAGGGGCTGCTCTTTACCTTCCTCATTGATTTACGCCAACAGAGCTCCTAGCGAAGGGTCCATGGCAACAATATAAAGGATGAGGGGTTTACCCTTGATTGGTGCCCCCAGGACTGGGGGAGTAAGGAGTTACTCCTTGATTTGCTCGAAAGCCGCCTGGCATTCCGAGTCCCATGTAAACGGGGCATCTTTCTTCATCAGCTTGTCGAAAGGCGCGCATCGACCGGAGAGGTTATAAATAAACCTCCGAATATAGGTCAGCCTCCCTTGGAAGGACCTGAGCTCGGTGATGTTGCTGGGTGGTGGAAGCTCTCGGATTGCTTTGATCTTGCTGGGATCCACCTCGATTACTCGTTACCTGACAACGAAGCCGAGAAATTTGCCGATGGATACGCCAAAGGCGCATTTCATGGGGTTCATCTTGAGCCCGTATTGCCGGAGACGGTCGAAGACTTGGCGTAAATTGCGCAAATGGTCTTCACATCTTTTAGTCTTGATGTTGAGGTCATCGACATAGCATTCGACGGTGTTGTGCAGCATCTCGTCGAATATTTTGGTCATGGCCCTCTGGTAAGTAGCGCCGACATTCTTCAAATCGAAGGGCATGCGTTTGTAGTTGAAAATCCCCTTAGGGGATCTAAAAGCTGTGTGGTTCTTGTCTTTAAGGGACATCCGAATTTGATTATAACTGGACGACCCATCCATGAAAGACAAGGCCTCATGCCCGGTGGTCATGTCGACTATTGTTTCTATAATCGGGACTGGAAAGTCATCCTTCAGACAGGCTTTGTTGAGGTCCCAGAAGTTGACGCAGATGCGGACTTCACCACTCTTCTTCTTGACTGGGACTATGTTGGCGAGCCAAATTGGGTAGATACACGGCTCTATGAAATCAACCTCTGCCATTTTATGGACTTCGGCCGAAACCTGGAGCTCCAACTCATGGCGCATGCGCCGCTGTGGTTGCTTGACTAGAGTGACTGAGGGAAATATGGCGAGCTCGTGCTCCACTACGGAGGGGTCTAGCCCTGGCATCTCCTTGTATGTCCAGGCGAAGTAGTCTTTGTATTTGAGCAGGAGTTGCTTGTAGTCCTGCTTCTTTGCCTCGGTAAGGAGAGCACTGACAAACGTTGGCTGGGGAGCTTCATCCTCACCCAAGTTGATTTCAACGAGCTCATCCACGGTCGCCTGGCCGCCGTCCTCCAACTCGGGAGGAGCGGGTTGGAAGTCGATGAAACCTTCATCATCGGTGTCGGCTTCGTGCCTTTCTTGATTCTCGAAGCCACTGGTCGACACCGATGGGACTGGAGAGTCGTTGTTGCTGGGATCCATCAAGGATTGGTCTGGGCAGCCACTTTCTGGACGGTAGTTGCCTGCTGGAGTTGTCGAAATTTCCGCGAGGTTGCCTGCTAGAGCTGACAATCCCTCGTGGTAAGCATCTTGGCTAGCTCCCTCATCAGGAGAGTCCGCTAAACCAAGTCCATCGCCCGACGGGGTGGCAGGATGAGCTTTTTTAGCCCCGTCGTGTTGACAGGGAGGTGAGGAAGATTCCTTGACTGCTTGAGCCGGGGTACTGTCTTTGACGGGGATCGGGATCAGGATCTCCTCTTCCTCGTCCCCGAAGCTGTCGAATTTGGCTTTGACTCTAGCTTGGTCGTCAGCTGGCAGTGTCAAGCCTATGATGTTGACTGCGTAGTAGACGTAAAAGTCTGGGTCTTGGTCATAGCCAAGTCCCCTGGTATCCTTATGGAAGGACGGGGGTTAACCCCCGGACCTGGGAAGGGGTCCACAGTCGGTGAAAATATTCACGTCACGCGGAACCTTGCCATTGAGGGATGTGTTGCTTCAGACACATCTCCCGAATGTGTGGTGGCAGGTCGTCCAGCACTTGGATGGCTTCAGGGGTGTCATCGACTTGCCTGGACCAACTGAAGTTGTCAGCCAGTGGGGCTTGAGGGAGCGTGTCTCCCTTATAGAAGACAATGGGTTTGTCCCTATTAGCCTTCTTCTTATTTCGGCGTTATCGCTTGAAGGTGACAATGAATGTTGTCAGCAACTTGACGCTATGCTTCTCAGACGCACATGGGAGCTGGATGCAGTCTGGTGGCAAGCGTATACTTTTGCTGATAGCTCGGCTAATAAGATTAGCCTCGAAGTTGATGTGGCGCCTCTCAGGGTGATCTGGGGTTGGCTTGGAGCCGAGGCACAGCCGATGAAGCTTGACCTTCTCCTCGTCAACAGAGAAGAGATCAGCATCATCTTCCTCTGAGAGCTAGCCGTTGCTCTTGCTCTTGATCACAAGGTACGGACTAATCCCCTTGAAGTAGAGTGCAGTGTCGGCCAGGTTGCATTCTGTTGGTGTGAACGGTGACAGGTCTGCAAAGACTGCATGTTGCTCCCCTCCCTTGGCATACTTGATGCATTGGTGGAGAGTTGATGGGACGACCCAATTTTCTTGGAGCCAGGGTCTACCTAGTAGTATCTTATAGGACGTGTTGGAGTCAATGATGTAGAACGTCGCCTTGGAGGTGAAGTCATCAAGCACCAGATCAACATCCACCCGACCGAGGACATCCTCGGTGTTTTGGTTAAAGTCAGATATCTTGACCGCCTGAACCTTCTGAAGGTACGGTGTCAGATATAAAGTCTTGAATGTCTTGAGCGGCATGATGTTAACAGCAGCACCAGCGTCTACCAGGATCCGGTTCACATCATGCCTATTGATCTTCCCCTTCATGTAGAGAGGACGGTTGTGGCACGAAGGGGAGAGCAGCATGTCTTTCTCCGTGAAGGAGATGGTGGATGTGAAGGCTTCATAGGCAGCCGCCTTCATTTCCGCGGCATGCGCTTCATAGGCTTCCGGCTCTTGGAGTATCTTGATAAGAGTTTCTCTTAGGTCCTTACTCCAAGCGATGGCTTCCCAAATTGTAATATTGGCAGGGAAGCGCTTCATCTGGTGGAGTACCTTCCGGTCGGCTCGGGCTAGCATCCTTCAAGGAAGGTAGTATGTTGGGCTGGACTTTCTGCGAGCTGCCGTGCTGCTCCCCGTCGGGAAGTTGCATTGTCTTGCCCTTATCATTGGGGTCAGACTGACCCTGATCGTTGGTGGACTCCTGGAACAGGGGTGCCAATGATGGCTCTTCTGGGGGTGACTGGCAGGCTGGCTCATCCTTGTCGGACGGTCCCACTTGCTCTGCTGCAGAAGCCGATACTGGTGCAGGGGCTGGGAGGCTGGCAGTAGCCTCTTCAATGCTAGAAGGATCAAAGATACCGGGTCCCCTCCGAATTTCTACTTCAAGAATGGGAGCTGGTTCCTCTCCTTGAAAGAGGATGATTCGTTCCGGGTCAAAAGTACACGGGTTAAGGGGTAGCTCGAGAACCTTTCCACGACCTCTACCGCGTCCCCGACCGTGACCTCGGTGACGACTCGCGTGCTCTGGAGCTGGTTGTAGCCCAAGAGGGGCAATGGTTCTTTGTCTTGTCCGGGAGGCTACTGGCTCACCCCGCCGAGAAGCGTTGATATTGTTAGGAGGTGGGATGGCCACCATGTTGCAGGTGCAGCCTCGAAGCATTTCTTGTAGCTACTCTATGGTGATCTCCTTGTCTTTATAACACAAGGAGAGCTCGTTTGGGATCAAGAGCCTTTCGTCGTTCTTGAGCTTTTGGATCATTTCTTGGACCCAATTTCTGAGGCGGGCTCGTTTCTGCATTTCTTCCCATGGGATATAGCTGTCGAGTGGGAGAGCTCCGGTAGGACGAGGAGGAACGTATTCCTCCAGGTCATCAATGAGCCGCTGGAGCCTCTGGAGAGGCGTCGGCTCGACCGGGGATTGCAGGGCGGCTACTTGTTCAGCTTGTTTCTTGAGCCGCCTTTTGAGTTTCTTCCTCCTATTTTTCTCCTGTTTCTTGGCGATGGCCACCTCCAAGGGAGTAGGAGGGAGAGGTGCTGGAGCTGGAGTTGATAAATTCTGAGAAGGGTGTCCCCGGGCTAGTGCCTTGGTGGGGCGAGGTCGATGACTCTTCTTCGCCCGAATTTCGATCCAGGCGCCTTCCGCTTGTTGTATCTAGAAGGTGGCGTTGATCGCCTGCTCGATTACCTCGAGCGGCAATTCCTAGTATGCCGGAATACTAGGACTGGCGTCTGAAGACGCGAGTGCGGTTTGGTGCCTTACCCGCGGTGGCGACGGGAGCCTATGAGGAGTCGGCAGGCTAGTGTTAGTGTCCAAAGACGTATGTGCGGTTTGATGCCTTAGCCGCGGTGGCGATGACTTTTATCGAGAAGCAGACTGAGAGATGTGCTAGTTGTCTTGCTCCTTAGCCTTGCCTTTGTAATCATGCTGAGGGCTGGGTCCGGCGACAACCGAAGACGTCGCAGGATGTTGTTGCTCGGGGCAGTTACCCCAACTCTGCGAACTAACTGTGCCCTGTAGCGGTAGGCCCGCCACTTGAATCGAAGTAACTGAAGACTCCAAAGATGTCTTCTTTGTACTTCGGATTGTGTTAAAGGGTAGGCGGGGGGGACCCGACGGCCCATCAGTTGAGGGAGTGTGACAGGGCTGGGCCAGGACCTCACCCTGCTTTTGCTTTCCCTTCCTATCCACGGACGCTGGAGACGGAGATAGGACAGGGGAAGGATGAGAGAGCTGAGGAGCCCGTCATTGTCTCACCCACCAGAACGTCCTCTCGGCCGAGAAGGACCCGGAGGAGCCTGGCAGTGTCTTCTTCAGGGAAAGGTCGAGATTCTAGTTCCCGCCAGGATCACCACCGCACAGCCGAAGTGGCAGAGGTTGGCTGGCCGGATGCTAATGTCTGGGAGCCCGCAGGGGCCGGAGGAGCAAGAGAATGGATGACGATGACTGAGAAGTTAGTCAGCTCTGTCTCTTGACTGGCATCCTACTCTCTACGCCTTTGTAATCGCTCGAGCGCTTCCTGGTTGTCGGCCCGAAACTCGAGCCATTCTGGGGGATGCTGGTAAGGCAATCCGTGCCCGTTTTCTTGAGGGGAGTCTGGCCGCTTGTTGGGTCCCACAGTGTAGTGGCACGGATCTAGAGGGGGGTGAATAGATCCCTCTCTAAAAAATATAGCCAATTAAAAAGACTTGAAGGCTTCTCATTCAAACCTCACCGAACATGCAAGTGACAAGATCACACACGGTGAGATGGCAATTTGAACTAGCAGTATACGTTGACAAATTTAGCATCAATGTTCAAGATAATCAATAACTCATCCTATGAATGGTGGTAGAAGATAAGGAACAAGCATACAACCAATCATACATGCACAAGGATTTTTTAGGTGGTTCGGGACCACGACGGGTACCCTACGTCCACCCCTCACCACCTCGGTGAGGCTTCACTAAAACGCTACACGAGGTAGCACACGGGGATGAGCCCCAATACACCACACGCTGCACGATAGCAGCAAAACACACACACATGAGCACGAGGCTCAACACGCTGTAGAGCAGCACAAACATGAGGGCGAACCCTCAACACGGTGCTCAGCACCACACACACACACCATGATGGGCACGCACCCCAACAATGATTACACACTCAGAGACCCAGCTCCGAACACACACACAATATTCTTTGGTTTAAAAGATGAACTCAGATATACATTTGTAAGCTCAATGGACATAAACAAGCATGAATACCTCTAAACTGTGATGAATATAGAGTTGAGGAAACTCCTGAGCATCAAAGATGAAGCTGGGTTCCTTGATGACTTCCGGGGAAGGACAGATTGGAAAAGATGCCTTCATGAAGCTCCTTTGGTTCAGATCAGAAGAAAGGACGCAGATGCTTCAATCCCCTTTTCTTTGGTGACTTCATGGCGCATCAGGTCCATGGGTGATGGAGAGATCGTTCAGCCGTCGTTCTTCAACCCAATGGCTTCTGGAAGGTGGAGGACGAGCGTCCTCAACCTTGAATCGATCTCAGCATAAGGTGGGAAGAAGCTTCAACACGTTCCAGCCGCTCCTCCTACAAAACCCCAATCGTGTATGCATTAGAGGATCATACCTTCTTGAATGGAAACCCTATATCATATGATATATATATATATATAACACCAGGGAAATGAGGGCCACGTGGAGGATAATATCCCCCAAGGACCAATCACGATTGGGCACCAAAAGAGGGGATCGAGCTAGGGCTCCGGTCGCCGTGCGAACCGGCGTATTTTTCGGTCGTCGAAAAGTGTCGACCCCTAAGGTCGACACTCGCATACGGGCTAAACAGAACAAAGGCCGAAATAGCACCCAGTGAAGAAAGTGTCGACCCATGGGGTCGACACTTAATGCCTGTGACAAAGAGACAAACCACGGCAGAAAGACCTAGAATAAGTGTCGACCTTGTGGGTCGACACTTATGTCCTAGATTCTGAAAAACAAGCCCAGACAGAACCGAGCGGGAAAAAGGTCGACCCCATGGGTCGACTTTTTATCCCCAGCTACGAAGACATAAGAGGTCCGGCTGAAAACTGCATCCCCTGGACAAAGTGTCTACCCACGGGGTCGTAACTTTTCCTGGCATAACAATCTATGAGAAAACACACGATGGGGAAACTCTGAAGTCATGAGACATCGAGGATAACTACATGATGGGAGGAATTAAGTGACTCTACCCCAATTATCACCAATAAACCAAGTAGAAATAGATATGGAGTTATCTTGGGGTCTGTTCATCCAAACAACACACGAATTCTCCTTCAACCAACCAAACAAAATAACTTACCATTTTGTTGGTCCATATGCCTGTAAAGATCCACTTGGAAGATATCCACTGTGGTCTATATGTTCATTCCATTCTATACACCTGTCACAATACATACTAGAAGTTAGTCTTCCACATCATTCAAGTTCTAGAAATTGAAATCTGTCTTTCATGATTCACTCAATTTCACACTTGAGAACCTACACATCCGTTAAGTGAATTAAATGAATCAACCATAATCTAAATCGACCAAAAGCACAATAAGGTGATTCCATGAATTGGTTTGAATCACTCCTTGTCTTTATCTCTCCCTGTGCAACATGCAAGGCAATGTCAATCTAATTCAGCACATAATTCATGAATTTAAAAGGCATCTCATTCAACAATTGCAAAGGTATGGAAATGAACTCCATTCAGTCATGAAGAGATTAAAGCATATCATTCCTCATCCACAAATCATATATGCATTTAATTACATGGAACTCAATCTCATGGTATTTAGTTCATCATCAAAATTCCTTAATGCATGGTTATGCACGGGGTTCAACAATCTCTCCCTTTTTGATGATGATAAATACTAAGTGCAATTTGACAAATTAGAGTTGACAGATAAAAAATGTTTCAAGGAAAAGTCAACTCACATCTAGCATTCTAGACATGAAACCATGCTTAACAAACCAATAACTCTCATCCTCAAAGCACAGTTCTCACTTTTTGAACACAATCAAGGATATGATGCATTTTAACCATGAATTAAGATATCAATAGCCATCCATCAACGGGATATATTCATTCCATCATAGATGATCATTCCACAAAATAACCACAAGTTCATAAAATATGACATTCACGAGATAACTCATTACTTCAGCATTGTCCATCAGCCATGTCCACATACCATAAACAAACACCATAATAAAGTTCTCCACAAAGTTAAACACAAGACACAGAATATCCACATGACAAGGCATGCAAGGCATGCAACCAAACACAAGAACAAAATATCCACCATAACAGATAGCACATTTCATCTCCCCCTTTGTCATCAACAAAAAGGAGTGGTAAGGGGGAAGAGGTCAATCGGTTTGGTCAAGAGAAGCAGGGTACTGTAGATCTAGGCCTCAAAGAGAGTTAGGAGGCGTGCTAGGACGCCTGAGAAAATCAGAGAGATCGTCAAACTTGGAGTTTTGAATGCCAATAGCTGTATGTAGAGAGTCAATAGAGTCGGCCATGGCAGCGAACTTCTGAAGATAAGTGTCATGATGAAGCTTCATTTCCTTGACTTCTTTTGTGAGGGCATCCACAGATTCTTTGACACTGCACACTTCATCAGCTAGTTCATCGAATTTGGTGCTCATTGATGGAGTTATTGAAGATGTGGCATGTGATCCTCTTGTTCTAGCAGTTCTGCTGATGGGTTGTTCATGATCTTCACCTTTACTTTGCTCAGACCCTGCTACCGGGGCTTTACCTTTCTTTGACGGAAGTGTGCGAACGAGAACACCTTTTATCAATTCATAGCCCATGTTGCTGCAGATGGATGGGATAGTATACATGCCAGCATCCCTAATTGGATGACTGACTTGCTTGCTCAGATCAATATGCAAGGACTGAAAAATTGGTGTTAAAGCAGCTCCATAAGGTAAATTCTGGTTCTTGGACTTCCTGCAGCTGGTTATGTACTCCATCATCACCTTTGGGAAGTTAACCGGTTCTTCACTCATGATTTGTACAAATAGGAATTTATGCATGTCAGTTACTTGTTCCATAGACCCTGATCTAGGCAGTAGTATAGTGGTCATCATGTGATGTAGAATCTTCTGAAGAGGTGGGAATTCATTTGCATTGAGCTTCGGTACACACCCTGGTGTAGCTACCTTATCCGTCATGAGTTCATATGCAAGTTCTTCAAAATAAATGGCTTCTTCATAAATCATCCCACTATCCCAAGGCAAATTCTGGGCTTTTCCTATCAACTAAGGAGTTAAAGGAACAGGATGTCCATCTAATTTTATGTACAGATCATCATTTTTAACAACCATATTTCCATAGAATTGATGAACTAGAGAATGGTAGACTCTTCTGTGCTCAGTCATGAATGGAATCAAATTTGGTTGCTTCTTCAACAATTCTACTAACCTTGGCAGAGCAGTTTCGATGCTTTTGAAATCAACGGCCCGAGGTCGTAACACTTTTCTCTCAACCAGCATTTTTGTTTCAGCGGCCCTTTTTCTTGTCTTAGCCTGGGCTTCTTTGTCCTTGCGTCGTAGCTCTGTTAGGATGCGGGCTTCTTCTCGTTCTAGCACAGACCTTTTCTTGGGTTCCATGGATGCAGTTCATATGGCTTCAAAGCAAACAAAAAGGAGGACTGCGATGCAGCTTGGGACCTCTGAATGGCTGGTCTTCACCTCACGAACAGCAACAACTCCAAAAGAATGAGCTTGGAAGGAGGATGCCGCGATAGCCTCAAGAGGAAGAAAAGGGGGTGAACGTCACCGCTCGCCGGAGGAAGCCCTTGGAAGAGATGGCGATGAAGGGACCGCGGAGGGTGCCACGATGGCTTCAAGTGGAAGAGGGAGGTGGTGTGAACAGAGAGGAACGGGGAGTGGAGGAAGAAATGTCAACTGTGGAGTTGGGAGTCGCGGATGATCACCCGTGGGAGGTCGTGAAAGAAGATTAGGGCTAGAGAAATGGGTGGTGAATAGGTTTTAGAGGTGGAGAAAAGGTTTTAGGTTCGATGGGGTTCGACCAAAGGATAGCCAAGCCAATTGGGGTTCGATCCAACCACGAAGGTGGCGTGAGAAGCGAGCTCAACAGACCGGTTCACAAACCGGGTTCCGAAACAAAAGTGTCGACCTTGTGGGTCCACACATTTTGGAGATGATTCTGTCTCGCAAGAAACAGATGGACACACGGTAAGAGTGTCGACCTTAGGGGTCGACACTTCTTCTGCATTTTGAAAAAATAGGAGATATGAAGTGAATTGAGGTCCTATTGGCCCAAACATGATTTCCACTGAGTGATAAGCACAAATTGGGCAATATGTGGGTAGTTCAACAGAGAGAAGTTGATTTAGGACATGGGAACTCAAATACCCACACTAGGATGATCAAGTCAATTAAAACATGCAAGCTTCCATTTCTAATTTCCATTACAACTCATTGAGATTGAAGTAATGCAAGGAATAGCACCAGATGTGAGTTAAGCACATTCCATCCTCAAGAATATCATTGAAGCCAAGGTTGCTTACCTTATCTCCTTCATTCTGAGCACTTCAATGAATTCATGATTAAAGCATGTTAGAGTCATCAATTGCAGTCTGTTAACTCTGTGCATCTGAAATCATGGTCAGTGAAATATGATACAAGGTCCAAGTAATGCACACAATGTGAGAAAGTGACTCAATGCACAAGGCTATTTAGACAAGGTTTATATACCCATTCAGCCATCACAATTTATAGCTGGTCACATGAGAGCAATTCTAACCAACTCTGTTCAACACTCAACCATACATGGTTTTGTTTTCAGTAAAATTCATTTTTGGAAATTGTTCAAGATGAATTGCATGCTTCAATTAAGGGGGTTTAACAATTAAGTTCTCATTGTGCATTCTAATCACTCAGGCAAACAATCAAGCATACTTTAGGTATAAAATCATGCATGAAGGTCCCTTAGGGACAGGTATAAGAGGAATGCAATGGATCTGAGCAATTATGACCATGAACCATATTAACATGGTTGTGCTTACAGGTAGACGTACTGCATAACCATTGAGAATCGACTAATTCAGAAAATACATTCATACAATCGAACTCAAGTTTAATATGTAAACAATGAGGAGTGACTACTGGAGAATATGGATTATCTTTTTATTTTTGACCCAAGAATTTGGAGATTTTATTAATATGAGGGAAAACCAATTACAAAGGGGCCAATTTGGCCGAACAAAGACGGATAGATGGGTAGTGTAATTTATCCATCCTAACATGCCCCTTTACATCCCGAGGTAAATCATCCCATTTATCCCGGAAAACATATGAAGAAATGGAGCAAGCCTAATTTGCCAAAGAATCAGCTACATTGTTGCCTTCGCGATAGGTATGCTTGAAGGATAGTTGCATGCCAGCTGCAAGACGGTGAATGTCGTTCACAATGTGTATGAGTTGCCATGGATAGGAGTTGTGCTTCTGAATAATCCCAATCAGCACTGCAGAGTCAGACTCAATGATAAACTTTGATAGTCCATAAAAAGCACACATTCGAAGTCCATCGATTATCAAGAGTTCTAAAGAACACTAATAAGAATCTCTTCTCCCTATATTTCCATACAAAGTGCTCGGCTTTTGGAGCTTCGCACAGTCCCAATTTTTAATTATTTTAAAACAACATGACTAACCTTTTTGACGCGAGGCATGCCCTTTGTCTCAGGGGCAATTCCCGGTTACTCGGTGTCGTCACTTGCAATAATGTGGATAAAACATTTTTCAAAGCAAGTTTCCTCCTTTGTTTCAGGGGGGATTCCCGATTTACTCGATGTCAAATCACACTTATTCAACCTTTTTGCTGAGACTGACAGCTTTTTCCTCACGAGTCACTTGATTTTCATGTAGGGATTTGAGGATACTCAAGAGTGTTGAATGGAATTACTGAGATCCTTATTGAGTGAAGTCAACTAACTCAAAGTCCATATTGACAGAGTGATTGAACAGATAGTAGTAGATGAATTAGCCTATTCAATGTTTAGTCTCCCCCTAAGTGTATGCACGGTTGAAAACAAAAAGACCTTGTTAACATGTGTCATGTATCATTCATGCCTGAATCAATGCAAATTTATTTAACAAGATTGTTCAGTCGTAGGAGAGTTCAAAAGGAACTGGGTGTATATTATATACATTCAGGCAAGTCAAAATGATGTATACAAGCAATTTGATTGCCAGTACGTGGCGGAGTACGTAGGTCCGAAGACCACACTCACGCATGATGAAAGCTTCCAGGTGGACTTAATCTACCTTTCCACTTACACCATTTTATATACCGGTTAATCATGGCATTCATGCACACGAATATGAAATGTATGCGAGTCAGTGCAACAGGATGACAGACGATTAACATTTTATTTGTATTCACAAGTATGCAAAAAGATGTGTGTGTGCTCTGTGTAAAAATCAACTTTTATTCACAAAAAGAGACGAGTAGCTAGTAAAGGACTTTGTGAACAACTGCAAAATTATGTTATTCACACAGGAAAACATGAGTGGAAGCAGATAAACTCTATGAACAGTAACAAATTGTTGTTATTCACATGCGAAAGTAAAAGTGGAATGCATTACCACGTTGGCTCATCAGTTTCTTGCCTTGGAGGAGTTTTATTCTATTGACAGCTTCTTCCATCACAAGGCATTCCTGCAAGATAAAATCTTCACTTTGATGTTTTGGGGACCCAAGCCATCTTGGGTCCCTGGGGGTTAGGTGCACCATGATTTGTAGCTCTCCACAATTTCCTTGCATTCATATCATCAAGGTGCAACAAAGAGCAATCATTCATTAGGTGTCCTACATAACCACAATAATGACAATACACATGTTGTTTCAGTTTCTTTGGTTGAGCATAACCATTGGACTTTTGTGTATGCCTGGGGACTCTATGATTTTGATTGTGAAATTTTGGTTTCACATTTAACGACCAATAATTTTTCATAGCATGGCCCATTCTTCCACAATGAAGGCATTTGAATTTCCTTTTCTCATCAACATGAAATCTACTGGTATGCATCTTAGAGGCATTCAAATCATCCTCTTTCATCAAACTACAATCATGCATTAAATGTCCAAGCTCACCACAATAGTGACATGAAGAATTTTTTTGTTTTGGAGCTTGGGTTTTCACATCACTTTTCTTTGCCTGCATAATGGGCTTCTGTTTGACAGATGAAGAGGTATTTGGTGTACTTGAAGAACTAGAAGCATGCACAAATGAAGTTTTTATTTTCAGATTAAATGCTTCCTTTTTACTAGGATTGTATCCTAGACCTTCCCTTTGGAAGTTCACCTTAGTTCCCAAGAGTTTGTTTAGATTCTCCTCACCACTTACAAACTTGCCCAAAGATTTGTTCAGGTCAACAATTTCACTTTGAAGTGAAGCAATTAGAAGTTCACAGGACAAGATTTCATTTTCACGGGAAGTGACCTTTTCATTTAGAGTCGCATTTATAGTTTTGTAAGATTCTATTTTCTGTTCTAGAATACTTACATTCTCACTCTCTTGAACGACCATGGACTTGCCTTTTTCAAATGTCAAGAGTCTTTCAACCTTGGTCGTATTTAATTGCTTTATATCTTCAAGTTCAGATTTCAACAGATCATTTTCTATTTCAGATGTCTCAAGGTACTTCAATTTTCCCTCTAGCAAGGAGATTTGAATAAGTAAAACATCATTGTCCCCTTTTAGTTTTTCATTTTTATCCAGAAGGGACTTGGCATCTATTTCAGTATCAAGAAGTTTATGAAAGAGTTTATCATCATCTGATAAAGAATCTAACTTGCTTTTTAAACTCTCTTCAGTTTTCTTGAGCAGAGAAACTTTGCATGTCAGAAGTTCATTTTCTTTTTCCAGTTCTTCAATCTTTGAAATCTGATCAATGCATTTCACACAAGGGGAATTATCATGGATATTTTCATTAACCTTTTTCTTCAGGGCTTTGTTTTCATGCTTCACCTTTTGGTATTTTTTGACAATTCTTCATAGGCATTTACTAATTCTTCAAAAGACAATTCATCTTCATCTGATTTAGAGCTTACCTCCTCAGCACTTTCATCACAGGTTTGATAGATATCATCAGCCATTAATCCCTTTAGTCCTTGCTTCTCTTGAGCTTGCATCAATTTATCCATAAGTTCTTTAGCAGTTCTGCAAGAGGAGACAAACGTGAACCTGTTAGCATTGACAGAATTTTTCATCAACCTTAGAATTGTAGCATTTTCATGACTCTTTAGTCTATCTCGGTTGGACCACTTGGTCTCACCCCGAGGCAACTTATGAGGACCATCATTAACTAATTTCCACAAATTTGGATCAATTAAATTTTTGGTTCTACACATTCTTCCCAGTCATGAGTTAAAGTCATCACCATTATAAACAGGTAAAGAAGTCACAGAAGCAATATCTGAAGAAGCATTCATCATTCAAAACTACACTAGGATCCCTCTTAAGATCGTTTGATCTACTATTACAGAGCCGGGCTCTGATACCAATTATTGGGTCCCACAGTGTAGTGGCACGGATCTAGAGGGGGGTGAATAGATCCCTCTCTAAAAAATATAGCCAATTAAAAAGACTTGAAGGCTTCTCAATCAAACCTCACCAAACATGCAAGTGACAAGATCACACACGGTGAGATGGCAATTTGAACTAGCAGTATACATTGACAAATTTATCATCAATGTGCAAGATAATCAATAACTCATCTTGTGAATGGTGGTAGAAGATAAGGAACAAGCATACAACCAATCACACATGCACAAGGATTTTTTAGGTGGTTCGGGACCACGACGGGTACCCTACGTCCACCCCTCACCACCTCGGTGAGGCTTCACTAAAACGCTACACGAGGTAGCACATGGGGATGAGCCCCAATACACCACACGCTGCACGACGGTAGCAAAACACACACGCACGAGGCTCAAGACACTGTAGAGCAGCACAGACACGAGGGTGAACCCTCAACACGGTGCTCAGCACCACACACACACACCATGACGGGGACCCACCCCAACAATGATTACACACTCAGAGACCCTACTCCGAACACACACACAATATTCTTCGGTTTAAAAGATGAACTCAGATATACATTTGTAATCTCAATAGACATAAACAAGCATGAATAACTCTAAACTGTGATGAATATAGAGTTGAGGAAACTCCTGAGCATCAAAGATGAAGCTGGGTTCCTTGATGACTTCCGGGGATGGACAGATTGGAAAAGATGCCTTCATGAAGCTCTTTTGGTTCAGATCAGAAGAAAGGACGCAGATGCTTCAATCCCCTTTTCTTTGGTGACTTCATGGCGCATCAGGTCCATGGGTGATGGAGAGACCGTTCAGCCGTCGTTCTTCAACCCAATGGCTTCTGGAAGGTGGAGGACGAACGTCTTCAACCTTGAATCGATCTCAGCATAAGGTGGGAAGAAGCTTCAACACGTTCCAGCCGCTCCTCCTGCAAAACCCCAATCGTGTATGCATTAGAGGATCATACCTTCTTGAATGGAAACCCTATCTCATATGATATATATATATAACACCAGGGAAATGAGGGCCACGTGGAGGATAATATCCCCCAAGGACCAATCACGATTGGGCACCAAAAGAGGGGATCGAGCTAGGGCTCCGGCCGCCGCGCGAACCGGTGTATTTTTCGGTCGCCGAAAAGTGTCGACCCCTAAGGTCGACACTCGCATACAGGCTAAACAGAACAAAGGCCGAAACAGCACCCAGCGAAGAAAGTGTCGACCCATGGGGATGACACTTTCTGCCTGTGACAAAGAGACAAGCCACGATAGCAAGACCTAGAATAAGTGTCGACCTTGTGGGTCGACACTTATGCCCTGGATTCTGAAAAATAAGCCCAGACAGAACCGAGCGGGAAAAAGGTCGACCCCATGGGTCAACTTTTTATCCCCAGCTACGAAGACATAAGAGGTCCGGCTGAAAACTGCATCCCCTGGACAAAGTGTCGACCCACGGGGTCGACACTTTTCCTGACATAACAAGCTATGAGAAAACACACGATGGGGAAACTCTGAAGTCATGAGACATTGAGGATAACTACATGATGGGAGGAATTAAGTGACTCTACCCCAATTATCATCAATAAACCAAGTAGAATAAGATATGGAGTTACCTTGGGGTCTATTCATCCAAACAACACACGAATTCTCCTTCAACCAACCAAACAAAATAACTTACCATTTTGTTGGTCCATATGCCTGTAAAGATCCACTTGGAAGATATCCAATGTGGTCTATATGTTCATTCCATTCTATACACCTGTCACAATACATACTGGAAGTTAGTCTTCCACATCATTCAAGTTCTAGAAATTGAAATCTGCCTTTCATGATTCACTCAATTTCACACTTGAGAACCTACACATCCGTTAAGTGAATTAAATGAATCAACCATAATCTAAATCGACCAAAAGCACAATAAGGTGATTCCATGAATTGGTTTGAATCACTCCTTGTCTTTATCTCTCCCTGTGCAACATGCAAGGCAATGTCAATCTAATTCAGCACATAATTCATGAATTTAAAAGGCATCTCATTCAACAATTGCAAAGGTATGGAAATGAACTCCATTCAGTCATGAAAACATTAAAGCATATCATTCCTCATCCACAAATCATATATGCATTTAATTACATGGAACTCAATCTCATGGTATTTAGTTCATCATCAAAATTCTTTAATACATGGTTATGCATGGGGTTCAACACCGCTCTAGCGCATCTTGGCGATGCTCAGGGTTTCTTTGATAGCTTGCCGCAGCCTGACGAGTGACATGGAGTTCCCCTCCGCATCGATCTACTCCCACTGGATTTGTTCCTGGATGAGGTATTGAACTTCCTCACAGGACTCAATCGGGTGGTAGATTCTAGCGTGGAAAGGGCAGTATTGGGGGTGACTACGGTCCCAATGGGTGTAGTCTGCCGGCGAGTCGCGGGGCATGATTTTCCCCCTCTCGACGAGGATATCGAAGAGTTATCGGGTTCTCTCCCTGGGGAAGGAGAGGGGTTTGTGATCATGCTAGGGCCTCCACCCCGGATACCAGAGTGAATGTTCGCCCTGACTAGTACTAGGCTCCTCTCCTTCGACGTCGGAAAGAGAGAATGCATCCATCATGTGGATGACATTGACTGAGTAGTGAACCATGCGTACTGCCTTAGTTGGCCTGGTCCACGTATGTGGTTGCGGCAGATCAACGAGACCACTCTTCATTTTAACGAGGCCGTCTCGGATCAACTTCTGTGCCTGAGTCTTGAAGACGTAGCAATCTTCAATTGAGTGACCTAGCATACGATGATACAGGTAATAGCTAGGATCATCGGTCTTCAGAGCCTCATCCGGCTTGCGGATTTCTGGCAGCTCGACGATCTTCTGGGTCATATAGAGGTCGAAGAGCATCTTCGTATGTTCCTTCTTGAAGGAGAAGGGTGTCTTCATGCGCTCCGAGAAGGAGGGAATGGCCGGCTTGTCCGCTGGCTTTTTGTCAGAGCCGCTGGATTTGGCCTCCTTATTGGCTTTAGCGGTAGGGGTGAACTTTATGATATTCACCTCCTTACCAGGTTGGCGTTTTCGCGCTTGCTTACCCTTTGCTGTAGTATAGCTCGGGTTATCGACGAAGAACATCTCTATTTCGGCGACGACCGAATTGAGTTGGTCGAAGCCTTTGATATTGGTGTCGAGAAGCTTTTTGCTGACCTCGACCGCCAAGCCTCGACGGCATATGGTAATGGCATCCTCCTGAATGGGTGGATTGACACACCTCATGCTGAGGTCTCGCCACTTTTTGATGAAGTCAAGGGTGCTCTCGCCCTTTTTCTGCCGAAGAGAACAAAGTTCGGCCAAGGAGATCTTTCGCTCGGCCGTTTGAAAGCGGTCAAAGAATTTCTTCTGGAGATCCGCCCAGTCGATCACTGAGTTAGGTTTCAGGCGGGAGTACCATTGGAAGGTTGTTCACGTAAGCGAAGTGGCAAAGTAGCAGAGGAGGTATGACTCATCCAATGCTAACTCACCCATGGCCGCAACATAGTAGGCCAAGTGTTCATGTGTAGACCTCTGCCCGTCGAACTTTTGCAGCTTCGGGGGCTTGGCGTACTCTGGGAGAAGCTTTTTCAGTTGATGGTGAAGCGGGTAGGGCACACTGTAGAGGTCTACTATGACAACCCCTTCACCATAATGGGCCAGCTTTGTCTCGACAATACGCTCGATCATCTGGCATTACGCCAGGAGATTTTCTGGCACTTACGTATTGGAAGCTTGTGGCTGGGCCTCAACCGGAGGCGTACCAAACCCAGCTACCAACGGGGTTCGGGAAATCACCGCTGAGGTGTTGGCAACATCGCGGGTAGCTGGCGGTGCTAGTGCCTCGGCCTGGGGCCTAGCGGGTTGCTGAGGATGAAGGTCCCGTTCTTGGATGATGTCTTACAGGAGGGCCTTCAGATGCTAGTTCTCCTTCATGAGAGTGTCGAGGGTCACTTCTTGAGCCTCGTTCGCAGGAGGGTCGTTGTTGACTGGCTTTGCGTTGATAGGAGGGTCACGGTCTTCAACCGGGACCTCTTCCGTGCGTTCTGACAACTACGGTCTGACAGAAGTGCCGATGTGACCAGTTAGGGGAGGCGGTGGAACCTGATGGCGCGGCCTCCTGAAATGGGACAGGGGCTAATTCAGGTCATCAGACTGGGTGTCCGGCTGGTATCCGGTGGTGTAGCACGAGAACACTTGAATCACGTCGTTGATGAGCTAGGCCATCCGCTTCCTCCGCGAGTGCCGCTCGGGGCGAACAGGTGCCCCTAGTCTGTCAAAGACCGAGGTGCGTGGCAGAGGGGGCTCACTCCCGATATCGGTCGGAGGAGAGTCTGGGGCAGGCTGCTGGAGGGCTCAAGAGCGGGCTCGCCTTTGCCTCTGCTTGCTTGTGCGGGGGGCATTAGACGACTGGGCATCCTCAGACGGTGCTACTGTAGGGCCAGTTGCATCCTGCCTGATGCCGCGTCTGAGTGCTCGCAGGGGGTTTCTAATACGCGCCCTTCGAGCGGCTTGAGCTTCCTCTGGGGTGACCCAGATTCTCCTCAAGTTGGATTGCTAGTCTCCCTTGTCGCCATTTTTTTGACGAGTCATCTTGGGAGCCCGTGTATCGGGCTGCGGTGGGTGCCCCCGGACTATTGCCGAGGAACCCGCTCCTCTGAGCTTCGCTATAGCACCCCCGATAAAGCAATTGAGAAAATTTTAAAACTTCTTCCTAAAAAATCCTACATGAAGGCCTTACATAAAGAACCCAACCTCATGAGGACTATAATATAAATATACAAGCCAACATCACTTTATGCCATAAAGAATCATGAAGGCTTTATGTAAAGAACCAAACCTTATGAGGACTAGTATATAAATGTACAACCCACCACTTTATGCATAGTACGTAATGAACTCTTCTTAAAAGAATCCTATATGGAGGCCTTGTATAAAGAACTAAATCATAGGAGGACTAGTATACAAATGTGCAAACCAACTTTATGCCACATGGGTAGTACGTAAGTGGGGTGTCTTTTCCACCACCAAGAGAATGGGCGCCCCTTACCAGGGTGCCATTCAACAAATTGAAGACTATATGAAGAGGTGCCAATTCCCTTGGGGCCACCATCCCATTGTAGTATTAATATATATATATACCATGAAGGCCAACACGTGAAAGTGGCAGTTTTATCTAAAAATTAACGCCCTCTTACAAGGGTGTCATTCTCATGAATAGGGCCACCCAGATTAATAGACGCCCTCATGTAGAGGCGTCGTTTGCATGAATAGGACCACCTATATTATTTGATGTCCCCTTACAAAGGCGTCATTTCATTTGTGTTTCTAGAAGGTTGAGACACGAACAACCCCATTTAGCTGGCAAAGCACCCTGTCTACTCAACTAGACCCGCAAGGCAATAAACCAATGCTTTGCGATTCCCTATAACTAATTCCCTCCGTAGCACTGGCAGAGGGTACTGCCATCATCAGTGCTGCTTGCAGAAGGGAATATTTCCCTTCGTTCCCTCGAAAAATGTGAAGTCTACGTCCTGCTGCTGGAGCTTTATGGCGGCGGAGAACGTGTGGCTTCATCCTTGGATTTCTATTCTGTCATATGTACCTCGTAATCACGTCAAAAGGTAAGTGTTCTCAAGATCTGACTAAACTAGTAGTTAACGTAGGTTAACATGTATGCTAGTTAAACTTGTCTTAGCTTAGCTACATTCTGTCAGGAGTATATCAAAAGGCTTAGTGGGAAAGTTAGGCTACGCCTATCTGGAACACTAACCCTTGTGTTGAGGAGATCCTCCGCCAAGTACTCCTTTGTACAACATACAGTTTAGTATAATTGTCATTAACATGTCCTAATTTATTGCATATTGATCCATGTTTAAAAATTAAAATCAATGAAATTAAACTCAGAAATTATTGCATGAGCTTGATCTTACAGTCCTACAGATTTTCCATGTCTATCCATGCATTTATTTCTTGATTCTGAGAACATGCTGTAATTCGTGAATAGTGAAATCACGTAATTAGTAGCCATCATGTTCAGACAATTATATCTTTTTAACCCAATCATCAAACTCCTGCATGAGCATGGTTCTAGAAATCTCATATTTTTCTCTATTTAACCATGTACTTAATTCTTGATTTACTGAAAGTATTAAAAATGAATAGTATTTGAATAGTAAACCGTGAATCATACTTCCCAGCCACCATGTTCAGACAATTATATCTTTTTAACCCAATCATCAAACTCCTGCATGAGCATGGTTCTGGAAACCTCATATTTTTCTCTATTTAACCATGTGGAGAGGGGGATTCCTGCAGCCCACTCAAAGAGCAGACCCAACTAGGCCCAACAAGGCCCAACGAGGCAAGCTCGCCCAAGTGACAGCCCGCAGGGCCCACTCGGAAAAGCCCAATAAAACAATGCTCGAGGAAACAACTCTCCTAGGCGGCCCCAAGGCTCGGAGAGCCCGAGCCTCGGTCAGGTCACAGGAAGACCCGCGCACGAGCTATCCCTCCGCACGAAGGGGGGAAGCGCTAGCCAGTCTATCCGACCCATCTCCTCACCGAGCTAGGCCTATCACCCGATAGGGCCGGCCCCCTTAAGCTCAGAACGACCGATGAAATGTTCATCACTGTAGCCATTAGAGTCCACAGCGGGCCAAACGCTAAGAAGTCCAGGAGCTCCAGCTTCCCCGCGAGGATAATGCCCCCACGATGAGGCCATCAAAGCCCACGACGAGGACGTAACCTCCACCGGAGACCTCTCAGCTTGTAGGACTCCAGAAGGCGGCACACTATAAAAACTTGGGATACCCTCCTGCGAAAGGTAAGTTCAAAAGGGCATTGTTCCACCCCCAACTCCTGAGCAAAGATCACTTCACCCCATTGGTGGAGAGGGATCTCGCGCCTTCACCTTCTCCTTCCTATCGCTGCTCCCACCATTGCTCTACTGACTTGGGCGTCGGAGGGTTTTGCCCCAAGGAATCCCCCTGGGCCCTCTGACTCGTTTCCCTATCTTACAGTTCATTATCTTGGTGATTACCAGCCAGCTTAGGAACCAGCGCGAGATTTTGCCTCTTCATCTGGCGCCGTCTGTGGGAAACGCACGAAGAGCCAACATGGTGAGAAGGAGCTCAGGGAGGAGGTCCGCCGACGAAAAGGGTAAGGTCATGACAGTAGCAGGGGATGATCCTTCCAGGGCCTCACAGAACCCCCCCTCCAATGCCAACATCCCCGCCGACGGACCACCACCCCCCCCCCCCCCGCGGCGGCGGGGCTACCCCCCTACGGCGGCGCCGAAGCCTTCCAGGCCCTCAACGCCAAACTGGATGTCCTCATGGATCTCATGAAGACCCAGGCGGCCAGGGATGCAAGGTCTCGCGCCCCGTCAGGGAGCCCCCCCCCCCCCCCCCCCCCCCGCAAGAGTATGTCCCAGCACACGGCTGGGGACCGCTTCACCCTCTACGGCCAGCAGCTCATCCGTAACAGGGTCGGAGGACCCTCGCAAGCTCCACCTCCGGAGCAAGAGGCCTCCTCCACGCCGAGGAAAGGAAGGCGGGGGATGCAACGGCCAGATCCAGAAGCTGACGTTCCCGAAGACCGCCAAGGCACCCCCCCTAGCCTCGCGGCATGACAGCAACCGGAGTTATCCCTCTGGCTGCGAGATTTCGAAAGGCACTTGGCTGAGCAGGAGCGCGCCCTTCGCGCCCTGCAGAAGGCCTCTTCCCCGGAAGACGAGGAGAAATCCCCGTTCTCCAAGTATATCTTAAAGGCGGAGGTATCTCCCAGAGCCCCCATACCAACCTTCAAGCTTTACGACGGCCAAGGCGACCCGGCCGACCATTACGATAGCTTCGACGCCCTGATGACTCTACACGGAGCGTCGGACCCCATCAAGTGCCGAGCCTTCATGACCACTCTGGTCCAGGGCGCTCAAGCGTGGTTCCGGGCTCACGCCCCCGGACCCATCCGAGACTTCAAGCAGTTCGGGTGAGTCTTCAAGGAGAGCTTCGCCGGAAGTGCCCCCCCAAGGTCGGTAGCGGGGCTCTTGGCCCTCAAACAGGCGCAAGGGGAAAGGCTCCGGGCTTACGTCCACCGGTTTAAATCGGAAGCCCTCCGAATCCCCCGCCTGGATGTGGCCTCAGCCACAACCGCACTGACTGGGGGTACCCGGGACGAGAACCTCCGCCGCGAACTCGTCCTCCACCCTCCCTCGACCCTTGCCGAGCTAGTGACTCTGGCTCTACGCCACGCCGAGTGCGAAGAAGTGCTCAGCGCTTGCCGAGACGCAACCGGCTCGGGTCGGGAGGGGGACAAGAAGCGGGGCCCCGAGCCAAATCCTAGCTCGGGAAAGAAGCGAGACCGAGATGGAGAGCGCAAGAGGAAGTACGAGCGGTACACCCCGTTAATCGCCCCGGTCTATGAAATCTACGAAGACGTCAAAGACTCGGGACTTCTCCGTCGGCCCGAGCCGATGAGGTCAAAGAATCGCAAGCGAGACAGACATTGTCTATTCCACGGCAATCATGGGCATCACACCGGTGATTGCCACCAGCTCCAAGACGAAATCGAGCGCCTCGTCCGCCTGGGGCACCTGGCTCGGTTCACTACCAAGCGCAGAGAAGATCAAGGCGCCACAGAGGAGATTGACAACGCCCCCTGAGGGGTCCACATCAACGTCATCTCTGGAGGAATAGCATCAGGAGGCGACAGCAGCCGTGGAAGGAAGCGTCATGCCGAGCGGGCGAGCCGAGCCCCAGAGCCACCCAAGGCCCCGCCCCAGGTCATAGTCTTCTCCGATCAAGACCTGGAGGGGCTGAGCACCCCGCACGATGACGCCCTCGTAATCTCGGCCACTATAAACCATTGTAACGTAGATCGGATTCTTGTGGACAATGGAAGTGCCCCTGATGTGTTGTCTTATGACTGTTTCCTCAAAATGGGAGAGGGTCCATCCAAACTCCGCCCGATCCGGATGCCCCTCTGCGGGTTCAATGGCCTGGCCACTCTCCCCGAAGGAGCCCTAAGCCTACCGGCTACCCTCGGCACCCCACCCAAAACTGTTACGGTCATGGTAGACTTCATGGTGATCAAAGGGATGATAGCATACAACGCCATTTTTGGCCGGGGAATCCTCAACCGGATCAAGGCAGTACCATCTACCTATCACCAAAAAATGAAGTTCCCCACCAAGAACGGAGTAGGGGAAATCCGAGGTAACCAGGCCACGGCCCGAAGGTGCTACAACATCTCGGTGGAGGCCACGAGGCCGGACGGGAATAATAAGGGCCCCCGGGAAGTCGAGGAAAAATTTGCAGCTACTAAGCCAGGTGGCGAGTTGCTGACAATTTTCCTAAACGACGACCCGACCCTAGGAGTAAGGATCGGAGCCGACCTACCACCCGAGGAACAGCAGCAATATAAGAATTTTCTTTCTGAGTACATCCGAGTCTTCGCTTGGTCCGACGATCAGCTCCCTGGGATACCAGAGGAGACCGTGCTGCACCAACTCAACCTCAACCCCACCATGAAGCCCGTGCAGCAGCGCCGAAGGAAGCACACACCAGAGAAACAGACAATCATCAAGGCGCAGGTCACCAAGGGGTAAGAGACTGGTCTTTTTAGATCGGTCCTGTACCCGACGTGGCTAGCCAATGTCGTCCTCGTACCAAAGGCTTCCGGCGAGTGGCGGATGTGCGTGGACTTCACCGACTTGAACAAGGCGACCCCTAAAGACTGCTATCCCTTGCCCAGCATCGACCAACTGGTCAACTCGACATCGGGCAACGAGATGCTTAGCTTCCTGGACGCCTATTCGGGTTACTATCAGATCAGAATGAATTCTGAAGACGTCGAGAACGTCAAGAAGACCGCCTTCATCACCGACTACGGCGTATACTGCTATACCCAGATGCCTTTCGGGTTGAAGAACGCCGGAGCCACATACCAAAGACTGGTCAACCACATGTTCGAGGAGCAGCTAGGTCGGAACGTCAAGTCCTACATTGATGACATGCTCGTCAAGACCCCCAAGGCCCAGGACCACTTCACCGACCGGGCCGAAGCCTTCGGCGTCCTCCTGAAGTACAACATGAAGCTCAATCCTGCCAAGTGCGCCTTCGGAGTAAGATCCGGGAAGTTCCTGGGTTTCCTGGTCACTCAGCGTGGGATCGAAGCTAACCCCGATAAGGTCTAGGCCATCCTGGACATGCGCCCACCCGCCTGCATCAAGGACGTCCAGCGTCTGACAGGGCATATCGCCGCTCTCAGCCATTTTTTATCCCGTGCGGCCGAACGATGCTTGCCCTTTTTTAAACTGTTGAAGGGGCCCAAGTTGGCATCTACTACGTTCGCATGGGATGAGAAATGCCAGAAAGCGTTCGCTGAGCTTAAGGAGTTCCTGGCTTCGCCCCCGGTGCTCTCCAAGCCCGTGCCGGGCGAAGCTTTGCTACTCTATCTCTCGGCGACGTCATCAACGGTCAGCTCGGTCCTAGTCAGAAATGACTCAGGAATCGAAAGACCAGTCTACTATACCAGCAAGGTGCTTAGCGAGGCTGAGAGGAGGTACCCCGCAACCGAGAAGCTCGTGCTAGCGCTGGTTACCTCCTCGAAACGCCTCCGACCCTACTTCCAGGGACACCCCATCACCGTGCTAACCGGTGAGCCGTTGAAGAAGATTTTGGCCCACCCCGAGGCCTCGGGGCGACTCATCAAATGGGCCCTTATGCTTGGGGCCTACGACATCTCGTATCGCCCACGCTCAGCTATAAAAGGTCAAGCGCTCACCGACTTCATCGCCGAGAGCACCATCCCGATCGAAGGGTGGCTACTGACCATGCCCGGGCCAACCTGGGAACTGTACGTCGACGGTTCTTCCAACTCGGTCGGTAGCGGTGCTGAGATCCTCCTAAGATCCCCCGAAGGAGTGGAGCTGCAGTATGCCTTGAAATTCAACTTTCAGGCGTCCAACAATGCTTCGAGTACGAGGCCCTTATATCGGGAGCACGCATGGCCCGACGGTTGGGGGCTGAGCGAGTCAGGATCCACACCGACTCTCAGCTGGTCGCGAGCCAGGTCAACGGCGAGTACGAAGCTCGAGAGGCACCCATGATCAAATACCTCCAGCTGGTCAGGAGCTTGGCCCAACAATTCGAGGGATTCGAGGTAGTCCGAATAGCCCAGGAAGAAAACTCCCGAGCGGACGCCCTCTCTCGATTGGCCTCCTCCCTAGACCCAGAAGGTACCCGATCGGTCCTCCTCGAAGAGCTAGAGCGCCCGAGCATTGACTCGAAGCTCCTCGCTGTTGACTCGGCCGTCCCGAGCGACTGGCGCACCCCCTACCTGTCTTAGCTTCGAGACTCCCAAGAGCCCTCTGACCCTCGGGAAGCATGCCGAATGAAGTACCAAGCCCGGCGCTTCGTCGTCCTGGACGACACACTCTACCGAAGGTCTTTCGCCGGCCCTCTCCTGAAGTGCCTCGGCCCCGACGATGCCAGCCGAGCCATTCGAGAGGTTCATGAAGGCCTGTGCGGAGCGCACTCAGGGGCAAGGTCACTGGCCAGAATCCTGTTACGACAGGGGTACTGGTGGCCCACCCTGCAGCGCGACGGCTCGGCCGATGCTCAACAGTGCGACCGATGCCAGCGGTTCGACCACTTGGTCCATCGGCCGGCCACAGAACTCGTCACCCTTGCCGAGCCTTATCCCTTCGCTCGGTGGGGGATCGACATTCTCGGACCATTCCCCACGGCTCAGTCCCAAAAAAAGTTCATCATCGTCGCCATCGACTACTTCACTAAATGGATCGAGGCCGAAGCCACTGCAAGGATCACCGAGACAGTCGTCTGGAGTTTCGTCTGGAAATCGATCATTTGTCGCTTCGGCATCCCCTGAGTGATAGTGAGCGATAACGGTCGGCAATTCGATTCTTGATATTTCCGAGACAGATGCGCCGACCTAAACATCCGCAACCACTTCACTTCGGTCGCCCACCCTGTAGCAACCCTGGAAAAAAAAAATAAAAAGGAAATAAAAACCCCAAATTAATCAAATTTGATAAAGTATTAAATAAATGAATGAGAAACATCAAAAAGAATAAATACAACGACAGAATGGAAATAACGCCTTTGGTCAAGGCGCTACTTCATTAAGAAACGCCTCTAGATAAGGCGCTAATTAAAAAGGGACGCCCAAACAACAAGGCGTCAATTATCAAACGGCCAAAATAATAAAAAAGGGAAGTAAATGTAACGCCCTCCACCTAGGCGCGTTTTTCACAAGAAACGACATAGGCAAAGGCGTCAATTTAAATTCAACGCCCTCACTTAAGACGTCAATTCAGTTCGAGTTTCGTTCGACCCAGGAGACTATCCAGAGCAAGTTCTGGATAACTACAAGGGAGATTGATTATAGAAAGAACTCTAATGGGGAAATATTACTTCCAATACAATACTAACCCCCTTAGGATTCTAAAAACCATATAAATACCCTCCTAATTCACCTAGATCGCTACTTTGGGGATCTAACTTTTGTGCTGCTGCTATCGACCGTAAAGAACAGGTAATGTTCTTTCCCTTGCCTTCAGGTTACGTATGTGAAGATTATTAATATCTTCTCCTTCTTCCTTTACAGGTAGCCTGTGACAGTTTTTATTGAAGAACGTGGTTCTTCATCATCTTCTCCTTCTTCCTCTGGATCAGAAGGCTCTGTTGAAAAATAGAGTATCACTTTCTTATCAAATCCTTCACGTATCTTCACCCACACAACCGTCAGGTAGGTTTTCTCAAGGATTGTAGCCCAAACCAACGTAGCAATTATGATTAAATCATCTGTTAATTCATGCATATAGATTCTCTACGTTTTCATAGTTTCTGGAAAATATTGTAAATAGCGACCCTCGTTAGGGCGCTAGTTTTAAGAGAAGCGACCCATCCCAGGGTGCTAATTTTCTTTTGACGCCCTGCCTAGGAGTCGTCAATTTCATAAATTGAATAATTACCCACGTTTAAAATTTAATATTTATTAAACCATAATTCTAATATGCTGCATGAATACACCTGTTGAATCCTGCTATTTTTCTGGTCCTGAACATGTACCACGTTTCCTGAAATTCTATTATCTGGAATATTGAAAATTCTTGAATTAACAACCTCCACAAGGTCGCCTCTTATTGAACTGACGCCCCAGACTAGGGCGCTAATTGAAAAGTAACGCCCCTATCCAGGGCACATTTTTGTTAAAATTCTAGAATATTGATTTTCTGCAGAATAGAAATATTGAAGGGACGACTGATGTACAAGTCGTCAAATTTGTAAATAAACGCCCCTCTGTAAGGCGTCAATTGGATAATTAATGACTTGGCTAAAGTCACTATTTTCTGTATTACTATTTTTCCTTGTTCCTGTTAACCGAGGGTTTGATATATATGTATAAGAATATTATCGGCACTATATTTTCACTCCGTGAATATAGTCCCATGTTTTATGATGTCTTATCGCATTACCCTCAACTCTCGGTGACATACAAGCTCTCCATTGGACATTCCGTTCCTTTGGACTAGCGAGTTAGTCATAGAGACCTCCGTAAGACTCCTCGAGCCTTGGATTCCCTCAAGGCCGACTGAGCTGGTTGTACCATAAAAACCCATTACACAATCTTTGCCATGTCACTCTATAGAAACATGGTATACCGGCCCTCATGTCATGCCATGGGTATGATGTGAGAATTATCTTAATAAACGGGGAAAACATGTCGTTGATGTGCTGTTCTTGTAGACCCCAATTCTATATCAAACATGATGTTCTTGTAGACCCCAATTCTATATCAAACATGATGCTCTTGTGGACCTCAATTCTATATTAAAAGAAGTGACCATTTACTTGTGGGCACTTACTTGTCATGGTACCCAAGTTAGGGAACCAATTCCACCTAGTTTTATCGATAATCGTGGTTGTACCGTTATTATCGCCTATCTATGTCAAGTGTCATATTTTTGGACTCTATTCTATCAAAGTCTATCCTACATGTCTACAAGCTTTATTCTTGAAATTTCATATTGGCTATACACAAGAGTGGATGTTAAAATACATGATTAATGCCTGCGCATATAGGGCCCGATCTGGTCCTGGGAGGAGCACCCGAAAGTACTTGTGCCCATGGGAGTTGATTGATCACGGTATTGGCATTATACCGAAGTGCATGACTAGCTTGATTGAACATTCCACAAATCTTGTACTTGACTTGATATTACATGACTTGTGTGGCCCGAGAAAGGGTAATTGTATACTCGCTTGCTTGAAACATGATAGCCAAATTCCAGTATGACATGATGAGTCTACTTGCTTAAATATCTTGATATCTTTTGATATAAGTTCTTGAAAGTTCATGACTAGTTCTTCTTGCCATCTTATTGTTATATTCTCTTGCTATCTTGTCGTTTTGCGAGCATGCATAGCTATAGTGCATTCATGGGAAAAATGTAATTACTTAAACCCCTCGCTAGTCCTTGAGATATAATTTCCTACTGAGCGTTTGCTCACTCAGTGTTTCCCTACTTTTCAGGTAAGTCCGACGATGAGGGAATTCAATCTGATAGGGAAAGCCAAGAGTGAAAGAGTTAGAGCTACTCAAGCGTCAATTAGTCCTGTCTTTTCTCTATTTTTCTTGAGTCAAGCGTTGTATTTTTATTTTATTGAGTCTAGTATTTGCAAGGGTTTGTAATAGACATATTCTTATTAAAGGAATTAATGGATTGGGTTATCTTTATATTTACGCACTCTGTCTTTGTGTCGAATACACTACTACTCTGATTGACATGATTGATATAAACTCGTCGCGCATCTCCGGGTACCTTCCGCGCTCGGGACGTGATAGTTTTTGTGGTATCAGAGCCTAGGGTGTTCAATTCCTAGGAAACCCAAGTCCAAGGATAGGTTTAAACCATTAACCAGTGAGATTGGGTAGAACCAAGGGTGGAGTTAACATGGACAATTTAAGAGCTCTTAACGAAATTGCACACTGATATAGCTATTGTAATTGTAGGATAATGGCTGCCGAACGTGCTCAATGGCGCAACATGCAGCGTACACTCCAAGGAATGACCCAGGTGCTACAACATGTAGCACAGGGAGGTGCACAGCGAGCCGGGAGTCTCCACTAGAACTTTAAAAACATGAACCCTCCCAAATTCATGGGATCTACTGATCCAGACGACGCAGAGCACTGGATCAGGGAGACGGAGTGTATATTCCGTGTTATGCAATGCACGGATCAAGAAAAAGTCTTATTAGCTACTTTTCAGTTAGAGAGAGATGCCAGATGCTGGTGGGAGGCAGTCGAAGCCACTATAAATCCGGACCAAATTACTTGGGAAGAATTTGTTGAACATTTCAACAATAAATATTTTTCAGACCGAGTCCAAGAAAAGAAAGCTACCGAATTTGCCGCACTCAAGTAACGATCATTATCGGTGGCGGAGTACGAGGCACAATTCTCTAGATTGTCTCGGTATGCTAAGCACTTAGTTAGCACCGAGAAGATGAAAGCTAGGAGGTTCCTTAATGGGCTCAGGCCCCAATATATTACCCAGCTGGCGCCAATGGATATACAGGTCTACTCAGAGATAGTACGCCGAGCTCAATTGTTAGAAGATGCCACGGAGCTATCAGATAGAATCCGTGGGAAGAATAAGAAAGAACAAGTTACAAGTTCGGGTTCCATTAAACCCAACTTCAAGAAGAGGCCTAGCACTGGAGGTACTTCTTCTCAAGACCAAAAATTTAAGAAGACCAAGCCCTTCTCTATCACTACTACACCTTCGAATATAATATGCAAGCATTGTGACAAGGCTGGTCATAAAGCCGAAGAGTGCTGGAGGAAACTTGGAGCATGTCTCCGTTGCGGGAGCCGTGAGCATCGGATTCCCGATTGCCCATTACTTAATGATCAAGTCGATGACGGAAAGCGCCCGGTAACCAAGAACGCTCGTCTTCACGCAATTAAGGAGACCGAAGAAGAAGAAGGTGGACTAGTAGAAGGTACATTGAAAGTTTGTTCCAAGTCTGCATATGTCTTATTTGATACGGGTGCTTCACATTCAATTATTTCCAAAAAGTTTGCTGATCCGTTACCCTTAGAACCGGAATGGATAAAATTATTTTTGTCTACTCCTCTTGGTAACGAAACTGATATCACTCACCATTACCAAAACTGTGAAGTATTGGTTCAGGGTAGGAATCTCCCTATTGATCTTATATGTTTAGATCTAAAGGAGTATGATGTCATACTAGGAGCGGATTGGTTATCCAAATACCAGGCAACTATCGATTGCCGCAATAGCAAGGTTACTTTCAAAGAGTTTCCGAAATTAATCTTTACTAGCCTCAAGAGTCGAAGCAAATCGCCACTTATTTCAGCTCTCCGAGCTAGCAAGCTAATCAGGAAAGGATGTGTATCTTTCCTTGCATTTGTCACCCTTAAGGAGAATAAGGAGACTAAGATAGAAGATATCCCAGTTGTGCAAGAATTTCCGGACGTGTTTCCGGAGGAATTGCCTGGATTACCTCCACAAAGAGAAGTGGCCTTCACCATCGATTTAATTCCTGGTGCTGGACCAGTTTCTAAGGCACCATATAGAATGTCACCTGCCGAACTCAAGGAGTTAAAGGAGCAATTGATGGAACTCATTAAGAAAGGATACATTAGACCAAGCACTTCCCCGTGGGGTGCACCTGTGCTATTTGTAAAGAAGAAAGATGGATCCATGAGGCTATGCATCGACTATCGGCAGTTGAATCATCTCACTATCAAGAACAAGTATCCACTGCCGAGAATCGATGAATTATTTGATCAAATTTCAGGATCCAAGTATTTTTCTAAAAATTGATCTCAGGTCAGGATATCACCAACTAAGAATCAAGGACGATGATATTCATAAGACCGCATTCAGAAGCAGGTATGGCCATTATGAATTTGTTGTTATGCCTTTCGGACTAACAAATGCCCCTACTGCCTTTATGCAGTTAATGAATAGTATATTCAGGCCTTATTTGGATCAATTCGTGGTGGTTTTTATTGATGATATATTAATATATTCCAAGACTAAGGAAGAGCACGAGGAGCATTTAAGGATTTCATTACAAACATTGAGAACAAACCAATTATATGCAAAGCTCAGTAAGTGTGAGTTCTGGCTCGAAGAAGTGACTTTTCTCGGACATGTTATATCAAAAGATGGCTTGTCTGTAGATCCATCAAAAGTGGAAGCTGTAAGAAATTGGGAAAGACCGACCAATGCTAGCGAGATCCGAAGTTTCTTAGGTCTTGCGGGCTATTACCGGCGGTTCATCAAAGATTTCTCTAAGATCGCCATGCCACTTACGAGGTTGACTCGCAAAGAGATCCGCTATGAATGGAGTGAGGAATGTGAAAGAAGCTTCCAAACTCTCAAAGATCATCTGACCACAGCCCCGGTCTTAGCTTTACCAGATGAAGGAGAGTAATTCGAGGTATACTCTGATGCTTCTGGCATTGGCCTCGGATGTGTCCTAATGCAACAATGAAAGGTTATAGCTTATTCTTCTCGTCAATTGAAGAAGCATGAAGAGAACTACCCAGTTCATGACTTAGAATTGGCCGCGGTAGTGTTTGCACTGAAGATATGGAGACATTATCTATATGGAGTTCAGTTTACTGTCTACTCCGATCACAAGAGTCTCAAGTATCCCTTCTCTCAGAAGGTACTAAATATGAGGCAAAGACGTTGGCTAGAATATCTCAAGGACTTCGACTTCAATATATAATATCATCCCGGAAAGCGGAATCTAGTAGCTGATGCCCTTAGTCGAAAGCCGAGAGCACTATTAGCCAATTGTATGATTCAGGAGTGGAAGTTGCTAGAACAATTTACTAGACTTAATATAAGCATGGACGAGGACAGTAGGTGTGTCTCCTTATCCCATATGAGCATACAGCCAGATTTGCTACCTGAAATACAAGGACTTCAAGGTAGTGACCCGGTATTAGTGGAAATCAAGGGCAAACTAGAAGGACAATCTGTGTTCCAACTAGCTTCAGATGGAAGGTTGTTATTCCAAAATAGAACTTGTATACCGGATTGTCCAGAATTAAAGAAGAAGATCTTAGATGAAGCTCACAGATCGAGGTACACAATTCATCCAGGATCTACTAAGATGTACCAAGATTTAAAAAGGACCTTCTGGTGGCCTAATATGAAGAGAGAAGTCGCGGACTTTGTGTCTCGCTGTCTCACCTGCCAACAAGTTAAGGCTGAACACCAGAAGCCTGCCGGAAAGCTACATCCTTTGGATATTCCCAAATGGAAGTGGGAGGATATTGGTATGGATTTCATCATGGGTCTAACTAAATCAAAAGGAGGATATGATGGAATATGGGTTATCATTGACCGATTGACTAAATCGGCGCATTTCTTGCCAATAAGAAGCCGATGGTCAGTCGATGTTTTGGCTGCATTATACATCAAGGAAATAGTCAGATTACATGGTATTCCTGTCTCGATTGTGTCTGACAGAGATCCCCGTTTTACTTCTCATTTTTGGAAGGGACTACAGCATTCATTAGGAACAAGGCTTAACTTTAGTACAGCTTTTCATCCTCAAACGGATGGTCAGACCGAGAGAACAAATCAAGTAGTTGAAGACATGCTTAGGGCATGCATCATTGATTTTGGTGGAAGCTGGAATGATCACTTGCCTCTGGTCGAATTCGCATACAATAATAGCTACCAGGCAAGTATCAAAATGGCGCCTTTCGAAGCTTTATACGGAAGGAGTTGCTGATCACCCTTATGCTAGGACGAAGTTGGAGAGAAACAACTGCTAGGTCCATACATGGAAAGGGATACCACCGAGAAAATACAATTGATCCAAGAAAGACTGCAAGTGGCTCAGTCTAGGCAAAAGGCTTATGCTGACACAAGAAGGAGAGATCTTGAATTCCAAGTCGGAGATCATATATTTCTCAAGATATCGCCTGGACGTGGAATACGGAGATTTGGTGTTAAGGGCAAGCTTACACCAAGATTCATCGGACCTTTCGAGATACTGGAAAGAGTAGGCGAGGTTGCTTATCGCATCGCGTTGCCTCCTCAATTGTCCGAAGTACATAATGTATTCTACATATCTATGTTGAAGAAGTATGTACACGATCCATCACATATTATTGAACATGGAGACTTAGTTATCCAGAAGGATCTCACATATGAACAGAAGCCCATAAAGATACTAGATCGTGAAGTACGTACCCTAAGGAATAAGGTTATTCCCATGCTAAAGGTACAATGGAATAAGAGTTCCGAGCATGAAGCCACATGGGAGACCGAGGAATCCATGAGGAAGCGATTTTCAGAATTATTTTAAGGTATATACTCTACACTCTCCATATATATATACTATTGAATTTGGGGACCAAATTCTTTTAAGTGGGGGAGGGTGTAGCAACCCTGGAAAAAAAAATAAAAAGGAAATAAAAACCCCAAATTAATCAAATTTGATAAAGTATTAAATAAATGAATGAGAAACATCAAAAAGAATAAATACAACGACAGAATGGAAATAACGCCTTTGGTCAAGGCGCTACTTCATTAAGAAACGCCTCTAGATAAGGCGCTAATTAAAAAGGGACGCCCAAACAACAAGGCGTCAATTATCAAACGGCCAAAATAATAAAAAAGGGAAGTAAATGTAACGCCCTCCACCTGGGCGCGTTTTTCACAAGAAACGACATAGGCAAAGGCGTCAATTTAAATTCAACGCCCTCACTTAAGACGTCAATTCAGTTCGAGTTTTGTTCGACCCAGGAGACTATCCAGAGCAAGTTCTGGATAACTACAAGGGAGATTGATTATAGAAAGAACTCTAATGGGGAAATATTACTTCCAATACAATACTAACCCCCTTAGGATTCTAAAAACCATATAAATACCCTCCTAATTCACCTAGATCGCTACTTTGGCGATCTAACTTTCGTGCTGCTGCTATCGACCGTAAAGAACAGGTAATGTTCTTTCCCTTGCCTTCAGGTTACGTATGTGAAGATTATTAATATCTTCTCCTTCTTCCTTTACAGGAAGCCTGTGACAGTTTTTATTGAAGAACGTGGTTCTTCATCATCTTCTCCTTCTTCCTCTGGATCAGAAGGCTCTGTTGAAAAACAGAGTATCACTTTCTTATCAAATCCTTCACGTATCTTCACCCACACAACCGTCAGGTAGGTTTTCTCAAGGATTGTAGCCCAAACAAACGTAGCAATTATGATTAAATCATCTGTTAATTCATGCATATAGATTCTCTGTGTTTTCATAGTTTCTGGAAAATATTGTGAATAGCGACCCTCGTTAGGGCGCTAGTTTTAAGAGAAGCGACCCATCCCAGGGCGCTAATTTTCTTTTGACGCCCTGCCCAGGAGTCGTCAATTTCATAAATTGAATAATTACCCACGTTTAAAATTTAATATTTATGAAACCATGATTCTAATATGCTGCATGAATACACCTGTTGAATCCTGCTATTTTTCTGGTCCTGAACATGTACCACGTTTCCTGAAATTCTATTATCTGAAATATTGAAAATTCTTGAATTAACGACCTCCACAAGGTCGCCTCTTATTGAACTGACGCCCCAGTCTAGGGCGCTAATTGAAAAGTAACGCCCCTGTCCAGGGTGCATTTTTGTTAAAATTCCAGAATATTGATTTTCTGCAGAATAGAAATATTGAAGGGACGACTGATGTACAAGTCGTCAAATTTGTAAATAAACGCCCCTCTGTAAGGCGTCAATTGGATAATTAATGACTTGGCTAAAGTCGCTATTTTCTGTATTACTGTTTTTCCTTGTTCCTGTTAACCGAGGGTTTGATATATATGTATAAGAATATTATCGGCACTATATTTCCACTCCGTGAATATAGTCCCATGTTTTATGATGTCTTATCGCATTACCCTCAACTCTCGGTGACATACAAGCTCTCCATTGGACATTCTGTTCCTTTGGACTAGCGAGTTAGTCATAGAGACCTCCGTAAGACTCCTCGAGCCTTGGATTCCCTCAAGGCCGACTGAGCTGGTTGTACCATAAAAAACCATTACACAATCTTTACCATGTCACTCTATAGAAACATGGTATACCGGCCCTCATGTCATGCCATGGGTATGATGTGAGAATTATCTTAATAAACAGAGAAAACATGCCGTTGATGTGCTGTTCTTGTAGACCCCAATTCTATATCAAACATGATGTTCTTATGGACCTCAATTCTATATTAAAAGAAGTGATCATTTACTTGTGGGCACTTACTTGTCATGGTACCCAAGTTAGGGAACTAATTCCACCTAGTTTTATCGATAATCGTTGTTGTACCGTTATTATCGCCTATCTATGTCAAGTGTCATATTTTTGGACTCTATTCTATCAAAGTCTATCCTACATGTCTACAAGCTTTATTCTTGAAATTTCATATTGGCTATACACAAGAGTGGATGTTAAAATACATGATTAATGCCTGCGCATATAGGGCCCGATCTGGTCCTGGGAGGAGCACCCGAAAGTACTTGTGTCCATGGGAGTTGATTGATCACGGTATTGGCATTATACCGAAGTGCATGACTAGCTTGATTGAACATTCCATAAATCTTGTACTTGACTTGATATTACATGACTTGCGTGGCCCGAGAAAGGGTAATTGTATACTCGCTTGCTTGAAACATGATAGCCAAATTCCAGTATGACATGATGAGTCTACTTGCTTAAATATCTTGATATCTTTTGATATAAGTTCTTGAAAGTTCATGACTAGTTCTTCTTGCCATCTTATTGTTATATTCTCTTGCTATCTTGTCGTTTTACGAGCATGCATAGCTATAATGCATTCATGGGGAAAATGTAATTACTTAAACCCCTCGCTAGTCCTTGAGATATAATTTCCTACTGAGCGTTCGCTCACTCAGTGTTTCCCTACTTTTCAGGTAAGTCCGACGATGAGGGAATTCAATCTGATAGGGAAAGTCAAGAGTGAAAGAGTTAGAGCTACTCAAGCGTCAATTAGTCCTGTCTTTTCTCTATTTTTCTTGAGTCAAGCGTTGTATTTTTCTTTTATTGAGTCTAGTATTTGCAAGGGTTTGTAATAGACATATTCTTATTAAAGGAATTAATGGATTGGGTTATCTTTATATTTGCGCACTCTGTCTTTGTATCGAATACACTACTACTCTGATTGACATGATTGATATAAACTCGTCGCGCATCTCCGGGTACCTTCCGCGCTCGGGGCGTGACACACCCTCAGGCCAACGGGCTGGTCGAAAATACCAATAAGACTATCTTGAAAGGCATAAAGACCAGACTCGGCAAAGCCAAGGGTAGTTGGCTCAAGAAACTGCCTAGCGTACTGTGGTCACACCGAACGACTCCCAGGACGGCAACCGGTGAAAGTCCTTTTCAGTTGGTGTACGGCACTGAGGCCGTCATTCCATTAGAGATCGCCAACCCATCTCTCCGAGTCATCCGCTACTCGACCGAGGAAAACAACCAAAAGTTACTCGAGAACCTCGAGCTAGCCGATGAACCTCGGGATATTGCCAGCATCCGAGCGACGGAATACCAGCGACGCCTCACTCGATACTACAACGCCAGAGTCCGAAGCAGACACTTTCGACAGGGAGACTTCATCCTCAGAAAAGCCGAAGCCTCTCGACCACTAGAGGAGGCGCGCAAGCTGTCCCCTAACTGGAAAGGCCCCTACCGAGTGGTCGAGACGCTCGGGAAAGGTGCGTACAGGTTAGCAACAATGGAAGGGGATCCCATTCCTCGGACATGGAACGCAGCCGCACTACGCAAATTCTATTTTTGAAATTGTACAACCAGAAGGATGAAATAAATTCCTTTCCATTCAAAACTATTGATACATCAGAAAGGCAAAGGCCAGTACATTGCATGACAAAAAGTAAGAAAATCCGTCTAACACCGCTGCAAGGGGACATCGCTCGGTTGACTCGATCTTGATCTCCTCGCGTCCAGCCACTGACTCTACCTCGCGTAGAAACTAGCTCGGACAAGAGGGGGCCGATCCAGTTGGCTCAGACGACCCCCGACAAAGGTGACAGAGGGACTACAGAGAAGGTAGCCACCTTCTAAAGTCGGAGAAGGCTACCTTCCAAGTTGATGGAGGCTAGGGAGAAGGAGCGCCGTGAAGGCCCCTTTTTTCCCAACCTGCCAACTCCTTGGAAGAGAACAGAGAGCAAGCAGCCTCTGAAGAGTGAAAGAAATGAAGAGCAGAAGAGGAAAAAAGAGGCTGCAGACTGAGGAAGGCTTCGGTGAGGAGGGAACTTGATGCCCCCCCCCCATGCGGAGGGGGAGTGGCGGCAGGCGTCCCTGATACCCCCATCCGTCCTCCGCCTCGGTGCCCACCTGGAAGCCACGCCGGAACTGAGAATGGGCAAGAGCCGTGCCCTCGCACGTCGAAGCCCTCTCCAGATCTGCGCGGCGACCTTCGGACCCGTCTCAAACTTGCGCGGCGACCGTGGGACCCATCCAACAAGCCAGGACAGCAAGAGCTCTCTGCTCCCCGTCGTCAGCGGCGTCACCCTCCGAAGGATCCTCCATGCAACGGCACAACGTAGAGTGAAGAAGAAGGAGTGAGGGAAGACTGTTAGAGAAAATCCCAAGCGGTAAAGAGGGAAGGGCGCCTTTCGGTCCTTCTTATAGGCCAAAGGAGGCTACACGCCTTAAACGCGCCCCCCCCCCCCCCCCCCTCAAAAACATGCCAAAGGATTTCTCCCCTGAACGGTCACCTCTAACTCCTCGTTTCCCGCCCCAGCGGGATTCATGAAGCGGCCTCGCATTCAAAGCGCGAGGGAATGGAAAGATGCCCCGTCAGAAGTCTACCAAATCAGTGTGCGAAAACCATGCAGGACATATCGACACTTTTTCAACTACTCCAGATACGCCAGCCAAAGCACGGCAAGGATGGCGATCAAACAAGTAAGTCATTTATTATCTCATAAAGAGGAAACTCCCTAAAGGAGGAAAAAGAGACAAACAAGAGAAAGGGGTAAAATAAGGCAAAATACATCAGGCCTCGGGCCCACTTTGAAGCTCGGAAGTGACGGAAGTAGGTGTGTCACCCCCAGCACCTTCGGTGACGGCCGACCCGGGCACTGACCTCGCCTGTGCGAGAACTGTCTCGGTCGCGAGCCCCACCGAGGCGTCCGGAGTTCATGACCCCGCCGTAGGAGACCCCTCTGGATCTTCCCCGCTCGACGCAGAGGAGCTAGAAACTGACTCATCCGAGTCATAAGCCTGGCCCAAAGGGAACTCGATCCCGGAGTCTCGATCGAAGGCGTAGTCCACCGCCCGACGATAACCCTGTTCAAACCCCTTTCGGGCGCCACGGCGAAGCGCTACCTCGTAATATGGTAGGGCGGCTCTCTCCAGGTCGACTGAGTAAGCGTCCGAGCTTCTATATCGCTCGATCACCTCCGCCTCGATCTTCTCGTCCTTCCAACGAGCTCGACTCGAGCCCGCTCCACCTCGGCCGCACGCTCCTCTGCTCCCGCCAGGCGTTCCTCTACCGCGACCATCCCTCGCTCGGCCTCGCTCGACCGCCTCTCCACCCGGACTCGGTCCGCCTCGGCCATGGAACGAAGGTGCTCTGCTACCTCCGCCCGGTCCAGTAACTCGGCCCGTTCGAGCTCCCAGCGACCGTCCAGCTCGAGGTGACGCAGACGCTCCTCTTCCAAGAGTTTGCTTTTCCTTTCGAGCGACTCCCGGGCCTTAGCCAACTGCTCAGTCAGCGCCTCGATTTCTAGCCGGCTCGCCCATGCCAAGTCCCTGATCACGGAGAACTCCCGTCGGAGCCCCTCATGTTCCTCGCTGAGGCGGGCCAGTTTCCTCTCGCCCCCCCCCCCCGAGGGCCCAGGCGAGACGCGATCGCTCCGCCTCCGTCCGAGCGTACGTCTCCGCCATCAAGGCCGCCGACCAAGCCATGACTAGGCCGCCCTCCATGAGGTCGTCGAGGACGCCGGAGGGGGAGTGGCGCTTGTCTCCCCCCCTCGTCTTTGCGGCAACCTCTCGGCAAACCCAGTACAGGTCGCCCGAAACGCCGAGCCTTTCCAAAGCCTCCGGCATGGAGATACGCTCCCCACCGGACGCCCCGCCAGAAGGATCGGCCCAAGCGACGGGGCCGACCGCCCCGCGCACCGCGGTTGATTGGGGTTGCGATGCCTCCCTGGGCGAACCCCCAACCTTGACCGACGTCGCAGGATCGACCGCACCAAGAACTTCGGGCACTTGGGGCTGCAACGCCCTCGCGGGCGAACCCCCATCCCTATCTATCTCGACCCGCGCCTCTCCACCCGAGACAGCGCCGACCTCGACCGGTCTCCCGATCTCGACGCCGGCCGCTACAGTGCCGGCCCCCTCCATCCCCGGGGAGGGGAGAACCGACCCATCTCTAAGGGGCCCCCGGTCTCTTCGGCCCCCTCTCACCTGGTAGGTGGGGGAGCTGGCCCAGAAGGGTCTGCCCCACCTTGCCCCCGAGAGGGGAGCGCCGCCGAGCCAGAATCACCCCCGGCAGCGGTAGGATGGCCGGCCTTCTTGGCCCGTTTCTTGGCCTTCGCGGCTTCCCGCAATCTCCCCTCCAGGGGATCCTTGCGCTTCACCCCGCTTGACCGCGAAGATCCCTCGGAGGCCGCCCCCTTGCCCTTATCCCGGGCGTGGGAACGACCCGCGGGAGCGACAGGCTCATCGGCCGCCAAATCATCCCCAAGATCGACGACCTCGGTGACCTCTTCCAAGGGCTCCCGTCGGATGTCTGCAATGAAGAAGAAGATTCGGTTAGGAAATGAAAAGTCAACCCTCCGACCCCGCAGCAGAATCTGAAGAATGGCACCTGATGGCTTGAGCTGTGTAAGCAGATACCGCTCCACGTTCTCCAGCGTCACCAGCTCCTCAGTCGACCGGTGATTTGTCAACAAGAGAGCGGCGTACTCTTCCACGTCGGCGGGGAACTCCTCCTGGCGCGGGGGAAGATTCGGATGGAAGTTGGGCATAACCTGGCACCTCCAGGACTCGTCCACTGCTTCCGCCTTCACCCAGAAAAACTACCTCTTCCACCCTTTGTGCAAAGAATCCTTCGCCGCCAGCGGAATACAACTCCGATTCCTGCGCGCCTGGATAAAATAGAAGCCTTTCCCCACCGACGGATGTGCCTTCAGCTCGAAGAAATAATGAAAAAGATCCAGCGACGGGGGAACCCCCTGCAAGCGGCAGAGGATCCGAAAGGCAGAAAGCAGGAGATACGAGTTGGCCACCAGCTGAACAGGCGCCAACACGAAAAAATTGAGAAGCTTCAAGATAAAAGGCTCGAAGGGGAGGCAGAATCCGCTCTTCCACGCTAGGAGAAAAGTACAAATATGGCTCGTACGGCTGTCCAAGCTCGTCTCGTATGGGGCAGCAGCTACAAAGCTATATCGGAGAGGCAGGCGAAACCGATGCTCCAATTTCTTCACATCAGCCTCCCCCAACTAGCTGATATTGGGGACGGGCTCCCGCCTCACCTGCTCAACTTCTGAGCGCAGATCCGCCATCGAGCTGGAAGAAGAACCTTCACTAGAGCCCGAAGACTCCGGAGGAGAAGGAAGCCGCCGGATCACCTCCGCGGTTACACGCGCCAGCTCCTCAAATGCCGCCGCAAGAGCTTGCTCCCTCGCTGTATCTTCACGGCGCATCAAGAAGCCCCAGAAGCAGAGAAATGGAGGAAAGGCCGAAAACCCTAAAAAGACTGGGAGGAACGAGTAGCGCCCTACGCCTATAAACCCTCGCGGGAGGCGGCGCACCGTTTCAACCTCTGAGAAAAACGGGGGCCCCTTCATTTCAAAATCCGTCAGGATCATTATTACTATGGGCCCAGGCGACCGCTACACGTGGCATCATCACGCCAACAAGGATTCCACCCACCCAAGCCACGCCAGTCCAAAGCCTCAAAAAACTACTCAACCGAGCCTCCTTGGCTCGGGAGTAGGAGGGGGACAAGTGGAGAGGGGGATTCCTACAGCCCACTCAAAGAGCAGACCCAACTAGGCCCAACAAGGCCCAACGAGGCAAGCTCGCCCAAGTGATAGCCCGCAGGGCCCACTCGGAAAAGCCCAATAAAACAATGCTCGAGGAAACAACTCTCCTAGGCGGCCCCAAGGCTCGGAGAGCCCGAGCCTCGGTCAGGTCACAGGAAGACCCGCGCACGAGCTATCCCTCCGCACGAAGGGGGGAAGCGCTAGCCGGTCTATCCGACCCATCTCCTCACCGAGCTAGGCCTATTGCCCGATAGGGCCGGCCCCCTTAAGCTCGGAACGACCGATGAAATGTTCATCACTGCAGCCGTTAGAGTCCACAGCGGGCCAAATCCTAAGAAGTCCAGGAGCTCCGACTTTCCCGCGAGGATAGCGCCCCCACAATGAGGCCATCAAAGCCCACGACGAGGACGTAACCTCCACCGGAGACCTCTCAGCTTGTAGGACTCCAGAAGGCGGCGCACTATAAAAATCTGGGATACCCTCCTGCGAAAGGTAAGTCCAAAAGGGCATTGTTCCACCCCCAACTCCTGAGCAAGGATCACTTCACCCCATTGGTGGAGAGGGATCTCGCGCCTTCACCTTCTCCTCCCTATCGCTGCTCCCACCATTGCTCTACTGACTTGGGCGTCGGAGGGTTTTGCCCCAGGGAATCCCCCTGGGCCCTCTGACCCATTTCCTTGTCTTGCAGTTCATTATCTTGGTGATTACCAGCGTGAGATTTCGCCTCTTCACCATGTACTTAATTCTTGATTTACTAAAAGTATTAAAAATGAATAATATTTGAATAGTAACCCGTGACTCACTGTTTAAAAAAAATCTAGCCCTCAGCTGAATAGGGCCCCCAGCCAAAACATTCACTAAAGAGGCGCCCCAATCCAGGGCGCCATTTAATTGAAGACACTTCACAGTGTCGTCAATTCAATTTCCAACAATTTTTGGAAATTATTAAATCAACACATTCAAAAATCGATATCTATTGAACTAAACCATGAAAATTCTGTATGAATATATTTATGTGATCCTGACATTTTTCTTTACCTGCCCATACCCTTACTTCCTGATTCAGAGAACTTTTCAACTGATGAATAGTAAACCACCCAGTGTAAATGGCGCCCCTCACCAAGGCGTCATTTACCAAAATGAAGACTGTGTACAGGGTCGTCATTTAAATGAAGACCCCCTACGCAGACGTCAATTCCTTTTTCCAAAATTTTTAAACACCGAGATAGAACAATTAATATAAATGATACTAGTCTACAATAATTTTTCATAAACATGTTTTTGAGATCCCGAGAATTTTCACTACCTGTTCTGATCCTTACTTCCTGTTTCTGAGAAACTTTTATGGTATGAATAGTGTTTGAATAGTGTTTTGAGTCACAGAATGTACATGCACGGTGTAAATCACCCAAATTTATTGAATAGTGAAACCCAACAATTTTGCATGAGCATGATTCTGAACTCTCGAGAATTTTCTCTACATGTTCATATCCTTGCTTCCTATTTCTGAGAAACTTTTATAGTATGAATAGTGTATGAATAGTATTTTGAGTCACAGAGTGTACCTGCCCGGTGAAATCACCCAAATGTAAATGGCGACCCAAGCCAGGGCGCCAATTACATGAATAACGACTCTCCAGTATGCCGTCAATTAAAAAAAATATATACCGCTGGGTGAAAATCACCCAAATGTAAATGGCGCCCCAAGCTAGGGCGCCAATTACATGAATAGTCACACGCTGGTGTGTCGTCAATTATATGAATAGTGACATTAATAGAGTCACTATTTCAATGAATAGTGTCACTTTTCCAAGTAAAAGAATTTTTTTGAGATAGATACGTAGATAGGTAGAGAAAAATATAAGGAATCTAGCGGTATGCTCATGCATTAGATTAGGTATCATGATTCACATTTATTAAATTTTTAGAATGGATGATTTATATAATAACTTAGAAGTTATATACTAACTTAGAACACGACTATTTCACGTAAATGGCGCCTTAGTAAAGGGCACTATTTGGGGTGAATAGTATTTTTGAATAGTAAATGAATAGTAAGTGAATAGTAATGAATAGTAATCTAAATAGTATTTTTAAATAGTAAACTCTATTACGTGAAAGTGGCATATTTGTATAATGGCCCTTATAGGATGTTCTAACTTTTGTTTAACCTTACTATAAAGTTATCTAGAGTTTTTGTTATTTAGGAAAAAGTATATATATATATATATATATATTAATATTTTTTCCTCATTGTTATCGTGGTTTGTACCGACGCAACTCTAAGTCATTTTCCTGCATATTATGAGTCCTTGAATTCTATTCCATAAAAAAATCTACCTTGTATATCCTACTGAGGCAACCCTTGAAACTCTATATTGGCTATAAAATGAGAGTGGATGTCAAAAGTAATACATGAATGATGTGCATATAGGGCCCGGTCTGGTCCTGGGAGGAGCACCCGAAGGTACTTGTGCACATGGGAGTTTATTGACCACGGTGTTTGGCATTGCATCGAACTACTTGCTTGACTTGACTTGCTTGGCCCAGAATGGGCAATGGGCGAAAGTACTTGCTTGACTTGACTTGAGACATTCTACGCTTACTCTCTCTCTCTCTCTACTTGCTTGACTTGACTCGCATGGCCCGAAAAAGGGTAATTACTTGCTTGAATGAAATAGCCAATTCCATTACATTACTTGTTATTATATGAGCTTGAGATTACTCGCTTGATCATTGATTATTACCTTCTTGAAAGGGACTTGCTTGAATATTGATTATCATCTCCTTGGAAAGACATGCGCAATTACTTGCAAATTTCTTGCTAGTTTCCTTAATGAAATATTTTATTAGAATTCATGTGATACTCTCTCTCCATACAATTCTTGCTCTCTTATTGTTCATCATGCATAGATTTACATGTATACCTGATTTTTTTACTCGTACATCATGCATAGCTATACTGGCAATACATGTAACTTGTAAATCACTTAAAGATTGCTCGAACTTGAGATGTAATTCCTACTCAGCAATTCGCTCATCCAGTTGCTCCCTAACATTTTCAGGTGATTCGGATAGTGACAAGAATGGGATTGAGACCGAGTGAAGAGTGCTAGAACGTCAATCGCCTATCATTAGCTAGTCGCGTCTTTGAAATTATTTGAGTCCTACCTTGTATTTCCAGTATGTCAATTTAGTTGTCTAAACCGTGTTAAGGCATGTAGCCTAGTGTTGGATTTTTTATTTGGAATTATCATGGACTATCTTTATCTCCTTTGTTAATCAAATAATTATCACTTTGGACTATTGGGACCATTTAGATTTTTATTAATCTTTTACGCACTCAGTAATTATGTATGTCAAATTTTATCGCTCTAACGACACGATCTATATAGACGTGTCACGCATCCGAGTATCTTCCGCGCTCGGGACGTGACATTCGCCTCGTCCCCTCGCGTTTGCCACAAGAGGTCAAAATGGTTGGAGGTAGAGATGACGGGAACTGTCTGCTCCTGGCGTATGATTGGTTCACCCCCATCGAGGTGAATTCACAAGTCACAGACAAGAATAGTCTTACCGGAGTTGCTGGTTGCAGTGGCGAGCCGTCTACCTTTGCGGCCATGGCGACGCTTTTTCTGGGGAGCCGAGGAAGACTCCGCCCCGAGATGGTAGACCGAGAAGACCCAGCCCATAGTGGATGGTGGCGCAGAGCTGCCAGTGGAAGGTACAGAGGCTGGCCCCCGGTGTACGAGGGCCACCCTGGGAGTCGACAGTCGGGCGACTGGGGTGTAAGCCTTGGCCCACGCCGAGAGAAGCGTTGCCGATGCTCGAGATGATGCTCTCGCACCGGAGGATGATGTCGTTGAAACTGCTGGGGTGCCGACGCCCCTGGGTCGAAGACCCGCGGTAAGTGCCGGCGTAGTCTGGGCTCGGGTCGGGAGGCCCGAGAAGGGTGTTGAGGAACCTTGCCCCCTGGGTAAGAGACCCGCGGGGAGAGTCGGTTCAACTGGAGCTCGGAACCAGGGTCTCGAGTACAATGCCGGAGAGCCACGAACCCAGGGCTGAGAGCCCGTATTGGGTGCCGACTTTGCTGAGGCTCGGGGTTGGAGGCCCGAGGAAGATGCTGAGGTAGCGACCGGAATCCGGGACGCAGGGCCCGTGTCAGAGATCGAACGAGGTTGGCCTCGGGAGCTAACGCTTACCCGGGCCGGTAATGATCTGGGGGCCCTGCAGGGGCCAGTGGTGGCGGTCCAGTGCCTGGTGCTCAGGTGGGCCACCGGGGCTGGAGGTGTGTGTGTCACATCGACCACGGGAGCCTACAGAGAAACTGGGGTTGGCTGAGGAGTAGCCACAGGGATGACGCCCAAAAAGTAGGGCAATCCGATGACGGGGGCGAAGCTGCCGAAAGCAATCGTCGTCGCCAAGTAGCCCACTCGGGCATGGGTGGCAATGACATTGGGATCGTAAGTGACGGCCGCCATGGTTGCTGGAGTGTTGAGTGTTGCGGAGGCAACGGTTGTTGAAGTCGCCGAGCGCGATCCGACAATCAGAACATGAATCGGAAGCTGCTAGAGAATGCGCGCGTGAGCACCCTCCTCTGCCTCTCCTGCAAGGACAGGGAAAGGGCACCAGGGCTTTAGGGCTGGCATAGGCTTTTCTTCAGCAAAAAGAAGGAAGGCGAGAGACGTCCCATCGGGCATGCCATCCTCTCCGTTGTAGGGGTTTTTATGCCGATGACCGAGGTGAAGGAAGGGATACAGCGGGGGAAAGAAAATACGGGAGTTTGATGTATCTCGGGTATCCTCCTTATGGTTGCATGCCTTTCACGGTGGTATCGGGCACTCTCCTCTTACGAAAAGTCAAAAAGGGTCGAATGGCATGGAAATGTAAGGGTATGGTTTAGCCGGACAGGGTGCGGGCGTGCCAGTCGATTTCTCGACAATCACCCATGGAACCAAGGGTTGATCGGGGAAGCATCACTAGGACGTGACACGTGGGCTCGAGAGATCAAACGACACGTAGAGAGAAGGGGTTCCATGGGTGCTAGTGCACAGGCGATTGTGGGAATCATGTACTAGACGTCTTTCCCCACCGGCCGCAAGCAATCGGTGTTTATTTATATCGGATTGAATCCGAACACCTTCTTTCCATGCTAAAGAGAAGCCTGTATATATCTAAAGCCGTGGGTAGAGGGCCGGGAGCATTCCACAGCTGTGGGTGCACTTTCGACTGAGGGGTATTTACTGGAGTCAGGAAGTTAGGCACGTATGCCGAGTGGTGTAGGTAGAAAGTTGAGGACCCGAATGTGGGCGCTTGTATTCCACTGGTTTTATGCTGCATGAGGGCCGCGTGGGCCTTACAAATAGGCCGAAGGGGCCAAAGTACAATTGGCGCAAGCCGCGGGACAACTCCGACACGTGGGTCGGTCCCCTGGTCATTACGTAATAAAACGGATATCCGCATGTTTTATAGAAACTCTTTATAACGCGATCGATGTGAGCCCGACTGCCTAGGTGGCAGGGGCGGACGTGGACTAGCGCCTGGTGGAGGTCAGACGCGGCTCGAGGTGAGCGGTCGGGTCCGGGTCTTGGACGGCAAGTGTCGTCATGCTGGGGAGTCGAGGTCGGCCCCGGTGCTATGATTCCCAGGTCAGAGTCCGACTAGACTCGAGTTGTTAATTCGAGTGGCCAACGGTCGGCTGGGGGGGTGAGCAGTAGGCATGTTATTCCGTGTTAGAATTAGGTGTGGCATCATGGAGTGCATTTCATCACCGTAAGTTGGCATACACGGGCGGACCCGGGATGCGGGTGTACTCGCCGTTGACATAGTCACCTTACATGCGACGAGGATGGACTTGTGTGAGATGGCTAAATGCCGGATGAGGGAAGTACACGTGACATACCCTCAGCGTGTGTGAGCCAACTAGCAAGCCAACCGCGCGTGCACTTAGCTTCTCGTGTTCCCGACCCTTGCCGAAAGCCTCGGGAGTCTGAGGGTGCGACAGTTAGGTCAGGGGTGTTTGTCCGTCCGTATGTGCGTCGGCTTGTGCATGCATTCATTCATTGCCCCTTGAGCTTCTAAGGGGAGAATTTATAGGAAGTTGAAGGAGTGGGGGGTGAGATTTAGGAGGACCAAGTTGAGGGTTCAACTTGGTCCTGGTAAACCCCTCAAAAAATATTTTTATTATTATTATTATATTTTCTTTTGGTTTCACGGAGTGGGGGAGAGAGGTTTAGGCGGACCAGCCCAAGGGGCTGGTTTGGTCCGCCTAAACCCCTCCCCCAGAGGGGGTTTAGGCGGACCAGCCCCATGGGCAGGTCTGGTCCACCTAACATTTTTCTTATTTTTGGATGGGGTTTAGGCGGACCAGCCTGAGGGGGCAGGCTGGTCCGTCTAAACCCCCTCCCCCAGGGGGTTTAGGCGAACCCGCCTGGGGGTCCAGGCTGGTCCGCCTAAACCCTACCCTAAGGGGGGTTTAGGCGGGCTGGCTGGGCACCTTTTTTAATTAAAAAAAGCTTTTTTATTGTAATGGGGTTTAGGTGGACTAGCCTGAGGGGTCAGGCTGGTCCGCCTAAACCCTCCCCCAATGGGGGTTTAGGCGGGCTAAAGTGGAGAGATAGAGAGAGAGAGGGGTGGCCCCACCCTCTATAAAATCTATATTTTTGTTATTTTCTCCCTAATTTGGCTAAGAAGAAAAGGATAAAAGGATACTAGAAAGATACTGGTTGGCCGGTCGCTTGCACGCGTAGATAGAGGGGATTGACTTGTGTGACTCCACGTGATCCCGGGGCTTCATCTTTGCGAATTCTTCCAGGCACGGGTACGATGAACGAGTCCTTGCATGAACCTTGCGCCGGACACGGGACTAGGGCCGGGAAAGGCCGTGGGGCCTTTGGACTGGGAGGAGGGTGCGGCCCCCAAGGAAGTTCACCCTCCCCGAGGCGCGGCCGCGCCCGGGGTGAGTCGCAGCCCTGAGGGGTGGCCCTCGGGGGTCTTTTCTTGCTATCTAGGGGTGTCCTTTGAAGGATACAAGATCTTGGGATGCCGAGATTAGCCTGTGCAGGCTATTGTTGTAAAGTCATAGTTGTCGCTCGTAAGGTGCTCGGGTGAATGCCCGACACACCCCGGGTTGTCGAACGGCCTTGGTAACTAGCTGAGAGGCCTTGGAATGGGCCTTGGGCTGAGGGTATGAGCTTGTGGGGGCTGAGAGGAGGCACCTTGGGCATGCGGGCCCGACCTCGTGATGTGTGCTATGTTGTACGATGGGTTGGCAGGGTAGCCTCGGGTTGGCCCGAGAGCTAAATATAAGTGGCTCGTGGCCACGTGTCTGAGGGTCGAGGATAGCCCCGACTTGCTGGAGGGTCGTTGTAGAACCTAGGTAGTATGCTGGGACTGCGGGTTGGCCCGTGGTTTGCTGTAGAAAGGCTAGAATATATGCACTCACAAGATGTTTGGTAAAATGCCCGATACACGTGTGTGAGCCGTATATGTGTACTGCAGGACTCCAAAGCCTATGGTTGACTTATTTGGGTTCCCCTTTGACCTTGGAGGGTTTAAAGAAGGCATCTCGGGGTAGCCCCCCGGCCTCTTTACTGAGTGCCACGTGGCGTGGCTTTGTAGTTGGGGGCACCCTTGGGCTGGCCCGATGGTTGTATAGAATGCGAACAAAGTCCACCACTGAGGGGTCGGGAGTGATCCCGGTTAGTTGTTAATGCTACCATACCCCTCGGGTAGCAGGTTGGGGCCATTGGTCGGTCCCACTGGGTTTCCGGAGGGGCCAGGTAGCCCATGCCTTAAAGGTGTTCGGGGAAATTCCCACACGGGTATAACATGACCAAATGGGTCTTTAAGAACAAACTTAGTGAAGATGGTAAGATATTAAGGAATAAGGCCAGATTGATGGCTCAATGTTACAATGAAGAATTTGGGGTAGACTTTGAAGAATCCTTTGCCCCAGTAGCTAAATTTGAAGCTATCAGAATTTTGCTTGCATTTGCATGCTCTCATAGAATAAAACTATATCAAATGGACGTAAAAAGTGCTTTCTTGAATGAGTTGATCAAAGAAGAAGTCTATGTGGAGCAGCCCCCTAGTTTTGAAAGCTCTTACTATGAAGATTGTTGAACCCCTTCTTTGTAAGTGTGTTTAATGAATTTTGATGATGACCAAACACTACATACTTGCATATTATCATGATCTAACATGTATACCATGCTCAGCCTGTAAGTGGAGATAAGGAACTTTTGAAGTGGAGGAATCATTCTGTTGGTAAGAAGGTTACTCTGAAATTTGTAAACGCCAACACGAACTCAGAATGTATGTCCTGACAGGGTCAAAAGTGGGCAGTTCAAGATTGAGATAAAGCAAGGATATTCTGTAAGATCAAACTCTTAATACCATGGCTGAATTCATGCTTTGTTTGGTAAGTGGGGATGAAAGCATATCTCAGAAACCAAGGTAATCATTCTATTGGGGTTTCATGATATTGGCCTTGGTTTTTATTTTTCAAGTCTTAGAATTCATGCATTTCATTAGTGTTCATTCTATTCTTTGAACCCACCAGGTTGGAATTGTTTTGGAGTGGTTTTTACAACAATTTTCTGTTCACTAGCGCATGGGTCGACCCCAAGGGTCGACCCCTGGAAATTTCTTGCAAAACAGACGCTGGCTAGACAAGGGTCGACCCCAGGGTCAACCCCAGGGTCGACCCGTGAAACCTTCAGTCCAAACAGAATGGTATCTGTCTATCCTGCTCGCGAGGGTCGACCCTGGGGTCGACCCCTTCTATTCCAGATTTTGTTTGCTCGAGGGTCGACCCCAGGGGTTGACCCATTGCTCTGGACGGGCTTTACCCTCTTCGAGGGTCGACCCCAGGGTCGACCCTTTCCGGTCGGACGCCCCGCCGTCATTCTTGACCGCCGTTTTCTTGTATCAAAAGTCCTCCAATCCTTGTCTAATCACCACAAAACATTCCGCAAACCATTCCACAAATTGTGGATCTGGTTCCCAAGCCTTCTTGACCATCCTAAACAATTATTTTAGCCCAAGTGGCTCTTTATAAGAAAGAAAGGTGTGAGATCAAAAGAGGGGCTTTTTGTTTGAGTTGAAATTCTTAATCTATTGTGTAGGTTCGGAGCTGCAGCTCTCAAGCCCTATTCCACCTTGCTCTCAAGCTGAAATCAAAAGGAAGAAGCTTGAATCAAAGCCCAAGATCATATACAACTGAAAGCTACGTCTGAAATCAAGATCCAACCTCTGTTCTTGCTGCAATACTTCACACTTGCTTCAAGTTCGTTCTTCATCCTGCGGAAGCATCAAAGAACATTCGAAGAAGAGAAAGGGGGAGTTCTATCTCTGAATATCTATTCTGCTCTAAACTCATTGTTATGTATGTGATTTTGATGATTACAAAATGACTTTGTTGCTTGGCCTTATGCGTGAATGCTTATTCATGTCTTCATGTACTTGAACTCATTATCCTCTCACTATGAAGTTTGAAATTGTTGTGGAGATGAGTACAAACTATTTTTATTGGGATATCATCATGTGGATAGATCTGTGACTTTATAAGGCTCATATGTGCTTTGATGTTAGCACATTGCACATACATTGTATATTCACTTGGTAAGATTGCTTTGTACTCGATGAGAAAGCCTTTGTGGAAAACATGCTTGGATAAATGTCATATTGAGCCTCATATCATGCATGTGTGCTTTGGTAATGCTAAATGAATGATTGTGAAGCAAATACCATTGTTTGCCCCCAAAGTAATGATGTGTGGTTTGATGAGTTTGAATGATGATCAAATGGAATGTGACTCAATATTGTTTTGCGTGGCTTTGCTCCTTACTCTTTAATTCTAAATTTATTCTATCATGCAATGGTGAATCATATTTGGAACCTCATGACTCTGTGTATGGACGATTCAACCAATAAACAAGACATTGAGGATCAATGGTGAATTCAGGTAAAATGATGAGGTAAATACTGATATGAGTTTGTTATGTAATATATCTCATCATTTTCTTCTTGAATGAGCAATGGAAACAATCTTGGATAAGATCCCACTTGATTATACTTTCACGAGTCATCATGAATCTATCAGAGAAGGTGAAATGAAATGGGTTGATTTGTGAGATTAACATTGAAGCAAAACTAATCTCTCTATGTGTTTTACATGTTGGAAGAACTCCTCACAACCTTCTTTCATCATCCCAAAACTCACGGTGAGGTTGGAGCTTTCATTTCTAGCAAACTGGGTCTCTGGGCCTTCTGGAACTGCAAGAGTCGACACCTGGTGTCGACATCTGGTTCCAGAACTGGGTTCCAACAGCCTGTCCAGGAGGTGTCGACACTAGGTGTCGACACCTACCTGAGGTGTCGACACCAGGTGTCGACACCTACCTGGAACTAGTCTGGCAGCAAGCCAGAACACCAGGTGTCGACACCAGGTGTCGACACCTAGTGTCCAGATCTTTTGTTTGGTGTTTTTGTATACACCTGGGCAACAGGTGTCGACACCTGTGCGGAGCCGTCAAAGATGACTTTCTTGCCCTTGTTTCGAAAGTCCAACCAATCAATTCCAAATGCCCTAAATATCTCCCTAATTCATGGATCTGGTCCCTGAAGTGTTCCTTGACCGTTCTAAACATATAAAACCATCTCTTGGGTTGCAAACCCTAAGGAACATGATGCTAGATCTGAAATTTGGGTGTGTTTTCTAACCCTTGTGAGTGCAGGTCGCAGGTAGCTGCTCCAAGGGCTTCTTCCACATTTTTCTGAGATTGTATGTGAAGGAATGAAGGTGGATTCAAGTATCCAATCGATCCTCTACTCAAAGCTACGTGAGAAATCAAGTTACAACTTCATTTTTGCAAAGAATCATTCATCTTCCTCCAAGAATGTTCTTCATCCTGCAGAAAAGCTTAAGCCTATTTGATGAGAAAAAAAAAGGGGGAACTCTATCCACTAAAAATCCATTTGATTTTAGTTCTCCAGTTGCTCTTAGTTCTGTTTTATATATTTGCTATAAACATCATCTCCTTGAAATTGTTTTACATGATCTTTGTTCACTCTCTCTTGCATCTATATGTGAACTACGATTTTTGTGATACAACATTTCTAATGCTCATATATTCTTTCGTATAGGTGAAGAAGAGGGGGATCTCTAAACCATTCCTTTTCATATTCCTATTAGAGATTAGCTTAAAGTTTGGGCTTATTATTCCGTTTACCTATTCTTTCAGGTGAAGAAGAAAATGGAAGAAAGAAAAGAGGAGTGCCGTGAGGAGAGGAAGAAGATGATGTCAAGATTATGATCATCCGTCAACGAGCAAGGAGAATCAGATTATGCTGAAGAAGGGGGAGCCTTATACTTGATGCATCTGTCTATTTTTCATCTCTATAATTTGTTTGGAGGGTCATAGCATATATGTGTTTTTGATTCATATACATTTGAGATAATGCTTTGTGTGGGTGTTCGGAGAAAGGGGTCTCCGAGTGTGTGTGTTGATATATGTGTGTCGATTTGTGCGGAGTATATCCGCGTGTGATGTTAGGAGTTTAATTCCGTGTGGTTGTGTAGGCATTGTCCTACATGTCTGTGGGCGGAGTTGTGTCTCCGTGTGAGGTATTTAGTGCGGGGTGTGTTCCCCAGCGGTGTGTGTGTGTGTGTGTGTGAGTGCTGCTGCGGCAGTAGCTTGAGGCAACACCTCGTGTGTGGATTACTGCGGAAGCAGCGTATGTGTGTTGGGGTTCGTCCCCGTGTTGCTACATTTTGTAGCGTGTAGTGAAGCCTCACCGGTTTGGTGAGGGGTGGACGTAGGGAGCCCGTCATGGTCCCGAACCACCTTAAAAATCCCCGTGTCTTGTGGTTTGATTCTTGTGATTGTGTGTTCTCTATCCTATCTGTTTGTGCAATCGTGTGAGCTTGGTGAGATTGAGTGAATCTAGTTTAAACCTGTTTAGATTAAATTACTCGATCTTGTATATTCCGCTGTGTGCTAGTTGTGTTTTTAATTGGACAAAGTTTTTAGTAGAAGGATCTATTCACCCCCCCTCTAGATCCGTGTTCCTGCACTACGGGACCCAACAATTGGTATCAGAGCAAGGCTCTGTTGTCCCTAGATCTTGCGATCTACAGAGTGATCCCAGTGCATTCCACAATCATGAATTTTTCTACTGAACATATATCAATGAACTGTTTGCCAATCTTCACTGGTTTGAATTTTAATTCATGGCTAGACAAACTGTGTGTGGTGATCAATTCTATTAATCCTAGTCTTTAGAAATTGATTTATCATGGTCCACACATATTACCTCTAGATGAGACCAAGTGGTCTAATCATGATAAAATGATGCATCATGATAATGTTACTACTTTCAGTTTATTGAAAGCTTCCGTAAATACTAACAAGTATCCATTTGTATCTTCTTGTAGGACGGCAAAGGAGCTTATGGACCGGTTGATCAAAGCTCAAGAAAAGAAAGGCAAAAATGTCTCATGGCCGATGATGCTGATCAACAAAGTGATGAAAATGCAGAAGAGGTAAATTCAAATTCTGAAGAATTTACTTTTGATGATCTTGTTGATGCTTATGATGAGTTGGAAAAATAATATAAGAAAATCAAGTCAGAAAACAAAAAATTGAAAAAGTAATCTGAAAACATGCTCCATGAAAATAGACCTTGTGATATATGTTCTATGCTTGATCACTTCAATGAACGTTTAGAGCATGTTGTTGAATGTCACAAAGAAACTATTGCTTGCTTGAGAAATGAGAATGTTGCCCTCAAGAATAAAATCAATCAATTGAAGAAAAGTAAAAAAGATTTAAGAAACAAAATGGAATCAAACTCTCTTGATCAGGATATTTGCAATGAATTGATTATGAATGATAAACTTGCAAATGAAAATGAAGAACTTAAAAAGGAGAATAGTGCGATGCTAATTCAGATCTCCCTGCTTGAAAGTAGATTACAAAATCTTGAAAAACTTGAAAAATAGAAATCTGTGATTGTTGATGAATCTGACAAGATGCATGTGCTTGAACAAATGATGGAGAGCTACAAAACCATCAATGCCCAATTGAATGAAAAAGTCATTTCCTGTGACAATGAGATCATTTCTTATGAATTACATATTTCATCACTTGAAAAGGAAATTCTTGATCTGAATGCTTCTTTGTGTAAGTTTGTGAATGGGGAAGAAAATCTGAACAAGATATTGGGGACTAAGGTGAATTTCCATAGAGAGGGGCTGGGCTATAATCCTGTGAATAAAAAGAATTTTAAAACAAAGTCTATATATCCTTTGTCCATAGTTCAAATATAGCCAGCACATCAAATGGGCCTCCAAATCAATTTGCTCCTTAAACAACGAAAGAGATCAAATGAAAGTCTAAAAAAGAAACAAAACTTGCATCAAAAGGCTAAAAATGGTGTTGGTGTCACGATGAATGCCAATAAAAATCATGTTGCACACACACATGCATCCATAAAGAAAATCTCATATTTTTATTATGGTGAACTTGGTCATATGATGCATGATTGCCTTTTGATGAAATTTGAAGATCAAGAAGCATGCAAGAACGTAAATGGCTTCACAAAGCCAAGAAAGTTTCTGAACACAAAAAGAACTCTTGATAACTCTTATATTCATGCAAGAAGACCTTTTGAAAGATTTGATCAATTGAACTATTTTCATTGTGGAAGGTTTGGTCACAGGATGAATAATTGCTTTAGTTTGAAAAATGAGAACATCTCTACAAACCAACAAAAATTCCATGCTCATTCTTACAAGAAAAACTTGAAGTCTTTTGGTTGTTGTCATTATTGTGGTGAGTTCGGGCATACCATGCATGATTACTTCTTAATGCATTTTGATGATATGCATGCCCAAAAACTGTGGAAGGCACCCTCTAGAGGTGCAACTAACCATCCGGGACCCAAGAAGGTTTGGGTACCCAAAATTGTCAAATGAGAACTTTGTTGCAGGATTATCTTGAGGCCAAGAGGAAGGCTTTAAGTCGACTTGGCCAGTTCTGGTGTGATGTCTTGGTGAACATGGGCTTGTCTCTGAGTTGATACTTGAAGCTCATCATTCATACTTGCAGCTCATAGGAGATTATCTTGTGGAAGAAAAGCACAGAGATTGGTTTTCTCATTTGTATTGAATTGAGGTTGATATGAAATTGAGTTTCTGATATTATAGGCAGAGAGAGAGTGTCTTATGTGTTGAAAAGCCTTGAAGTTAGTTTCTTCATATGCATTGGCTTAATATTGACATGAATTGAGCTCTTTACAGTGCAGGTTTGATAATGACCATCAACCCCTGAAATCATGGAGAGAAAGAAAGGAGCTCAAGAGTCTTCAATGCGAGATTTGTTCTACCTCTATTGAGATTTGGAGCTTGTTGATGAAGATTACAGCAAGCGAATAAAGTGAAGAATTTGAGGATGTCAATAAAGGTAACTCGAGGTAAAGGTGAGAAAATAAAGTGTCTGTTTGAAGCTCTTTGGTCTTGATGCTAGTGCCATATCTTGACAGACGATGAATTTGAAACTACCTTTCAATGCTCATGAATTTGTTAAACCCCCGATGTCATATGGGAGTGCATTGTATTTTTCTGATCATCATTTCAATAATTACATGGTATATAAAATGGTGACATGTGGAAGGATAGGTCAAGCCTATCTTAAAGCTATCACCATGCGTGAGAATGTGTCTCCGTCCGGTACCATGAATCATCTATGCATATGGCATCCAACTTAAATGAATTTTCTGAAATCATGCATTGATTATGGGGGAGTTTTGCATGCTGAAAATTTTGAAAATGATATTTTTTCATTCTCTCAGTATGATGATATTATTTTTGTGGCTGAACATCTTGAGGACCCAAGTTGATCAATGTTCCATGGTCTTTACCAATGTGCCACTCATCCTTTGGATAAAAGCAAAACTGTTTTCAAGAAAAAGTTCACATGTGATGACTTTGATGCTTTGAATGAATTTTCTGAATTCTCTTTTCAGAATAAAATTGTGTCCTCACATTTTAACAATTGATAATGCATGTCATGTATTAGTTGCATTAGGTGCATATAGAGTGTCTTGTGAAATCTGAAATCTTGCATCACATTGCATATTTTCATATCATTCTCTACATATCATTTACATAGTGTTTTTTTGGGAGATGAAGCTCATCGTGTGTCTTATTGCATAGTTGACATTCTCAGCATGCATGTAGTGCATATTTTGAAATGCATCATTTTGAACATTCCATGTTGCATACATGCCAAAATGGATACTTCCAACAGTGGCATCATATCTTTGGAGCCAACATTTCAAGAACTGAGATTGCATACCTTTTTATTTTGCATTGCATATTGTATATACTCTCATCGTATGCTTGCATGTTATTATATGCTATTCAACCCCTTCCTTTGAAACTTCTAAGACCAAACACTCCATTGCTAAATAATGTTGCATCTGAGTCTTAATAAGTATGCTTCATGTCAAACTCTCAGGGGGAGTATTTCATGCTTATTGTATTTACATAGGGAGAGCTACACTATCTTATTTTGAGTTAAATTTTCTCCATACATGTTAAATCAAATTCGCACACTTCATGAACTTTAATGTGAAATTGAGTGTTATTCATAAGGATATAGGAATTTCATTTCGACACTCTAAAGTAATTTAACTTGCTGCATGAATGATAAAGAGACAGTTGAGGAAAAAGCTGTATGCCTCCACATAAAAAAAAATGGTTGAAATGAAAGGCAAAGCAATACTTTGTTTCACTGAGTAAATTGGCACATGTCACCTGAGACGTGATGTGGTTCATTTCTGAAAAGTGTTGATTAAAGTATCTCTGTTCAAATGAGGTGACAAGGTTCAGTATTCTGAGTAACCGGGGATTCTGGCATGAGCTCCATGTGTCTCCTCGCGTAAAAAGGAATTATTTGAACCTGATCCTTCTTAGAAAAATTCAGATTGTCAGTATGACAATTTCTGATGATTAATTTGATTGAGGCAGAGCGAAGCCTCCAATACGCTGTTCTCTGGATGGAAATGCAGTCTGTGCAGTTACTATCGTGTTTAATTGAAAATCTGGTTATCCATATGACTAAAATTCATACTCATGTTACTCACTTACACATGGTAATTTGATTTGATATGTATTCTGAAAATTTGATTAATTGCATGACCTGATGTACATCTTCTCCTATTTATCTGCATAATCCTCTCGGTGTAATCATGAGCACTCAGATCTTAATGACTCACTTGCACTTTTCATACACATATCCCTTCACTCTAAATAAAATGGGGGAGTTATGTTGCATGTACATATAGATATCTGCTTGATTACATTGTATGCATTTCATGTCTCATCATTTTCATACATCATGTTTCATGCATTTCACAAGAAAACTAAAAATCTAAAAATTTGAAAATCAAAGCCAATCATCTAGTGTGTCAATGTCAAAGGGGGAGCTTTGCATGTGATCTTATCTGCTTAAGTCATCAGGACTTGCATGAGTCAATACCTTTCTATGGGTGTTTGAGTGCTTGTTTGCTTGCTCATTATTGTCATGCCATACACCATTTCCAATAGCTGTAACTTGTGAGCATTTGCATATCGTTTTGTCATCTTGCATTCTACATGACCATATTGTCCACATTTACATTTCTAATTTCAACAATTGGTATCAAACAGTTTTGCAATTCGTTCATGCATATTGTGCATATTGTTTCTCTTTATAACCCCGTTGTCCATAGGTTCTTGCCATCTTGGAATCCCCGTCATACTCCCCATTTCTGATTATGTCAAGGGGGGAGAGAGCATTAATTATAACATAATATTTTGTCATCATCAAAATGGGGGAGATTGTTATGTATGTGATTTTGATGATTACAAAATGACTTTGTTGCTTGGCCTTATGCGTGAATGCTTATTCATATCTTCATGTGCTTGAACTCATTATTCTCTCACTATGAAGTTTGAAATTGTTGTGGAGATGAGTATAAACTATTTTTATTGGGATATCATCATGTGGATAGATCGGTGACTTTATAAGGCTCATATGTGCTTTGATGTTAGCACATTGCACATACATTGTATATTCACTTGGTAAGATTGCTTTGTACTCGATGAGAAAGCCTTTGTGGAAAACATGCTTGGATAAATGTCATATTGAGCCTCATATCATGCATGTGTACTTTGGTAATGCTAAATGAATGATTGTGAAGCAAACACCATTGTTTGCCCCCAAAGTAATGATGTGTGGTTTGATGAGTTTGAATGATGATCAAATGGAATGTGACTCAATATTATTTTGCGTGGCTTTGCTCCTTACTCTTTAATTCCAAATTTATTCTATCATGTAATGGTGAATCATATTTGGAACCTCATGACTCTGTGTATGGACGATTCAACCAATAAACAAGACATTGAGGATCAATGGTGAATTCAGGTAAAATGATGAGATAAATACTGATATGAGTTTGTTATGTAATATATCTCATCATTTTCTTCTTGAATGAGCAATGGAAACAATCTTGGATAAGATCCCACTTGATTATACTTTCACGAGTCATCATGAATCTATCAGAGAAGGTGAAATGAAATGGGTTGATTTGTGAGATTAACATTGAAGCAAAACTAATCTCTCTATGTGCTTTGTAGGTTGGAAGAACTCCTCACAACCTTCTTTCATCATCCCAAAACTCACGGTGAGGTTGGAGCTTTCATTTCTAGCAAACTGGGTCTCTGGGCCTTCTGGAACTGCAAGAGTCGACACTTGGTGTCGACATCTGGTTCCAGAACTGGGTTCCAGCAGTCTGTCCAGGAGGTGTCGACACCAGGTGTCGACACTTGCCTGGAACTAATTCTGGCAGCAAGCCAGAACAGCAAGTGTCGACACCATGTTTCAACACCTAGTGTCCATATCTTCTGTTTGGTGTTTTTGTATACACCTGGGCACCAGGTGTCGACACCTGTGCGGAGCCGTCAAAGATGACTTTCTTGCCCTTGTTTTGAAAGTCCAACCAATCAATTCCAAATGCCCTAAATATCTCCCTAATTCGTGGATCTGGTCCCTGGAGTGTTCCTTGACCGTTCTAAATATATAAAACCATCTCTTGGGTTGCAAACCCTAAGGAACATGATGCTAGATCTGAAATTTGGGTGTCTTTTCTAACCCTTGTGAGTGCAGGTCGCAGGTAGTTGCTCCAAGGGCTTCTTCCACATTTTTCTGAGCTTGTATGTGAAGGAAAGAAGGTGGATTCAAGTCTCCAATCGATCCTCTACTCAAAGCTACGTGGGAAATCAAGTTACAATTTCATTTTTTCAAAGAATCATTCATCTTCCTTCAAGAACATTCTTCATCCTGCAGAAAAGCTTAAGCCTATTTGATGAGAAAAAAAAGGGGGAACTCTATCCACTAAAAATCCATTAGATTTTAGTTCTCCAGTTACTCTTAGTTCTTTTTTAGATATTTGCTATAAACATCATCTCCTTGAAATTGTTTTACATGATCTTTGTTCACTCTCTCTTGCATCTATAAGTGAACTACGATTTTTGTGGTACAACATCTCTAATGCACATATATTCTTTCGTATAGGTGAAGAAGATGGGGATCTCTAAACCATTCATTTTCATATTCCTGTTAGAGATTAGCTTAAAGTTTGGGCTTATTATTCCGTTTACCTATTCTTTCAGGTGAAGAAGAAAATGGAAGAAAGAAAAGAGGAGTGCCGTGAGGAGAGGAAGAAGATGATGTCAAGATTATGATCATCCGTCAACGAGCAAGGAGAATCAGATTATGCTGAAGAAAGGGGAGCCTTATACTTGATGCATCTGTCTAGTTTTCATCTCTATAATTTGTTTGGAGGGTCATAGCATATATGTGTTTTTGATTCATATACATTTGAGATAATGCTTTGTGTGGGTGTTCGGAGAAAGGGGTCTCCGAGTGTGTGTGTTGATATATGTGTGTCGATTTGTGCGGAGTATATCCGCGTGTGATGTTAGGAGTTTAATTCCGTGTGGTTGTGTAGGCATTGTCCTACATGTCTGTGGACGGAGTTGTGTCTCCGTGTGAGGTATTTAGTGCGGGGTGTGTTCCCCAGCGGTGTGTGTGTGTGTGTGTGTGTGTGTGTGTGTGTGTGTGTGTGTGTGTGTGTGTGTGTGTGTGTGTGTGTGTGTGTGTGTGTGTGTGTGTGTGTGTGTGTGTGTGTGTGTGTGAGTGCTACTGTGGCAGCAGTTTGAGGCAACGCCTCATGTGTGGATTGCTGCGGAAGCAGCGTGTGTGTGTTGGGGTTCGTCCCTTGTTGCTACATTTTGTAGCGTGTAGTGAAGCCTCACCGGTTTGGTGAGGGGTGGATGTAGAGAGTCTGTCGTGGTCCCGAACCACCTTAAAAATCCCTGTGTCTTGTGGTTTGATTCTTGTGATTGTGTGTTCTCTGTTGTGCCCCTGTGTAGTTTTGATGATGGCTGACACACCATGAGTCACACTGATTTGATGATGGCTGACACACCATGAGTCACACTGAGTGCGTTGACGCTACAAGGACACTGCGTTGACGCAGTAGTTGCTAGTTTACCTAATTTCCATGATTAATAGGAAAACTGCTATGAGGTAGTACCTTGTATGTCCGTACTGTTCCTTTCATACTTCGTGTTGTTTGTGTTTACTACACTTCGTGTTGTCCTTTTGTATGTCGTGTTGTTCCAACTATGTTTGTTGATTGTCTTCGTGCTGTTTACTGAAGCAGCTCGATTTATTCTGATGAACTTCGAGTCATTTTCCTGTGAACCTCGTGTCGTTTCTTCAGTATTTAGTTGCTCATCTCCCGTCATCCTTTTTATTTTTGCTCTTGTGTTTTCGTGTCATTTATTGTAGTTACTCGAGTCATTTTCCTGCTTTCACTGTTTTATCACGTGTCATTGTAGCCGATTCCTATCTTTTGTCTTCGTGTTGTTTTTCCTAGACCCCGTGTCCTTTTTTGCTTTATGACCACACTTCGTGTAGGGTTCTGTTTTCGTCTTCGAGTTGGTTTCAGTCCGTGTCGTCCTCGTCTTCGAGTCGTTCGTAAGTTCGAGCAATTTTGTATTCGAGTCATTTTTTTTATGTCTTCGTGTTGTGTCTGTGTTTGTGTCTTCGTGTAGTCTGTACAGCCACATCTCAAAGGCCAAGTCTATACATCACTGTGGCTGCTCGAAGTGAAGTCAAGTCTATACACCCCTCACCTTTCCCTACGTTTTCTGGCTCAAGTCTACACATCGTATACCTGGCGTTTGCTTCAAAGTCTAAACACTCGTTCTTAAGGCTTCAAGTCTATACATTGGGTTCGGCTCTGCAAGTCTGTTCACTGGTCGAGCATTCAAGTCTGAACATTCACAAAGTCCATACATCGACACTGTAGCTTGCATAGCTCAAGTCTGCACATTGGGTTTTTCACGTGAAGTCTATACATGGGTCTTCACTTGAAGTCTATACATTGGCTAAGGGTCTTCAAGTTCATACAGAGTCTTCATCTTCTAAAGTCTGTACAGCCAGTCACTTGACAAAGTCTGTACAGTGTCTCATACTGGGAAGTCTGTACATCGCTTCAAGCGATTCTAGTCTATACAGCCTGCCTTCACGTTCAGACTCTATACATCGTTCCTCAAAGGCTAAGTATATACGTCCGTCAAACGCCTCAAAGTCTGTACACTGGTTTTCACGAGAAGTCTATACACTGGTCTTCCTTGATGTCTGTACATTGGCTCAGACTTACCAAGTCTGTACACTGCCTTTGGGTTCCAAGTCTATACAATCGTCTTTGAGCATCAAAGTCTGTACAGCCTGTCTGTCTTCATGCGTTCTATGCTTTTAGTGCGTTGACGCACTTGGCTGACTGCGTAGACGCAATTGTGCATCTTTCGCTTTCTGTCTTGTTCGCTGCGTCGACGCTGACACAGGATGCGTTGACGCATTGGCCAGTAGCCAAGGGCGTGAGCATCTCGCTTGAGGAGTTGAGGCGACGTTGCACGATGGAAGCGTTGACGCCTTGGGCTGATGTCCAAAGGTCTTTTGATCAACATCAAGTCTGTACAGCATGAAGTCTGTACACTGGTCTCTCTGGCACGTTAACACTAAGTCTCTACACTCAGGTTGCTGAAGGGTTTCAAGTATATACACTGCATGCTCACTCAACTAAGTCTATACACTCTTACTTCACACAAAGTCTGTACACTCAGTTAAACTTTCAAGTCTATACATCATCTGATACTGTCTTCGACTGATTAACTGATAGGTTATTCAACTGATTATCTGACAGGATTAATGGACGAGGTTATTAAGACTGGCACGTGATCCTAGAGGCTAAAATGCTGACACGTGGACCACTGAAGCTTGGGCGGGAATCGAAAAGAGCATAAGCCCTCGCTGCCTGCTGCTGGTATAAATATGGAGTTTCCTCCATCGGCTAAAAGTGATGAAAGGGTGAAAGCCATCGAAAAAAGCTGAAGAGCAGAGAGTGCCTCCACGATATAGAGAATAGAGAAGAAGGAGAAGGCAGAAGCAGTAAGAAGAAGAAGAAAGAAGAGACAGAGAGAGAGCCTGCGAAAGAGAAGAAAAAGAAGAATGAGAAGAAGAGAGAGCTAGAGTGATAGAAGCTTCAACTGAAGATCTGTTCCTGCTGGACTGTGTATCAAATCCAGGCCAGCCAGCTCCTGCGAGAGCCACAGTCTAATCTCTTATTTCTCCAGCTTTCTGTTGCTGCGGTTTTTGTTTTTCCTTTTTTTAAACAGTCACTTGTTGTTCTTCCGATTGCCCTGTTGGGGATCGGGTTCCTCCTGTGGACTCAGGAGAAGGGAGATTTTGTGTCTTCGGTTTGCAAGTAGCTAGGTGCTACTTGTGGTTGGTTCCCTCCGGTTGGGAGGAAGGGAGGTCCGAGACCTCTAGGTTGCCTTTGACAGGGTGTCATTGGTAGGTTCCCCTCCGGTTTGGAGGAAGGGAGGTTTGGTCCTCCGGTGCTGGGCTTGTGGGTAGCAAGTCCAGGGGTTCCCTCCGGGTCTGGAGGAAGAGAGACCGTGTGTCTCTGATTTCCAAGTGCCTGGGAGTCACTTGGGGTGTCCCTCCGGTTGGGAGGAAGAGGGGAGGTTGTTCCCCTGGTCAAGCTGTGTGGCAGCATTTGTTGCAGACTGAGTCTACTGTGCTAGTGTTACTAGTGGAAGCCTCACTCTGGTTTGGAGTGAGGGGTGGACGTAGGTCTGTTGACCGAACCACCTAAAAACCCCGGTGTCCCTTGTGGTTTGATCTTCTTATATGTTCACTTAAATTCTGCGCATTAGATGCTTGCTTAGGATCGTTTGAGGGCTTCTTGAGTTGTTGTCTTGCTTTGATCCTTCTAAGTCTCCTCAGGCTATTTCTGCAACAGTTTTAATTCCGCATAACTGAGCTTTAGAGTTTTAATTAGGCTATATCTATAGAGGGATACATTCACCCCCCTCTGTATCCGGGCCTTACATTCTAACAATTGGCATCAGAGCGGTTCTCTGATTGATCAGATCCAACGATCTGCAGAGGATCCTATTGTCCCTTGGTGCTTTCTGATTTTACTCTTTGCTACATTAGTTTGCTTACCGATTTATTCAATGGGCTCTCCACCGGTTTTTAATGGCTCTAACTTTAACTCATGGGTTAGCAGTCTACATAACTATGTGAATTTGATGAATCCGGATCTGTGGAAGTTAATTTCACATGGTCCTCACAGACTGCCAAAGGAAGAGTCCAAATGGACTAAAAGTGACAGATCAAGAAATGGAGAGAATCAGAAAGTTTTGAGATTAATAAAAGAAGCTACTGACAAGGCTCTACACTCTTGTTTTTATGACTGCAGGTCCGCAAAGGACATTCTGGATCAATTGAAGCTAGCTCAGAGGATGAATGAGGATAGCTGCCTGATGGCTGATAAGAGCGACCATAGCAGTGAACAAGATGAATTTGAAGATGCTGTGGAGGTAAACCCTTTCGAGAATTTCACTTTAGATGACTGGGAAGATGCCTATGCTAATCTGTTACACTCCCATGAAAAACTGAGGAAGAAGAATAAAAATCTGATAAAGAAGATAACAAGTCTAGGGGATCCAATTTCTGGGACTGAAAATCTTGAAAATCTTGAAATTCTGAAAACTGAAAATGAAATACTCAGAAGACAAGTGTCTAAACTAGATGGAATCCAATCAGAACTTGATCATGTTAAATCTGAAAACACTAAACTCAGAAAACAATGTCAGGATTCTGACCAAAAACTAATCAGTCTTGAAAGTGAAAACAGATTGATCAATGAGGAATTTGAAGCTATTAGTGTTACGAACCTAAAATTTCAAGAAAACTGTGAAAACTGTAAATCAGAATATCCAAGTTTCCTAACTGATGTATTATTTGATGATGATAAACTTGAGCAGGAAAACACAAGTCTAAAGGAAGAAATTGAGAAACTAAAATAGTTGAACTCCACCATGTCAGAGAGATTGCTGACATTTGAAAAAGGAAAATCTGTTGATGAAAATCAAAATGAGCTCAAATTGAAACAAGAGATTGAAACTCTTAAAAATTTGAATGATGTGATGCATCAACAGATTCTGGTCTGTGAAGAAGATATAGTCAACTATGAACATCAGATTTCTTCTCTTCAATCTGAAATAAATGATCTGAACAATTCTCTGTGAAAATTCGTAAGTGGGCAGAAAAACCTAGACAAGCTACTAGGTGTAAAAATCAACACTAGGAAGGAAGGGCTGGGCTACAATAATGGTAACAAGAAAGAATTTCAGAGCAAGTTGATGACATCTTTTGTAAAGGCTTCAAATGTAGCCACCACTTCAAAAGATAAACAGCCCATTGTTCAGAAAACTGAAGAACAGAACAAAAATCAGAAAAAGATTGGAAAACAGAAAATAAATAAAAAGGGTTCATTAGGGCATGTTGATCAAAGTTCACACACACATTCACATGCATCTAAAAAGAAAATGTCATGTCATTATTGTCATAAATTTGGTCATCTGATGCATGAATGTAAATTGATGGAGAAGGATGATATGACTGCTAGGAACCTTCATGATAGAAATCCTTCATTCCAGAAAAAGAAAATTGAATGTTTTCACTATGGTAAATTAGGACACACAGTTGCACAATGCTGGTTTGCAAATGATAAGAAAACATCTCATTCATATCATGGTAAACCTCCTGCAAGCCAACATGGTCCTAATAAGAACAAATTTAATTTTAAAGATAAGCTCATTACATGCTTTGAGTGTGGAAAGACAGGCCACAGGGACATTGAATGCTGGCTGAGGGCTGGTGGAAGAAATTCTAGTTCATGCTTTCACTGTGGCAAGATGGGCCACATTGCAGCCTATTGTTGGCATGCTCAGGGAAGGAAGTTTAACAATAAATCTGGTAAATTCCCTGTCAATAGAAATACTTCTGATAGAAATGAATTTGTGTTTGAAAAGAAAACACTTACATGTTTTAAATGTGGGAAGCCAGGCCATAGAGCTGCTGACTGTTGGCTAGCTTATGTTGGTAAACAGAATCTTAATTCTGCTAACAGAAAATTTCATACATATGCACATAGAACTCATACTAATCAGAATGTGCATAAATCAAATCTGAAATCTGCTACCTCTTGCTATTATTGTGGTATATTAGGTCATTCAATGAATAATTGCCAACTGATGAGATCTGATGACCATGCTGCTACGAATTTGCTTAGAACACCTGTTAGGGGTAAGGCAGGACCCAAAGCTGCTTGGGTCCCTGCAAGTTCAAAATGATCAATATTTTGCAGGTGTGCCTTGGACTGAGGAATAAAAAGGGGTAAAGTAAACCAAGGCACCCAAGATGATAAAGCCCCATTCAGGTAAATTCTGAAAACTTTGTATTCTGATTTGAGTGATCTGAATGCACTGCATATCATGATAATTCTTTTGCGCATTGTCTAACTGAAACTAATTGGAAAAATCTGAAATGCTCATAAAAATGATTGAGTTTATTTTCTAAATGCATTTCACACAAATGCCATGATGAATGATTTGCCAAACTTCTTGTATGTTTAATTACATATCATGCACTTTGTGAGGGGGAGTTTGTCTAATCTCACTGCATATAGATAGGGGGAGCATGCTTAAACCGTTCAGTTGTGTTTCTATCTGAACTCTTCCTATCCACCTACTTGATTCATCTTGTCAATTCTATAGTGTCAGTGATTCCATCACGAAAGTGGTATCAAAAGATCTTTCTTGACTGCTTCTGAAGTTGTTCAAAATCTGAATTCATACTTTATAGGCATCTGTCTGTCACTCCTAAATCTGCTGAAGGAGAGCTTCACTTCTATTCAGTCATCCTTGAACTTCTATGCTCAAGAGCAGCTCCTTTGCTACAATTTTTCAGAATCCATGCTATCTGTTGAATATTCTCACTTGAATTACTAAGCTAAGATATGAAGTAAATCTTCAGCCTGAATACTATTTCATAAAAGTTAAAACATCTTCAATGAGGAACCTTCCATTATACATGCTTAAGAACATTTGTTAACTGGAACTGGTTTAAGTCTTATGTACTCCTGTTTGGACACAAGGAACTTGGAAATATCTGATTCAATCTCTTAATAAATTTTAACTGTCTGCTTCATGTAAATTCATGTAAGAGCTTCTGACATCTGAAAAGTTGATATCCTCGTCTATGTTGACTGAGATATATAGAGTATGTGATTTTTCTTAAACACTTAACTTGTTCTGAATCATGGACAGAGCAATAACTGTGGTTACTGAGAAACCTGTCCAAAGGATTGTGTCATGAAGTACCATGGTTAACTCTGCTTAAAGAGATGATTGAAAATACTGTGAAAATTTGACAGAGCAATGGCATTGTTGTATTGAGTAACTGGGGATTCTGGCCTCTAATCAAGGTGTATCCTCATGCCAAAAATATTTCCAATGCTACCTCTGTTCTCCAAAATGGGAGAAGCAATACGGTTGTCACACTGAGTAACTGGGGATTCGAGCCTCTGATCAAGGTGTCTCCCCATGTCAAAAGGTGTTGATAAACCAAAATTGTTCATTTAAAAAGAAAATTATGAACAAGTGTAAATCAAATTCTGAAAGAACAATGTAAAATCCGGTTGCATTCTCTTATGTATCTCTTAAAACTGTCATGGAAAGTAAACTAAGTAAGATGGAAGTTGGTTGAACTAGAATTTTATATGAACTTGTAGTTCCTTTTTATTAAGAGCTGGTTCAGATATGAGTACAATTCTTTTTGAAAATCTTGTTTACATCATTCTTAAACCATATCTGAAAATCAAGGTTTCATAAGCTTTTATAATGGAGGACTCTAGAACTTAAAAAATTCTGTTCTATGAAGTTAGTATCTTGCTGAAAAGTTCAATATCTCAATTTTCACTAACTGTTGAATCTGCTCATCCTATGGCTCTTTATCACTGTGTTTTGATTCAGTGGTATTAGACTGGTTGTCATTTTTGAGAAGCACTTCTCTCAGTTTACCATGTGTACTTGCAGTTTTTGGATAACCAGAGTTCATCCTTGTGCATTTCTCTTGCATCATAGATCATAAGGGCAAGATTCTCTGGTCTGTTTGAGAGACTATTTGCATAAGGGGACAATGTGCTAGATTGTCTGATCATGTTGTTTGTCTGCATTAGCTCTAAATCTTCTACCATGTCAAAGGGGGAAGTATTGCATTTCTTGTTGCATCTGCTTTTTTGCATTTACCCCTTCCCATGGTTCATCTTGATTATACCAAATGAAGGAGATTGTTTGCCAAAAAGGAGGAGATTTTCATTCAATCATTGCATGCTGGCTTCTTTTGATCATCTCTAACTAATGACTTTTTGCTGAAACTCTTAAAGGGGGAGAATTCTGATGACCTTTTATACATGCTTTAATTTCTCCCTATTTCATTTTTTGATGAAGGCAAAGGGGGAGAAAAATCTAATCTGAGTCAGTGTCACTCATAGTGTTGCCATCATCAAAAAGGGGGAGATTGTTGTGCCCCTGTGTGATTTTGATGATGGCTGACACACCATGAGTCACACTGATTTGATGATGGCTGACACACCATGAGTCACACTGAGTGCGTTGACGCTACAAGGACACTGCGTTGACGCAGTAGTTGCTAGTTTACCTAATTTCCATGATTAACAGGAAAACTGCTATGAGGTAGTACCTTGTATGTCCGTACTGTTCCTTTCATACTTCGTGTTGTTTGTGTTTACTACACTTCGTGTTGTCCTTTTGTACGTCATGTTGTTCCAACTATGTTTGTTGATTGTCTTCGTGCTGTTTACTGAAGCAGCTCGATTTGTTCTGATGAACTTCGAGTCATTTTCCTGTGAACCTCGTGTCGTTTCTTCAGTATTTAGTTGCTCATCTCGAGTCATCCTTTTTATTTTTTCTCTTGTGTTTTCGTGTCATTTACTGTAGTTACTCGAGTCGTTTTCCTACTTTCACTATTTTATCACGTGTCGTTGTAGCCGATTCCTATCTTTTATCTTCTTGTTGTTTTTCCAAGACCCCGTGTCCTTTTTTGCTTTGTGACCACACTTCGTGTAGGGTTCTGTTTTCGTCTTCGAGTTGGTTTCAGTCCGTGTCGTCCTCGTCTTCGAGTCGTTCGTAAGTTCGAGCAATTTTGTATTCGAGTCATTTTTTTTATGTCTTCGTGTTGTGTCTGTGTTTGTGTCTTCGTGTAGTCTGTACAGCCACATCTCAAAGGCCAAGTCTATACATCACTGTGGCTGCTCGAAGTGAAGTCAAGTCTATACACCCCTCACCTTTCCCTACGTTTTCTGGCTCAAGTCTACACATCGTATACCTCGCGTTTGCTTCAAAGTCTAAACACTCGTTCTTAAGGCTTCAAGTCTATACATTGGGTTCGGCTCTGCAAGTCTGTTCACTGGTCGAGCATTCAAGTCTGAACATTCACAAAGTCCATACATCGACACTGTAGCTTGCATAGCTCAAGTCTGCACATTGGGTTTTTCACGTGAAGTCTATACATGGGTCTTCACTTGAAGTCTATACATTGGCTAAGGGTCTTCAAGTTCATACAGAGTCTTCATCTTCTAAAGTCTGTACAGCCAGTCACTTGACAAAGTCTGTACAGTGTCTCATACTGGCAAGTCCGTACATCGCTTCAAGCGATTCTAGTCTATACAGCCCGCCTTCACGTTCAGACTCTATACATCGTTCCTCAAAGGCTAAGTATATACATCCGTCAAACGCCTCAAAGTCTGTACACTGGTTTTCACGAGAAGTCTATACACTGGTCTTCCTTGATGTCTGTACATTGGCTCAGACTTACCAAGTCTGTACACTGCCTTTGGGTTCCAAGTCTATACAATCGTCTTTGAGCATCAAAGTCTGTACAGCCTGTCTGTCTTCATGCGTTCTATGCTTTTAGTGCGTTGACGCACTTGGCTGACTGCGTAGACGCAATTGTGCGTCTTTCGCTTTTTGTCTTGTTCGCTGCGTCGACGCTGACACAGGATGCGTTGACGCATTGGCCAGTTGCCAAGGGCGTGAGCATCTCGCTTGAGGAGCTGAGGCGACGCTGCACGATGGAAGCGTTGACGCCTTGGGCTGATGTCCAAAGGTCTTTTGATCAACATCAAGTCTGTACAGCATGAAGTCTATACACTGGTCTCTCTGGCACGTTAACACTAAGTCTCTACACTCAGGTTGCTGAAGGGTTTCAAGTATATACACTGCATGCTCACTCAACTAAGTCTATACACTCTTACTTCACACGAAGTCTGTACACTCAGTTAAACTTTCAAGTCTATACATCATCTGATACTGTCTTCGACTAATTAACTGATAGGTTATTCAACTGATTATCTGACAGGATTAATGGACGAGGTTATTAAGATTGGCACGTGATCCTAGAGGCTGAAATGCTGACACGTGGACCACTGAAGCTTGGGCGGGAATCGAAAAGAGCATAAGCCCTAGCTGCCTGCTGCTGGTATAAATATGGAGTTTCCTCCATCGGCTAAAAGTGATGAAAAGGGTGAAAGCCATCGAAAAAAGCTGAAGAGCAGAGAGTGCCTCCATGATATAGAGAATAGAGAAGAAGGAGAAGGCAGAAGCAGTAAGAAGAAGAAGAAAGAAGAGACAGAGAGAGAGCCTGCGAAAGAGAAGAAAAAGAAGAATGAGAAGAAGAGAGAGCTAGAGTGATAGAAGCTTCAACTGAAGATCTGTTCCTGCTGGACCGTGGATCAAATCCAGGCCAGCCAGCTCCTGCGAGAGCCACAGTCTAATCTCTTATTTCTCCAGCTTTCTGTTGCTGCGGTTTTTGTTTTTCCTTTTTTTAAACAGTCACTTGTTGTTCTTCCGATTGCCCTGTTGGGGATCGGGTTCCTCCTGTGGACTCAGGAGAAGGGAGATTTTGTGTCTTCGGTTTGCAAGTAGCTGGGTGCTACTTGTGAGGTCCGAGACCTCTAGGTTGCCTTTGACAGGGTGTCATTGGTAGGTTCCCCTCCGGTTTGGAGGAAGGGAGGTTTGGTCCTCCGGTGCTGGGCTTGTGGGTAGCAAGTCCAGGGGTTCCCTCCGGGTCTGGAGGAAGAGAGACTGTGTGTCTCTGATTTCCAAGTGGCTGGGAGTCACTTGGGGTGTCCCTCCGGTTGGGAGGAAGAGGGGAGGTTGTTCCCCTGGTCAAGCTGTGTGGCAGCATTTGTTGCAGACTGAGTCTGCTGTGCTAGTGTTACTAGTGGAAGCCTCACTCTGGTTTGGAGTGAGGGGTGGACGTAGGTCTGTTGACCGAACCACCTAAAAACCCTGGTGTCCCTTGTGGTTTGATCTTCTTATATGTTCACTTAATTGCTGCGCATTAGATGCTTGCTTAGGATCGTTTGAGGGCTTCTTGAGTTGTTGTCTTGCTTTGATCCTTCTAAGTCTTCCTCAGGCTATTTCTGCAACAGTTTTAATTCTGCATAACTGAGCTTTAGAGTTTTAATTAGGCTATATCTGTAGAGGGATACATTCACCCCCCTCTGTATCCGGGCCTTACATTCTAACATTCTCTATCCTATCTGTTTGTGCAATCGTGTGAGCTCGGTGAGATTGAGTGAATCTAGTTTAAACCTGTTTAGATTAAATTACTCGATCTTGTATATTCCGCTGTGTGCTAGTTGTGTTTTTAATTGGACATAGTTTATAGTAGAAGGATCTATTCACCCCCCCTCTAGATCGTGTTCCTGCACTATGGGACCCAACACTCCTCAAGTACTTGTTGTTTAATATTGAACATCTGATGTACTCTTAGAATTTCTTGAAACACATTCATATGTGTGTGCTCGTGTTCTGTGACACGAGTGTGTGTGTGTGTGTGTGTGTGTAGTGGCCAAGATAGGCTACTCTGTGTGTGTTGGCTGTCTATTCAGCGTGTGTGTGGCTCACGTCATAGTGAAGCATTAATCCTCCGTGTGAGGGGTGGATGTAGGGGACACATTCGTGTACCCGAACCACCTAAAAATCTTGTGCTTCCATTGTGGTTTGGTTTATCGTTCTTTGCATCGAGTGGGCTACTCGCTTAGCTGAGTGATCTCTTGTAGTGCCATACCTCACTCACGTCTTCTTTCGGTTCCCACAAGAGAGAGATCTTGTTCCGGTGAGATTGAGTGCTTGTTTGCTTTAGAATTATTTCTGTCCTATAATTGTCGATTACTTGTGTGCATCTTTTGGTAAATAATTTTTATTGCCCAATCAATTCACCCCTCCCCTCTTGATTGCCACCTTTCGGGACCCAACAATTGGTATCAGAGCATTGGTCTCTGTATCGCCCGACCTCACGGTCGAAGAGCAGATCCCTTTCTATGGCAGACAGAGGGATGATGCCCGAAGGGCATTCAGTGCACAGGCCTCCATTTTTTGATGGAACGAACTACACTTACTGGAAAAACTAAATGTATGTTTTCTTGCGTGCACGAGATTATGAAGTGTGGAATGTTATCAACAAAGGTCCTTATAAGTTACCTGACAATGAAGATGATTGGGATGACGACCATATCAATAAGTGCTCAGCTAACTTTAAGGCCATGCATATAATTCAGTGTGCTATCCATCCGAATGAATACTCACGCCTATCTATGTGTTCCTCTGCACAGGAAATGTGGGACAAACTACGCTTGATCTATGAAGGAACTTCTGAAGTCAAGGAGACCAAAGCAAATCTATTGGCCCGGGATTATGAATTGTTTATGATGAAGCCATAAGAAACCATTTCTGAAATGTTCGCGAGACTGATGGAAATCACAAATGGTTTGAAGGCTCTTGGCAAGGAGTATTCAAACCGTGATCTTGTGAGGAAGGTACTGAGATCTCTATCACCACAGTGGCACACAAAGGCCACAGTGATCAAAGACTCAAAAGATCTCAGCACTCTGACTTTGGACGAGTTAGTTGGTTCACTGATGACATATGAAATCAACATCAAAAGGAGCGAGGAGGATAACAAGAAGAAGAAGGTTGCCACAACATTGGCACTGAAGGTAAACCCACAAGAGTCTGATGAAAGTGAGGAAGGATCCATGGCCAATACTGAAGATGAGGAGCTTGTTTCTATGATCACCAGAAGAGCAAGAAAATTTGTTAAGAATACCAGGAAGTTTGGAGGTCAGTTTAGAAAAGGACCAAGAAGGCAAGGGTTTAAGAAGAATGAAAGCAGCAAGAAGGATGAAGTAATCTGCTATGAATGCAAGAAACCTGGTCACATGCGGGGAGAATGCTCGGAGTTGGCAAAGAGATTCAAGAAAGGAAAATTCAAGAAACCCAAAGCCATGGTCGCCACATGGAGCGATGAGGATGAGGAAGGATCCGGAAATGATGATGAACTGGATGAATTAGTCCATAACTTGTGTTTCATGGCAGATGGAGATAACTCAAATTAGGTAGAGTCTGAATCTGAATCTCTTACTTGTGAACAATGGCAGATTGCATATGAATTATTATATGGAAAATGCAAAAAATTGAAATCCGAAAATAAACTTCTGAAAAAGAAATTGGAGCAAGCTGTGCATGCTGAAAATCCTTGTGAGAATTGTAATGTCATGAATTCTGAAAATGAGAATCTCAAACATGAGAATGAAAGTCTTCTGTCTAAAATTGAATTGTTTGAAGAGGAGAGTTCTTGCATGCGAGAGGATCAATCCAATCTTGTTAAAATGCATGAAAAATTGAAGAGCGAATTAGAAAAAGAAAAGTTGGAAATGACGGCTTGCATTCAAACCAAGAAAACAGCTTAAAAGAGAATTGAATCTTTGATGATTGAGATAGAAGAGTTGAAAAATGCTCTTGCTGTCTTAAACAAGGGGAAACAGGTGATGAACACTTATGTAGGTCCTCATGTAGAAAGTTCTCTACCTACTTTTGAGAAGAGAAACAAATCTCAGTCCAAAACACACATGACTCCATGGGTTTCACGAACCACATATGCCTCATCATCTAACATACAGATGCATAGCTCATTTACAAATGTGAATAGGAAAAGAAACCGTGACAACAGAATCACCACATGCTTTTATTGTGGAAGATTAGGCCAGGAAATGTATGAGTGCAGAATCATGAGAATTGATGATGAAACTTTTGCAAGAATAATGAATAGATCATACAGGCCTTTTCTGCCTAACCACCGAGGACCCAAGCTTGCTTGGGTACCAAAAACCCCATAAGTATTCTCTTTGTATTTGCAGGTTTGTCTTGGAGCTCAAAAGAACAAATAGTACTTGGATAGTGGATGTTCAAGGCATATGACGGGAAACAAGGAAATGTTTGCAGACCTGCAAGATAAAGATGGTGGGGTGGTAGCTTTTGGAGGTAAAGACAAAGGAAAAATTATTGGAGAAGGTAAGATAGGTAAGAACCAAACTCAAGTCATTGAAAATGTTTTGCTTGTCAAAGGCCTACATCACAATCTTCTAAGCATAAGTCAACTGTGTGACAAAGGTTGCAATGTGTCTTTTGATTCTACTCACTGTACTGTGGTAGATAGAAACACCAATGAAATCAAGTTCATAGGGCTTAGACACAACAATGTTTATATGATTGATCTTGATGATGTTTCACATAAAAATCTTTGCTTAGTTGCTAAAAATTCTGATGATGCATGGTTGTGGCATCGCCGTCTTGGGCATGCTAGTTTCAATGTGATGATAAAGTTGTTCAGGAAAAATCTGGTTGTTGGCTTACCCAAATTGAAGCTGGTCAATGAAGGAATCTGTGGGGCATGCAGCAAGGGCAAACAGACAAGAACATCCTTTAAATGTAAAAATGATGTAACCACCTTTAAGCCCCTTGAATTGATCCATATAGATCTTTTTGGACCAAGCCGAACACATAGCTTGGGTGGTAAGCTATATGGATTGTTGAATCACACAATTCGCAGCTCATATATATGTATGCAAGAGAGAGTGGATATAAGACTTATAAAACCATCCAAAGATGTCTTAAGATAGATATTCAAGCTCAATCAACAATGATTTTGAGAAATCAGAATGAAGAAGACGTTGCAGTGATTAGAGCTCCCCCTTTCTCTCCTTTGAACATATTTGAATGCTTCTGAAGTATGGAACCCGTTCTTGAAGAAGAATGATTGATTCTTGCATGGATGATGCTTGTAGCATGAATTTCTTCGCAGCTTGTGGCAGAGGAATGGATGAGAACGTGAAACCTTGTTCTTCCCTTCATACACAAGCTTAAAACATGGTGGAAGATGCCTTGGAGCTGCTACCTGTGACCTGCACACACAAAGGTTAGAGGAAAATGATTTTCAGATCTAGCATCATGTTTCTTAGGGTTTGTAGCCCAAAAGATGTATATAAATGATTAGAACGGTCAAGGGACAGCTTGGGGACAAGATCCACACTTTGTGGAGTGATTTGGGGCTTTGGACTCGGATTGGAAGACTTTAGGGGCAAGAAAACGGCGGTCAAAGATGGTGGCTAGACGTCCGACCGGAAAGGGTCGACCCTCGGGCTCACAGAAGCCAAACAGAACCTAAAATATGGTTCTGGGTTACAGGGGTCGACCCCAGGGGTTGACCCTTCCATGGGTCGACCCCAGGGTCGACCCTCGTGTTCCCAGAACCCAAAACAGAACCACATTTGTGGTTCTGGTTTACAGGGGTCGACCCTTGGGGTCGACCCATCCATGGGTCGACCCCAGGGGTCGACCCTTTCAGGCAGATTTCAAGAAAATGGGTCTGTTTTGATTCTGTTTGAACGGAACCTGAGAGGGTCGACCCCTTCTAGTTTGGGCCTGAAAAACAAGTAAAAACACCATCAAATCAATGGGAAACAATTGATTAAATATTACCATAATCACATAAAGATCAACCATGACTTTTCATCCTGAAACACATGATAAAGCAAGATGTTAGATCAAGATCAAAATATATGGGTCATGCATTAACATATGAAGCTAGTTTGGAGATCGAGACCCAAAAGACATGAAATGGGATTACGAAATCATTAGCATGAGGCATATGAGAATTCCCATGAAAGATCTGTATCAAGGCACTAGAGAACCCAATTTTCCAACTCAAGATTAGAAGAGTGTCACCACGGATTCCAATATAACTTCTTACCATTGCATGATGAACAACTTTGGAATCAAGGCACGCAAAAAAATATTGAGTCATATTCCATTTGATCAATCTCCAAGCTTCAAGCTCATCAAACCACACATCACAAAGCAATCTCACCAAGTGTAGAGACAATGTTTGTGCTAACCTCAAAGCACGTATGAGCCTTAATGCATCCACAGGATGATAAACCTTATAGAATTACAATGCATCCACATGATGATATCCCAATAGAAACAGTTTATGATCATTTCCACAACCATTTCAAACTCCATACACATGACGACATGAACAACCATTCTCACACACGGCCAAGCAACAAAGGTATTTTGTAATCATCAAAATCACATGCACAACAATCTCCCCCATTTTGATGATGACAAAATATTTATGCTATAATGCTCTCTCATAAAGCTCTCTCTCCCCCTTTGACATAATCAGAAATTGGGATCATGATGGGGGATCCAAGATGGCATGAACTAATATGCGCAATATGCATGATATGCATGAACTAATTGCAAAATTGTTGGATACCAATTGTTGAAATTAGAGATGCAAATGTGGACAATATGGTCATGTAGAATGCAAGATGACAAAACGATATGCAAATGCTCACGAGTTGTAGAAATTGGAAATGGTGTATGGCATGACAATAATGAGCAAGCAAACAAGCACTCAAACACTCATAGAAAGGTATTAACTCATGAAAGTCTTGATGAGTTAAGCAGATAAGATCACATGCAAAGCTCCCCCTTTGACATTGACACAATAGATGATTGGCTTTGATTTTTAAATTTTTAATTTTTAGTTTTCTTATGAAATGCATGAAACAGGATGTATGAAAGTGATGAGACATGAAATGCATACAATGTAACCAAGCATATATCTATAGATACATGCAACATAACTCCTTCACAAGAAGTGATACCAATTGATTTAAAGTGAAAGGGTAGGTGTAGGAAAAGTGCAAGTGAGTCATTAAGTTCAGAATGCTCATGATTACACCTAGAGGATTTTGCAGATAAATAGGAGAAGACGTACAGCAGGTCAAGTAATTAATCAAATTTTCAAAATACATATCAAATCAAATTACCATGTGCAAGTGAGTAACATGAGTATGAATCTTAGCCATATGGATAATCAGATTTTCAAGTAAACACAATAGTAACTGCACAGACTACATTTCAATGTAGAGAACAGCGTATTGGAGGCTTCGCTCTGCCTCATCAAGTTATCATCAGTAATTTTCATACTGCCAATCTGAATTTTTCTAAGAAGGATCAGGTTCAAATAATTCCTTTTTATGTGAGGAGACACATGGAGCTCATGCCAGAATCCCCGATTACTCAGAATACTAAACCTTGGTCACCTCATTTGAACAGAGATACTTTAGTCAACACTTTTCAAAAATGAACCACATCACGTCTCAGGTGACATGTGCCCAGTTTACTCGGTGAGACTTAGCATTGCTCTGCCTTTCATAACAACCATTTTTTGTATGTGGAGGCAAGCAGCTTTTTCCTCAACTGTCTCTTATCATCCATGCAACAAGTTGAATTACTTTAGAGTGTTGAAATAAAATTCTTATATCCTTATGAACAACACTCAATTTCACATTAAAGTGCATGAAGTGTACGAATTTTATTTAACATATATGGAGAAAATTTAACTTAGAACAGGATAGTGTAGCTCCCCCTATGTAAATGCAATAAGCATGAAATGCTCCCCCTTAGAGTTTTACATGAAGCACACTTGTTAAGACTCAGATGGAATATTATTTATCAATGAAGTATATGGTCTTAGAAGTTTCAAGGAAGGGGTTGAATAGCATATAATAACATGCAAGCATACAATGGAGATATGCATATGCAATGTAAAATGAAAAGATATGCAATTTCAGTTCTTGAATTGTTGGCCCCAAAGATATGAGACCAATTGTTGGAAGTATTCATTTTGGCATGTATGCAACATGAAATGTTCAAAATGATGCATTTCAAAATTTGCACTATATGTATGCTGACAATGCCAACTTTGTAATAAGACACACGATGAGCTTCATCTTCCAAAAGCACTATGTGAATGATATGCAGAAAGTGATATGCAAATATGCAATGTGATGCAAGATTTCAGATTTCACATGACACTCTATATGCACCTAATGTAGCTGATGCATGACATGCATTACCAGATGTTAAAATGTGAGGACACAATTTTATTTTGAAAAGAGAATTCAGAAAATTCATGCAAAGCATCAAAATCATCACATGTGAACTTTTCTTGAAAATAATTGTGTTTTTATCCAAAAAGATGAGTGGCACATTGGTAAAGACCATGGAACATTGATCAAATTCAGTCCTCAAAATATTCAGCCACAGACACAATATCATCATGCTGAGAGAATGGAAAAATATCATTTTCAAAATTTTCAGCATGCAAAACTCCCCCATAATCAATGCATGATTTCAGAAAAATCATTTAAGCTGGATGCCATATGCATAGATGATTCATGGTACCGAGCGGAGGCATATTCTCACGCATGGTGATAGCTTTCAGATATGCTTGACCTGCCCTTCCACATGTCACTATTTTATATACCATGTAATCATTGAAATGATGATCAGAAATAAATGTATTCTCATTTGACATCGGGGGTTTAGCACAAGACATTCAATGGCTACACTCTCAAGTATACTGCTCAGATGTTTCAATACCATTCAGCCAAGCATTCATTATCCACATTGTCAAAAGCAACCAAGGGGTATTCAAACCTTCAAAATCATTGTCTGTCAAGTTATGGCATTAACATCAAGACCAAGGAGCTTCAAACAAACACTTTATTTTCTCACCTTTGTCTTGAGTTACCTTTATTGACATTTTTAGATTCTTTACTTTATTCCCCTTGTTGTCTTCTACATCAATAAGCTCATTTCTTTCTCTCCTGCAAGAAATAGAATGATATTAGCCAGAAGAAATGGAAGTAGATCAAATCTGGCATTGAAGTCCTCTTGAGCTCCTTTCTTTCTCTCCATGATTTCAAGGGTTGATGGTCATTATCAAACCTACACTGTAAAGAGCTCAATTCATGTTAATATTAAGCCAATGCATATTGAAGAAACTAACTTCAGAGCTTTTCATCACATATGACTCTCTCTCTCTCAACCTGCAGTATCAGAAACTCAATTTCATATCAATCTCAGTTCAATACAAATGAGAAAGCCAATTTCAGTACTTTTCTTCCACAAGACAATCTCCTATGAGCTACAAGTGTGAATGATGAGCTTCAAGTATCAACTCAGGGACAAGCCCATGTTCACCAATGCATCACACCAGAACTGGCCAAGTCAACGTAGCGTCTTCCTCTTGGCCTCAAGGCAATCCTGCAACAAGAGTTCTCATTTGGTTGTTTTGGGCACCCAAATCTTCTTGGGTCCCGGATGGTTAGTTGCACCTCTAGAGGATGCCTTCCATAGTTTTTGGGCATGCATATCATCAAAATACATTAAGGAGCAAACATGCATGGTATGCCCAAACTCACCACAATAATGACAACAACCAAGAGACTTCACAGAATTCTCATAAACATAATAATCAAATTTCTGTGATTTAGCATGAATGTTATCATTATAAGCATGAAAATTGCTCTTCTTCACAACAGGATGAGCATGAAATTTCTGTGGGTTGGCGAAAGTATAATTATTTTTAACTTTGAAATTCTTTCTTTCATTTGCTTGCCAACACTGTGACACACGGTGTCCTAGCTTTCCACATTTAAAACAAGCAACCCTTTTTCTTTTGGAAACAAGTTCATTTTTGTATGCTTTCAAATCATCCGATTTCATAATGAAACAAGCATTCATCAAATGACCATGCTTACCACAATAATGACAATTGACATTTGTTGATTTTGGAGCATGGTTTTTGTGACTTTTGTGAGCATGAATCCTATTGCTCCTAGGTTGAGCCTGAGCCTTGGGATTTGATTTCTCAACACAAGAAGTATTTGACATATTTGAGGAACAAGAAGCATGCACAAAAGATGTTTGAGTCTTTAGTCCAAAGACTTTCTTTTTGGTGGGTTCATACCCAAGACCTTCTCTTTGAAAATTTATCTTGATCCCCAAAATCTTGTTCAGATTCTCTTCCCCATTCACAAACTTAGACAAGGAAGCATTCAGATCAATAATTTCCTTTTCAAGTGATGAAATATGTAATTCATAGGAAATGATCTCATTGTCACAGGAAATGACTCTTTCATTCAATTGGGCATTGATAGTTTTGTAGCTCTCCATCATTTGTTCAAGCACATGTATCTTGTCAGATTCATCAACAATCACAGATTTCCCTTTTTCAAATTTTTCAAGATTTTGCAATCTACTTTCAAACAGGGAGATTTGAATTAGCATCGCATTGTTCTCCTTTTTAAGTTCTTCATTTTCATTTGCAAGTTTATCATTCATAATCAATTCATTGTAAATATCATGATCAATAGAGTTTGACTCCATTTTGTTTCTTAGATCTTTTTCAGTTTTCTCCAATTGATCAATTATGTTCTTGAGGGCAACATTTTCATTGCTCAAACATGCAATGGTTTCTTTGTGACATTCAACATCATGCTCTAAAAGTTCATTGAAGTTAACAAGCTCAGAACATTTATCACAAGAACCATTTTCATAGAGCATGTTTTCAGATTTCTTTTTCAATTTTCTATTTTCTAACTTGATTTTCTTATATTACTTTTCTAACTCATCATAAGCCTCAACAAGATCATTAAGAGTAAATTCTTCAGAATCTGAATTTACCTCTTCTGCATTTTAATCACTTTGTTGATCAGCATCATCGACCATGAGGCATTTTTATCTTTCCTTTTCTTGAGCTTTGATCAACCGGTCCATAAGCTCCTTTGCCGTCCTATAAGAAGATACAAATGGATACTTGTTAGTACATACAGAAGCTTTCAATAAGCTAAAAGCAGTAACATTATCATGATGCATCATTGTATCCTGATTAGACCACTTGGTCTCATCTAGAGGTAATATGTGTGGACCATGATACATCAATTTCCAAAGACTAGGATTAATAGAATTGATCACCATACAGAGTTTGCCTAGCCATGAATCAAAATCCGAACCAGTGAAGATTGGCAAACAATTCATTAAGGCATGTTCAACAGAAAAATTCATGATTGTAGAATGCACTGGGATCACTCTGTAGATCGCAAGATCTAGGGACAACAGAGCCTCGCTCTGATACCAATTGTTGGGTCCCGTAGTGCAGGAACACGGATCTACAGGGGGGGTGAATAGATCCTACTACTAAAAACTATGTCTAATTAAAAACACAACTAGCACACTGCGGAATATACAAGACTGAGTAATTTAATCTAAACATGTTTAAACTAGATTCACTCAATCTCACCGAGCTCACACTATTGCACAAACAGATAGGATAGAGAACACACAATCACAAGAATCAAACCACAAGACACGGGGATTTTTAAGGTGGTTCGGGACCACGACGGGCTCCCTACGTCCACCCCTCACCAAACCGGTGAGGCTTCACTACACGCTACAAATGTAGCAACATGGGGATGAACCCCAACAACACACACATTGCTTTCGCAGCAAACCACACACACACGAGGCCTTGCCTCAAGCTACTGCCACAGCAGCACACACACACACACACACACTGGGGAACACACCCCGAATAAATTCCTCACACGAAGTCATAACTCCGTCCACACACATGTAGGCACTGCCTACACAACCACACGGGAGTAAACTCCCAACCACACACGAGGAACACACCCCAAGTTATGCCCAACCACACACGCGGATGTACTCCGCACAAAACGACGCACATAAATCAACACACACACTCGGAGACCCCTTTCTCCGAACACCCACACAAAGCATTATCTCATATGTTTATGAACCAAAAACACATATGTGCTATGACCCTCCAAACAAATTATAGAAATGAAAACTAGCTAGATGTGTCAAGTCCCTTCTTTAGCAAAATCTGATTCTCCTTACTCGTTGATAGATGATCATGATTTAGATGTCACTTCTTCGTCTCCTCAAGTTGCACGTCTTCACCTGAAAGAACAGATAGAAATGATAAGCTCAAACTTTAAGTTAATCTCAATCAAGACAATAGAAATGAACGGTTTAGAGATCCCCCTCTTCATCTTCATCCTATACAAGGATCACATGAGCATTAGGATTGTTGAATCACACAATTCACAGCTCATATATATGTATGCAAGAGAGAGTGGATATAAGACTTATAAAACCATCCAAAGATGTCTTAAGATAGATATTCAAGCTCAATCAACAACGATTTTGAGAAATCAGAATGAAGAAGATGTTGCAGTGATTAGAGCTCCCCCTTTCTCTCCTTTGAACATATTTGAATGCTTTTGAAGTATGGAACCCGTTCTTGAAGAAGAATGATTGATTCTTGCATGGATGATGCTTGTAGCATGAATTTCTTCACAGCTTGTGGCAGAGGAATGGATGAGAACATGAAACCTTGTTCTTCCCTTCATACACAGGCTTAAAACATGGTGGAAGATGCCTTGGAGCTGCTACCTGCGACATGCACACACAAAGGTTAGAGGAAAATGATTTTCAGATCTAGCATCATGTTTCTTAGGGTTTGCAACCCAAAAGATGTATATAAATGATTAGAACGGTCAAGGGACAGCTTGGGGACAAGATCCACACTTTGTGGAGTGATTTGGGACTTTGGACTCGGATTGGAAGACTTTAGGGGCAAGAAAATGGCAGTCAAAGATGGTGGCTGGACGTCCGACCGGAAAGGGTCGACCCTCGGGCTCACAGAAGCCAAACAGAACCTAAAATATGGTTCTGGGTTACAGGGGTCGACCCCAGGGGTCGACCCTTCCATGGGTCGACCCCAGGGGTCGACCCTCGTGTTCCCAGAACCCAAAACAGAACCACATTTGTGGTTCTGGTTTACAGGGGTCGACCCTTGGGGTCGACCCTTACATGGGTCGACCCTTTCAGGTAGATTTCAAGAAAATGGGTCTGTTTTGATTCTGTTTGAACGGAACCTAAGAGGGTCGACCCCATGGGTCGACCCCTTCTAGTTTGGGCCTGAAAAACAAGTAAAAACAGCATCAAATCAATGGGAAACAATTGATTAAATATTACCATAATCCCATGAAGATCAACCATGATTTTTCATCCTGAAACACATGATAAAGCAAGATGTTAGATCAAGATCAAAATATATGGGTCATGCATTAACATATGAAGCTAGTTTGGAGACCGAGACCCAAAAGACATGAAATGGGATTACGAAATCATTAGCATGAGGCATATGAGAATTCCCATGAAAGATCTGTATCAAGGCACTAGAGAACCCAATTTTCCAACTCAAGATTAGAAGAGTGTCACCATGGATTCCAATATAACTTCTTACCATTGCATGATGAACAACTTTGGAATCAAGGCACGTAAAATAATATTGAGTCATATTCCATTTGATCAATCTCCAAGCTCCAAGCTCATCAAACCACACATCACAAAGTAATCTCACCAAGTGTAGAGACAATGTTTGTGCTAACCTTAAAGCACGTATGAGCCTTAATGCATCCACAGGATGATAAGCCTTATAGAATTACAATGCATCCACATGATGATATCCCAATAGAAACAGTTTATGATCATTTCCACAACCATTTCAAACTCCATACACATGATGACATGAACAACCATTCTCGCACATGGCCAAGCAACAAAGGCATTTTGTAATCATCAAAATCACATGCACAACAGGGTCCATCTGTTACATCCATAATAACGGTAAGGTGGATTTGGCAAAGTTTGACCCCAAGAGTGACAAGGGGATATTTCTCGGATACTCCCTTAACTCAAGAGCCTATCGAGTGTATAACTTGAGAACTCTTGTAGTTGAGGAAAGTCCCCATGTTATTGTTGATGAATCATCATCCAAGGATACTAATGAAAAGTATGTCTTGCAGGAAGAAGAATCAGAAGAGGATGCCACCGAAGAGCTCTCAAAGGAAGCAAACAAATCAGGAGGTGAAGAACAACAAAAGGATGATGAAAATCAGCAAACTCTGAGTGAACTACAGCTGCCTAGACAATGGACTTTTGCAAAAGATCACCCACCGGAAGTCGTCATTGGCAATATGGAAGAAGGAATAAGAACGTGTTCCTCATTCAGGGAAGTTGATAATCTGGATTATATTGCATTACTCTCACAATCTGAACCTCACTCTATAGAAGATGCCTTAAATAATGATTCATGGATCTTGGCTATGCAAGAAGAACTACATCAATTCCAAAGGAACAAAGTGTGGTTCCTTGTGCCTCGTCCTAGAAACTACTCTGTGATCGGAACCAAATGGATCTTTCGAAACAAAACAAACGATCAAGGGGTGGTAACTAGGAACAAGGCAAGGCTGGTAGCCAAAGGTTATAGCCGGGAGCTAGGAATTGATTTTGATGAGTCTTTTGCTCCTGTAGCAAGACTCGAGGCAGTGAGAATTCTTTTGGCATTTGCATGTTGCAATAATATTAAACTATTTCAGATGGATGTGAAAAGTGCATTCTTAAATAGTTTTATTCAGGATGACGTATACGTGGAGCAACCACCGGGGTATGAGGACACAAAGTATCCAGACCATGTGTACAAGTTAGACAAAGCACTCTACGGTCTTAAACAAGCACCCCGAGCATGGATGAACGGTTGAATGATTTCCTTATACAGAATGGATTCAAACGAGGTAATGTGGATCAAACTCTTTTCACAAGGTTGAACGGTAAGGAAATCTTAATTATTCAAGTCTATGTTGATGACATTATATTTGGCTCAACCAAGGATACACTCAGCAAGGACTTTGCAAAATTGATGCAAAGTGAATTTGAAATGAGCCTTATGGAAGAGCTGACATTCTTTTTGGGATTGCAGGTCACACAGATGGCCGATGGGATGTTCGTACATCAGAAAAAATATGCAATAGAGCTGCTGAAAAAGTTCAACTTGGCATCTACCAAACCATAACCGACACCTATGTCCACATCAATAAAAATTGATCAAGATGAAATAGGTAAATCTGTGGACCAAAAACTTTTCAGAAGCATGATAGGTTCCTTGTTGTACTTAACTGCTAGTCGGCCCAATATTCAATTTGCTATATGTTTGTGTGCTCGTTTTCAGTCCAATCCCAAGGAGTCACATTTGTCGGTTGTGAAAAGGATCTTTAGATATATTGCTAGCTCAGTGAACTTGGGGTTATGGTTTCTGCGTACTTCAAACCTTGATTTAATTGCTTATTCTGATGCCGATTATGCGGGTTGCAAAGTGGATCGAAAATGCACCAGCGGGTATTGCCAGTTCCTTGGAGGATGCATGGTTTCATGGGCCTCCAAGAAACAAAACTCAGTGGCTTTATCAACCGTCGAAGTCGAGTATGTGGCTGTAGGTAGTTGTGTTGCCCAGGTGCTTTGGATCCAACAATAAATGATTGATTATGGCGAATCCTTCAAAAACACCGCAATTCTTTGTGATAACACCTCAGCCATTAATCTATCCAAAAACCATGTCCATCATTCTCGCACCAAGTATATTGAAATAAGACATCACTTCATTAGAGATCATGTTAGCAAGGGTGATGTAGTAATCAACTTCATTGAGACAGATCGTCAAATTGCTGATATTTTCACAAAACTCCTTTGTGAAGAGAAGTTCACAACCTTCAGAAGAGAATTAGGGGTATGCAGAATAGATGAGTCTTCATCATGACCATTTGTGTTATTGAGTGTATAAATCATTGCATCATAAGTATTTGCATTCGTAACATGCTAGTTTGCATTTTCCTTGTCATACATGCACTTTATGTTGAGTCAAATAAAAATAACAAAAACAACTTGCGTGGTCATTTGCCTTCGTGTGCTTGTGTATTTCTTCTATTTATATAGATTATATACACTTGTTCGTTGTCACTTCTATGGCCTTTTATGACCTTGAATACACTCTCTTGCCATAAAAGGAGCAAATTTGGCCAAAATCTGAAATTCGGAGCAATGGATAAAAGCACGCCTGGATGTGATCCTAAATTTGATGTGGCATATCCCCAATTGTTTACAACCTCTATAATAAATCTTCTTTCATTGTTTCAAACATATTTCTACATTGGGGACTGAGCCTATTAGCCTTCTTGGCCCTCCGTATTTTTCCACTTTCATTTCTCAAAATTGCCTGAAAGGGGTCGACCCGTGGGTCGACCCTCGCAGGGGTCGACCCCATGGGTCGACCCTCGCAGATCCGTCTGCTATCTTGGGATTATGGGTTCAGGGGTCGACCCGTGGGTCGACCCATTACGGCGGTCGCGGATCTCCGCGATCGGCCATCCAATAATGGGGCTTTAACCCTATGGTTGCCCCTCCTATGCCTATAAAACATCTCATAACCTCTTCCAAGGCCAGCCACCACCCCTTGCAAGCCCCAAAAACATCTTCTTAGCTCCAAAATCTTCCAAACCAAGCCGCGGCTCTTAGGGTGGCTACCGGCGCACGTTTTCTTCAATCGGCCCCAAGGATCATCTCTTGCTTCTCCTTTCCCTTGAGGTAAGCTTCTGATGTTTGTGGAGGATCATGGATTCATATATCATTCATCTCATCTCTGGTTAAACCCTATTGATCTTTCCCCCATCGTGTGGCTTTCTTTCGATCTTTGTCTAGATGGCCCCAAGGAGACGTCTGTCTCGCAGTGGCGCTGAGTCTAGCAAGTCTCAAGAACTTAGATCCAAACGAGCTGAACAAGTTGCATCTCTTCGCGGCCATTCTAGCCGCGTATTAGACCGGAAGGTTCTCCGTCCGAGGGCAGTTGACTTTGGAAATCTGAGCAACCACATCCCGAGTCTCCTTGATGTTATAAGCAGTCAGCCCAACCTGGATGTATTCATGCCTGCCCACCGCAGGATGTATCCCATATTAGTACATCAGTTCTACAGCAACCTGTCCATGGCAAATGAATTTCTGATTACCAAGGTTAATGGAGTGCAGCTAATTCTCTCCCCCGAGCTTCTAGGTGCGGCATTTCAGCTCCCTTCTGAGGGATATGCTTTTGGTGACATTATGGTTCCTGAAGATAAGATATATCTCTACCTAACTTCTGAAGACCGCGCTGGTCGTTCTGTTGCTGGGCTAAATGCCAATCACTTTCCTCCGGTACAACACATTCTTCGTAGGATGATCACTACTATTTTACTTCCGAGAGGAGGCGGACATGACAAAGTCACTGAAATTCACATGTTCTTAATTTACTATCTTTTGGATGGGATACGTATTAATTTTTCGGCTCTCTTTTTGGACCATATGAGGTCAAGCATGCAGCACCGGAATAGAACTTTACCTTATGCTGCGGCCCTCACTGCTATTTTTCAATATAAGAAGATAGATCTGTCAGTCGAATCTTCACAAACAATGCGAGCTGCCGACATATATACTATTCACTCTATTTGTCACAACATGGGCTATGTTCTTCGTGAAGATGAATTAGTTCGGCAGTTGAAAATAGTTGTTCCCGGTGAACGTGTTGAAGATATTGATGCGGATGCAGACACTGAATCCAGTGACGAAAATCATGGTGCTCCTGCGATTGATATTCCCTCCGAGACGGCCAGGTTATTCATCGATCGTTTGGACCACATTGATGAACGGTTGGATCGGTATGGCGAGACCTTGGATGTTCTTCAAAATGAACTTCATGATCTTAAGCTATCTCACCAGGAATGCACTCAAAACTTCACCGATGCCTTGGCCCAACAACACCTAATGTGCCACGAGCTTTTGGAATATGTCCGTCGTGATCCCCGTCCACCGCCTCCGGCTGATGACTAGGCCCTGGTCTCTCCTCCACATGGCTTTTTCCCTCTCACTTCCACCCGTTCTTTTTGATGATGCCAAAGGGGGAGAAGTCTACTAGTTTATCTCGGCTATTATAGTTTATGTGTGATGTATGTTTGCATGATTGTGTGTTGCATTATCTCATATTGTAATTGCATATCTATTGGTTAGGCATGTTGCATTATCCTTGTACTCATAGCATGGCATCTTGCTGCATTGTATGTGTCTCTCTTGTTTAATGTAATCCGATTATGGCTGTTGTTGTTATTCCAAGTTGATTGTCGATAAGCCTTTTTGATCAATCTCAAAACGGTTCTAAGTTGGTTCATGGTTGTGTGTTGATCAGACTATTGCTTCTCATGTTGTTCCGGCACATTGCTATATTACAATTGCTTTGGCATTCTTGGCATAGAGTAACTAATTTGATTTATGCATTATAGTATTTTGTCATCATCAAAAAGGGGGAGATTGTTGAACCCCTTCTTTGTAAGTGTGTTTAATGAATTTTGATGATGACCAAACACTACATACTTGCATATTATCATGATCTAACATGTATACCATGCTCAGCCTGTAAGTGGAGATAAGGAACTTTCGAAGTGGAGGAATCATTCTGTTGGTAAGAAGGTTACTCTGAAATTTGTAAACGCCAACACGAACTCAGAATGTATGTCCTGACAGGGTCAAAAGTGGGCAGTTCAAGATTGAGATAAAGCAAGGATATTCGGTAAGATCAAACTCTTAATACCATGGCTGAATTCATGCTTTGTTTGGTAAGTGGGGATGAAAGCATATCTCAGAAACCAAGGTAATCATTCTATTGGGGTTTCATGATATTGGCCTTGGTTTTTATTTTTCAAGTCTTAGAATTCATGCATTTCATTAGTGTTCATTCTATTCTTTGAACCCACCAGGTTGGAATTGTTTTGGAGTGGTTTTTACCACAATTTTCTGTTCACTGGCGCATGGGTCAACCCCAAGGGTCGACCCCTGGAAATTTCTTGCAAAACAGACGCTGGCTGGACAAGAATCGACCCCAGGGTCGACCCCTGAAACCTTCAGTCCAAACAGAATGGTATTTGTCTGTCCTGCCCGCGAGGGTCGACCCTGGGGTCGACCCCTTCTGTTCCAGATTTTCTTTGCTCGAGGGTCGACCCCAGGGGTCGACCCATTACTCTGGACGGGCTTTACCCTCATCGAGGGTCGACCCCAGGGTCGACCCTTTCCGGTCGGACGCCCAGCCGTCATTCTTCACTGCCATTTTCTTGTACCGAAAGTCCTCCAATCCTTGTCTAATCACCACAAAACATTCCGCAAACCATTCCACAAATTGTGGATCTGGTTCCCAAGCCTTCTTGACCATCCTAAACAATTATTTTAGCCCAAGTGGCTCTTTATAAAAAGGAAAGGTGTGAGATCAAAAGAGGGGCTTTTTGTTTGAGTTGAAATTCTTAATCTATTGTGCAGGTTCGGAGCTGCAGCTCTCAAGCCCTATTCCACCTTGCTCTGAAGCTGAAATCGAAAGGAAGAAACTTGAATCAAAGCTCAAGATCATATACAACTGAAAGCTGCGTCTAAAATCAAGATCCAACCTCTGTTCTTGCTGCAATACTTCACACTTGCTTCAAGTTCGTTCTTCATCCTGCGGAAGCATCAAAGAACATTCGAAGAAGAGAAAGGGGGAGTTCTATCTCTGAATATCTATTCTGCTATAAACTCCTCAAGTACTTGTTGTTTAATATTGAACATCTGATGTACTCTTAGAATTTCTTGAAACATATTCATATGTGTGTGCTCGTGTTCTGTGACACGAGAGTGTGTGTGTGTGTGTGTAGTGGCCAAGATAGGCTACTGTGTGTGTGTTGGCTGTCTATTCAGCGTGTGTGTGGCTCACGTCATAGTGAAGCATTAATCCTCCGTGTGAGGGGTGGATGTAGGGGACACATTCGTGTACCCGAACCACCTAAAAATCTTGTGCTTCCATTGTGGTTTGGTTTATCGTTCTTTGCATCGAGTGGGCTACTCGCTTAGCTGAGTAATCTCTTGTAGTGCCATACCTCACTCACGTCTTCTTTCAGTTCTCACAAGAGAGAGATCTTGTTCCAGTGAGATTGAGTGCTTGTTTGCTTTAGAATTATTTTTGTCCTATAATTGTCGATTACTTGTGTGCATCTTTAAGTAAATAATTTTTATTACCCAATCAATTCACCCCTCCCCTCTTGATTGCCACCTTTCGGGACCCAACAAAGATTATGTATACAAGCTAGACAAGGCGCTTTACGGTTTGAAGCAAGCACCAAGAGCTTGGTATGATAGACTAAGCTCGTTCCTAACCAAAAAGGGGTACACACGAGGTAAAGTAGATCAAACATTATAGCACCCCGTATAAATTTTAGAAATAAAATTTCCTAAAAACAAATAAAAACTCCAAATTAAATAGTGAAAGGGCCTTCCTTAGATAAAAACCATCACACTTATAAAAGCCTTAAGATAGAAGTGGGCTTTAAACTGATGGGCATGGCCAACAACCCACACACGTATATTGGTTAAAAGGTAATGGGCCTTAAAATGCCATAAATCTCCTTATAGATAAGATATATATAGACACATCCTACGAAGAGGCCAACAGCCCAAAACTCTTGCAAGTACATTCGAAGACGCATGCAATATTAGGGTTTTTGATTCAACTAGGAAGGTGGTTGTGGATATAGCAATATAGAGATTGCATGGGAAACTTTAGATCTATTAGGATTGTTTACGTGGAAATTTATATACTATTAGGATTAAAACCACCAAGGGATCCCTCTCCGTATAAATACAAACTCTGTCGATCGAGCAATCCTGTTGATGCTGCTCTTCGATGTCGAACTGCTGCCGTTTCTTCCCTTGCTATCTGTGTAGCTCGTGTGTCTGCATCCGGCTGCCGTGAAAAGAGAGAAGAGTTTCTTCTTCCTCTTGCTGTTACGGCAGGGGGAAATTGATGAGCATACTTCTTCTTCCTCCTGTTCCCGAAGATGTAGTACTGCCACTACTGATGCCGCTAGTACGTAGAGAAAAACTCTCTCCTACCTCTGCTTCCCGTGCGTGGAGAGGAAGCAGGTGTTTTGCTTCTTCATATTGCTGCCGAAAGAAGCTTCATCTTCTTCTTCCTTCATGAGCTGTTGCTACTGCGGTTGCTCTTGTTATTCTATATTCTTCTCTGTCCATCATCCAAAACCCCAAACAAAGGTAGGTGTTCTCAAGTTACGAAGCCAAATTGTTAATCACTGTAAAAATTCATGCACGTAGGTCATATAGTATGTTACCATGCTTTCTATTTTTAGTTTTCGTAGATCTACTGAGTTCTTGTAAATAGCGACCCTGTCGTGGGCGTTTATTGACTGAACGCCTGCACACGCTGTCGTTAATTATTCTGAAATAGCAACAGTGGTCAGGGCGTCATTTAATGAACGACCCTTCGTCAATCTGCTATTTCTTTTAAGCATTTAATAAATATCACCTGTTTAAAATTTTATATCTACAAAACCTAACGTTAAAATTAATGCATAGATATGGTTCTAGATTCCTGATAATTTTCTCTATCTGTTCATGTCTGAAATTTCTTGATTCAGTGAATTTCCATCCTATGAATAGTAACATGTGTCTATGAACGTATCTGCCCGATGCGTATCAGCAGACAAAAAATGGGCAACACTCCTATAGTCGTTATTTAAATAATGAACGCCCTCACACAAGGGCGCAATTTGTAAAATAACCAGTGAATGATGAATATATTGGAAAATTATGAAATTATGACTGAGGTCAGGGCGTTATTTAAGGAATGAACGCCACTGTACATAGTCGCTATTTGAAATCATATTTATAAATTTTTGGAAAAATCTTAGAAATTAACGCCCTTATACCGTGTCGTTAATTTTAAACTATTTAAATGGAAATTTTGATATGATGTAATTGTACGACCTTTCAGAAGGTCGCTATTTCCTTAAATAGTGAATTCTATACAGGCGCTGTTTTCCAACCTCACAATTTTACCGTGTTTTCTGGCCCATATCGCGGGTCTATTGACACTCTCATCTCACATCTATAGATGGGGTTTCAGTTTTGATTTCATCGATTACACACTCAATTCTCGGTGATGTTTGAACCCTCTGTGGGATATTTCTTCTTTCGGACTGGTGATTTCATCATAGAGACCTCCGTAAGTCTACGCAAAGTCTTAGATTCCCTCAAGGTCGCCGAGTCGGTTGTACCCTAAAAACCCTAGAACCTTTCTTTGTCACGTCACTCTGAAGAAACGTGATGTTTGGCCCTCAAAGAGCGCGGTTCTGGCCTCTTTTGAGAAATGTGTTATCTATTCTGAATCTGCAACCTGGACTTGGACGCCAGAAGGAATTGGCGCCCAATCAGGGGGCGTAGTTTACTGTTATAGCGACCGTGACATGGACGTTATTTATAAATGAGCGACTGATGGAGAAGTCGCTAATTCTTCATGCATGTAGTTCACAGGAATGAGCGACCATACGGTGGATGCTATTTCTATAATTGGTGGCAACTGAGTGGGCGCCAATTACCTAATTTCATGACATTGTCTTGGTTTTCATTTTGTTTAACGCAGAGTCATACTTGTTCAAGTTCAGTCCTTGAACTCCTTCGTTCGTGAAATCTTCCTTATCATCTTACAATGAGTTATCCTTTAGAACTCTATATTGGCTATAACTATAGTGGATGTCTAAATATATATGACTCAATGCTTGCGCATATAGGGCCTGATCTGGTCCTGGGAGGAGCACCCGAAAGTATGTGTGCCCATGGGAGCTATATTGATCACGGTGTGGCATTGCACCGAAGTGCATGACTTGTTAGATTGACATTCCACAATTCATGCTTGACTTGACTTGACATGACATGACTTGCGTGGCCCGGAATGGGTATTTGCTTGCTTGATATTATAATAGCCAATTCTCGTGACATGACTTGATATATTTACATGCTTGACTATCTTGATTCATTCTATATGAATATCTTGAAATCTTGCTAGTTCGTTAACTCTTGATACTCTATTCTCTTGTCGTTTCATACATACATGCATAGCTATACTTGCATTCATGTAACATATAATTACTTAAAGTCAGCTTGTACTTGAGATATAATTCCTACTGAGCGTTCGCTCACACTATTGTTTCCCTTTTTTTTAGGTAATTCTGATGACGAGGATCACTCAGAAGAGAACGGACATGAGTGAACAGCATAGAGCCACCCATATATTAAAGCGTCTAACCAGTCGTGTCATTTTCTACTTTCTTGAGTCAATCATTGTAGTTTTATTTTATTGAGTCAAGATTGTCCTTAGTTCGTTTATTGAGATTATGTAATAAGAATTACCTTGATGATTAATAAAGGATTTAGTTTATCTCTATTTTGTGCACTCTGTCTATGTGTCAAATACACTTATGCTCTGATTGACATGAATGATATAACTCGTCACACAGACCGGGTTCCTTCCGCGCTCAGGGCGTGACAAACACTCTTCACCAAAATGCAAGGTAAGAATATCTTGATTGTTCAAATTTATGTTGATGACATTGTGTTTGGTTCTACAAAATCAGAAATGTGTGAGGAATTTGCCAATCTAATGACTAGTGAGTTCGAGATGAGCTTAATGGGTGAACTTCAATTCTTTCTTGGCTTGCAGGTCAATCAAGGAGAAGATGGGTGCTTCATAAGTCAAGCTAAGTACATCAAGGAGCTGCTGAAAAGGTTTGACACGACATGCTGTAAAACGATTGCAACTCCTATGAGCACTACAACCTCACTAGATGCGGACGAAAATGGTAAATTGGTGGATGCAAAAATCTATAGAGGTATGATTGGTTCACTACTTTAATTGACTGCATCCAGACCAGACATCTAGTTTAGTGTATGCCTTTGTGCTAGATTTCAAGCTAGTCCTAGATAATCCCACTTGATTGTCGTCAAGCGTGTCTTTAGATATCTTGCTGGAACTCAAGATTTGGGATTGTGGTATCCGTCATCCTGTGATTTATCTCTTATCCCTTATTCAGATGCGGACTACGCTTGGTGCAAGCTGGATCGCAAGAGCACCAGTGGCTATTTCCAGTTTCTGGGCGGGTGTTTAGTTTCTTGGGCCTCCAAGAAATAACACTCGGTTACCCTCTCAACCGTCGAGGCAGAATATGTTGCTGCTAGGAGTTGTGACACCCAAGTGTTGTGGATTAAACACCAACCCCAAGACTACCTAGTGGATCTTGGTTGTGTCCCAATTCTGTGTGATAACACGAGTGCAATCAATCTTGCAAAAAATTCAGTTCAGCACTCTAGGACCAAGCATATTGATATTAGATATCACTTCATTAGAGATGAGGTCCTTAAGAAAAATTGTGAACTGCATTTGGTTGATACACTGAATCAAGTTGCTGACATTTTCACCAAGCCCTTGTGTAATGATAGGTTTACAACACTTAGAAGGGAGCTTGGTCTGTGCAGGCCTCAAATAAATAAGGATTAAATTGATGGTTATCTTTATTCTATTGTTGTTACGCACATGCATTGTTCATAGTCAAACATGTCACTCTGCACTTGCTTGCACAATTGGTTGAATCCTTGTTCATGTTGCATTACATGGGATGTTGCATTGTCTTTGCATGACCATGGTATATAAAATGATGAATTGTGGAAGGGCAAGTTATACTTGTCTGAAAGCATTCACCATGCGTGAGGACTCACCTCTGCCGAGTACCATGAGCCAATGTTGCATTTAGGCCATGCTGATCCACTCTTACATACATGTTGTCTTCTTTTTGTCAACTTTAATAAGTGTACAACCATTGGCATATGCATAAGTTGCATCTTGCATAGCAATCCTCCTTTTTCAAGTTGACCAGGTCGACCCCTGTATCACACAGATCGACCTCTCCATGGCTTTCAGGTCAACCTCGGACTCATTCAGGTCGACCTGGCCATTCGCATATGCCTGAAAAATTACTTTTGTCTGCATTCACTACATATCCTCAGGGGGAGTACTGGTTGTTCAACATCATCATCATTTGTTGCTCTTGTCACTCACTTAAAGTCTGAATTTCAATTGCTTCCAGTCTGAATACCTTGATCATAAAATAGAATGGACTATGAAGTAAGAGTCTTCTATTATATGAACTTATGTTTGTCCATCCAATAAAAATGGTTCAGATTTAATGAATTCTTTGAAGTATTGTTTCAAATGTCTTGAAATCATTTGTGTTCAATGTGTTTAATAGACCTTAACTAGAACTTGCATGTTGTGCCCTGAGAAACTCTTCCTGAAATCTGAAGATTCAAAATTCTTGGTAACTTTGGTTGAGGTGCTAAAGCTTAGTATTGTCTTTAAACAATCTGTTGTGTTGGAATTCATAAAAACTAATCTTGACATAGCAATGACACTGGTTCACTGAGAAATATGTCCCCTCTTCAAAGAAATGAGGCCAGACATGTCATGAGGTGCCTCTGTTATCTCTGCTGTAAATGAAATAAACTCTAGGCAGAGCAATGACACAGTTGCTGAGAAATATGTCTCATCATCAAAGAAATGAGCTCAGATATGTCATGAGGTGACAATGCTATCTCTGTTCCATCTCAGGCATGACAGTCAGTCATACCAAGTACCTAGGGATACTGGCGTCTAAAAAATGTGTATCCTTACAGATATAAGGCATGTACTAGACTTAATTGCCCATAAAATTCATGTTGTGCTCAATGGAAAATATGAACTTGATAGCAAAACATAAAAGAAAATAGTGCTGATATTCTAGAATTCCATATGAAAGTCTATTTGTTTAACCTCAATACTAGATTATGCAACTCCCGAAGGAGTCTTTGAATATGAATGTGTAAGTCAAAGGAAGGTTACACTTTGTTATGATATGCAATTTTGGTTTATTTCTATTAAAACATGGATGTAGATGCTTTTAAACTCTGTTTGATGACCTCAGATTTCATTAGCTTTGAACCATGCAAAATCAATAAGGACTTGTTTCAGATTTGTATAATCGTTGACTCTTTCAGAATTGTCCTTTTTCTGGACTATAACACGTGTATCATATTGTATCTTCAACTTGTCTCATGGGTTATAGTTATCCAAAATGCCTCATTTTCATACCCTCTCCTCTCTCCACCATCTTTTGGCCCTCCTTTTGCTGATGTCAAAGGGGGAAAGTTCTTGGTGAGCCACATCCATCATCCATACATTTCGGGGGAGAGTTACATCAAGGGGGAGAGTTCTTGGCGAGTCATCCATTCAGGGGGAGAGTCACTTGTTAAAGTGCATACTGCAGCTCAGTCTCATTTAAGAAGTAAGGGGGAGCATAGCTCATGCATCATTCATGCTACATCTCTATATATGTTCGTGTCATGAAAATGTTGATTTGGAATAAAATTGCTATGTAATGACTCACAGTGCTGCCATCATCAAAAAGGGGGAGAATGTTGTATCCATGTGCTTTTGATAATCTCCAACACTATGAGTCATTAATATTCTCATCCCTTGATGGCTGACATAGTTGATATTCTCATGACAGATAAGCCAAATGAACCATTAAAAATGGCAAAAGTTAAAGCTCAGTGAACGTGCCCAAGCAAGGCTAAAAAAGGACATCAAAGAGTGTTTTTCACAACTGTAGTGTCGACCTCACAGTCGAGACAGGTCGACCTCACAGCTCAAGCAGCCTTCGAACAGTTGAAGCATGCAAGGACAAGTGTCGACCTTCCTGTCTCAGGAGGTCGACCTGTGCAGCTCACATAATGCGTTATAAACGCTTCTGCGTCTTGCAGTGTTGACCTGCCTGTTACAGGAGGTCGACCTGCCTGCCTCCCAGAGAGTGCTTTAAACGGCCTTTCACCAAGACAGGTCGACCTCAGGATTCAGACAAGTCAACCTCACCAGTTCAATCAACTGTGTATCCAAAGAAGTGCAAAGAACAGGTCGACCTCAAAATGCTTCCAAAAACCCTATACTGGCGATAGACTAAAGGAGTGTCGACACTTCTATCACATAGGTCGACAGCATGGACTTCCAGAGACCGTTATATAAGAATTTTTCATCAGAAGTGTCGACACCTCCATCTCAGGAAGTCGACACCACTGTTCTCCTAGAAGCTTTTTAAGCCCTTTCTGTCAGATTCATCAGGTCTTCCAGGGATTCATTATATATACCAAAAATCTCTAAAAATATGGATTTCGAGGTCTGGAGGAAGGTTCCAAGTCTGTCACATGTCCCAGCCTTCATCATCACATCTGACACACCTTTTTGGAGACTGCTATGATAGGGTTCAAATCTGGGGAAAGTCTGGCATCATGTCACTACCTTTTTGCTGTCAACCAATGGAAGATGCTCCTAGAAAAGTACTCTGTGCAGAGAAGTGACTAGAGCCAATAAGAATGCAGACCACAAGATATCCTTCTCTGAGGGTCATTAAATACTCAAATTTGAAGTTGAAGAAGTGTCCTCATCAAATATTTCTCTGGGCTATCAAAAGAAATCCTATCTGAAATAACACTTTTCTGTCCCCATTGGACCAATCGCAGGACAGCATTTTTGGAGGGAAAACTCTCTCTCCCTTGGGCAGTAAAAAGTGACATGCACTTCTATGCAAGCAAGGGGTTTTATGCATGAGCAGGAAAGAGAGATAGAAAAAAAGAAGTGAAGGTGAGCTGATGTTGTTGCTGCTGCTATCGTGGTCGCTGGTGTACCTAGAAGAAGAGAGGGAGCTGTCACCTGGTGCTAGGTCTCCCGGAGAAGAAAAGAAACGCAAGAAGCCAGCCACGATCAAAAGAAGAAAAGAGGAAGTAGGAGGAGAAGGCGAGGAGCTCCAAGCCTTTCGTGAAGATCCAGTTCAAGGCAGCGAGCTTCTCATCCACCTGTTCGTTGTCTTGCAAGAAAAAGTCATCATCAAAGAAGCAACGAACCCCAATGCAGCAAGCAAAGCTCTCCACATCTCAGACAAGAATATTTGCATCTAGCACTGTGTTTCACTCTTTTTTTCTGAGCTCTTCATTGTTCTTTTTCGTTTGTTCTTATCAAAAACTGTGAACCGTCCCTACCGGTGTTGTAGGAAGACAGACGGAGATGTTCTCCAGTCTGTGGTGTTTCAGTCCCTACCTGGGACTGCAGGAAGACAGACAGAGGGCTTCTCATGTTTGTGTTTGGCCAGTTGTGCCGTTTGCTGTGTTTACAGTGGCTTAGTGCGGTGGCACTAGTGAAGCCTGATATGATATGCAGCAGTCGTCTGATGGCCGTCTCTAGCTAGGACTCAAAAAACTAGCGGTATGATATGTGCATTCTACTTTATTGGGTTTTGAGGATACAATCAGCTCGGCATCTTAGTGGGAATCCCAGGCTCACGGAGACTTACGGAGGCTTTGAAACAAGATCACCTAGTCCGGCAAAATGAATATCCAATGGAGAGGATCACAAGTCCAAGAGGTATGCCTACAAGTGCAAAGTGTAACTAATGACATCGTACCATAATACGTGCCATGCACATAAGAAAAGACTCAAACGATAAGAGTGGATCGTGTAAAAATAGCGATTAAATCATCACTAAATAAGTCCATGAATCGCATGAAAACATGATCATTAATACAAGAGTATATGCTTTGGCATGAAAGTAGCATAAGCTAAAAATAGGTTTAAAACGCATAAGGAACATGAAATCTATCAAGATGGATAGTTAATATAACCAAATTTATGAATACAGCATCATAAATAAGAATAAAACCTAATTACCTAGACTTAACATATGTTTAATAGGGTTGTTCTGCAATCTGTTTCGGGTTAACAGTATGCAGGATACATAAATGTAGAAGTGGTCTCGGGAGGACCGTTTCTGATAGTAGCGGTTCTATTGGGACCGCGTGAAGACGTTTAGCGGTCGCTGGTAGACCGTTTCTAGCCTGTCGGCCAGACGAATAAAAATAGAGCAAAAAAAGCATATTCTAGGGTAAACTATGCATGGAAACTCTAGTAAACATGAAGAAAAGTCATGATAGAAGAAAAGTGATGCATGGAGATGCATAGGTTTGCATGAATTAAGCAAGATTATCACCTTTATCAATTAAGGGTAGGAATCATACATGCAGAAATAACCTAGATGCGCAGCGATAGTAAAACATGAAATTCTCCACGTATAGTGCATGAAACTATGAGAAATCAAAGGGTTTTGCTCCTAACATGTTAATTTAGTCTTTTCATGAGATAACCTACCTTTGATTCGATCCCTAGATTTCAAATTTCTGACTGGAAGTCGACCCTAGTTTCTGCACGTCCTGTGCTAAACCCCCAACTTCACATTCCTCTATCTCCTGATCCTCTTGACTTAAATCCATGAAATTTACAGGGTAGGTAGAAGATAGAAAGAGGAACAATAAGTTCTAAAGACACAACTCGAACTAACCTCGTTTAGGGCTTCTAATCTCCTGATCTTCACTGGACCGGCGCACTGGTTCCTGTCCAGCCTGCAACGAACCAGAGAATTGCAGACGTTCTAACTCTTCAACGGTTGGATCTTCTAGCATGGAAATTGGAGGGGAGTTAGATAAAACTAAGGAGAACATAACTTTGTAAAGGACTAACCAGAAATACTTCCTCCTTACCGTCGAACTTCGCGAGCCAAAGTAAGGATTGGCGCAGGTCAAACTTAACCATATTTACAGAGTTGGTCTAGGGTTTAGAGGATTAGATCGAACTTAGAGTCCTAGATTGGAGTAGAATCGATCCCTAGAGAGTTCTAGAGAGCCTCCTATACTAGATAGCTTCGATCCAAGATGATTAAGTTGCCAAAGATCCAAGCTTTTCACGTTTCTACAGAGCTTGTTCACGGAAGCGAGTAGCAGTCGGGTGGGGACCGCTATTAGGATGTAGCGGTCGGGCGATAGACCGCGTTTAGGCATTAACTCTAAAAATTTTGGATTTTCAAATTTATCAAATATTTATTCCTTTATTTATCCAATTAAAGTTAGGAATTATCCTAATTACATGACTAGTAATGGGCTTGGGTCTAAAAGACTTAGATTTCGGTCTATGGGCCCATTATAAGTGGGCTTAACCCTTTGGTCAATATAAAGCCTTTAAATGGATTTAATTATTCATTAATTCTCTTAATAGCCTATTAAGCTTTTTTAATTACTTAATAATTATATTTAATCCCAAAAAAATCTTAGAAAAATCTGAGGTGCTACACCCTCCGCCACTTAAAGAGAATTTGATCCTCAAATTCAATGCATGAGTTTTATGGAGAGTGTGTTGACAATTAAGGCAATGCTAATATATAATTAAGTCAAGATGGTACCCTCAATCGCCCTACCTTCCCCGTCCAAGATGGCATTTAGTCGGCCTCGTCGCCTGCGTCCATTGTTATCCCTTGAAGATTGTTCCTTTATGAGAGGACACATGGGCAAGCGATGTTCCAGACTTTCACATTTGACACAAGAGCCGAGACGCTTCCAGCATTCCTCGACCGTGTGCCCGAACTTCTCACAAAATGAGCAAGCCGACATGACTTACTTTTCTTCTTCTTCCTTAACTCTTTTACTTTTTCCAATGCCATCGCCATTCCTTTTTCCAATACTATTTCTTTTACCATTACCTTTCCCATTGCGGGACCTTTTGTTGTGATGGGGTTTGTCATCCTCCGTGATGCTAAACCATGCTTCCATTTCCTCTCGCCTATCATGTTTTCGGCTCGACTTTTCTTCTTTCCCCCGAAACTTCTCTACCTTCTCCTTTCACATAAATGCGCCCGTTGGACCATCTCCGTATATGTGCAGATATTTTGAGACCCAAGTTGTTAAATAAAGTCGAGCCTTAAACCGTCCATGAATCGGTTAGCTTTTAATAGATCGGTGCTAACCAAGTGACGAGCATATGGAGCCAGACGGGAGAGTTGAAGTTCGTACTCCGCCACGGACATCATCCCTTGCCTTAGCGAGGCAAATTCCGCCACCTTCCTCTCCTTGATGTGCTCGGAGAAGTACTTTACATGGAAGAGTGTAAGAAATTCCTCCCATGTAAGCTGTAGATTTTGAGGTTGCGCCTTCCACCAAGTGCGCGCATCCTTGTTTAGTTGAAATGTGGTGAGACGGATCTTCTCTTGGTCGGTACATTGCATGACCTTAAATATACAGTTCAGCTCATCAGTCCAATTTTTTGCTTCATCGGAGTTGGAGGATCCGAAAAACAGCGGAGGTTTCAAACTCTAGAAGTTGTCATGTAAATTACCCGTGCCTACCCGAGCGCCAGCTTGGGCCACAGTCTGAAGGGCCTGGGTAAGACCCGCAATCATTTGTTGCATCTCATCCCAATTGACACGGTGAGCCATTATGAGGATGGGGGGTTGATGTGAAACAACCAAGGGGTATGCATCAAACAAACGGGAGACCTAGGACCTATTCCGCAATCACAATCACATAGCAATCAAGTCCTAGATTGGGGCCAATTCGCCGCCGCACACACATGAGCCCGGGGTGACCATATGATGCTAAGGGGAGGTGATGGATCAAGACCCTTGCTGGTAGAGTGCCAGCAAGGCTAGGGTTGCCCTCCCAAGGGTACGTAGCCCACACTTAAGGGGCTGGCCGGTGCCAATTGGGGCACTAGGTCCCACTCTCTCACTGCCCACGATGACCGCTCGTAAGTGGAGCACGTGGGGTCGGGCGCTCTCTCTCTTGCTCAACGGAGCGATTTCTACGGATATTAAATGAACAAGCACCAGAAAGGAATGGAGCAAAGGTCAGAGCTCACCTGGTTGGTTTGAAGAAACCAACCCCGTTCGGAGACGAGGGCGAGCGGGGAAGTGTGGATTTCCCCACACACTGCGTCGATGAAGCTTGACCTATTTTAAACGGTTACAATCACTGCGCCTCACACAGGAGGGTAGACTTGGGGTGGGGATTTTGCTGCTACAATCAAACACTACCTCCACATAGGGAGGGGCGTTAAGCCAGCCAGGCGGGGAGGGGAGATTTGCTGAGAAACCCGAGAGATGGAGCCGCTGCCGAATAGCCTTGCTTGCTGTGAAAGGTGACAGTCAGTTGGTGTAGCGGCCGTAGATCCCGATCAGGAATTTCGCTGATAACGAAACCAGAGGGGATCTCTTCGTACAATGAGCCTGAACGCCCCAGAATTATGTTGCTTTCTTCTGATGTCGTCGCTGGCCGTGGCGGAGGTTCGAACAGGATGACAGGATCTGGGACTGGCAGATACTAATCTGATGCAGCAGGTTGCAGAGAGTACTCCGGCCGCTTCTGGACTCCGAATCATGAACCGCCAGAACTTCTGGAACCGTGGATGAGCCCTCTTTGCAGAAAAACTGGCGGGGAAGCCGTCTGTTATCGGAGAAGACCGGGGGGTTCAGAAGAGTGGAGGCAGGTCGCTGTGAACTGTGGGAGGCAGACTCGCGCAGCCGAGGGAGACAAATGGTAACTTTGGCCTCCGGATGCCGAACGCGGTTCTGCTTCTTGATTCTGACAGAGGACTGGAGGAGGAAGATCTTTGTAGAAGGGCTCTTGGCCTGAATTTTCCGCCGTTGGTCGTGGTGCAGCTTCTAACCGGGTTCAGGCACTCTGTAGAGGGAACCCAGCGCAGTCGGGGGAGAATGGTTCTCCCGGACAGCCCCGAACTCAGAATGGGACAGGAATGCCTCGCCTGTAAAGCTAACTGGACGACATTTCCAGAATGGTGTGATACGCCTTCAGACGACGCCGTATGAATCCGTGGATGCTCCTGCAAGTCGACCCTTTCTCTGCCACCTGCAGACTTGGGCAAAATGAAAGAGATGGTGGTGGAACTAGGTTAATGGAAGTGGTAGTTAGCAATAGTAGGAGTGGTGGGGTGATGGTTGATGGGGGAGGGATGTTTAGGAATGGTGAGAGGGGTGGAGCAGGGAATGGGGAGGTCCAAGAGGGTGGAGGGGTGAGAGGGCCGCAGCTAGGAGAGGGGTGATGGAGGGGGTCGGCCAAGGCAAGGGGGATGGATAGATGGGGAGGGGGGTGCGCAACTTGTGGTGGGAGTGGGGTTTGATTCCCCTAGGGATATGAATGGGGGTGTGGGGGAGTGGAATGGTTGCTTGGGGAAGAGGGAAGGGTGCCTTAGAGGTGGGGAAGGTGTATGGGGAATGGGAAGGGTTGCTTGGGGAAGTGGAGGTATTGATGGGAGTTATTGCTCTTGGGGAGGTGAAAGGATGGAAGGGTGAGTTGGCTGATGATGTGGCAAGGGGGGGGAAGGGGAAGGGGCAGGTTCTCCCAAGGGAGAGAGAGAGAAGGGGGAAGAGAGAGAGAGGGGTTCGCCCCCTTAAGTGAGAGAGAGAAGAAGAGAGAGAGAGCTAGAGAGAGAGGGAGAGGTGCACTAATGCTCAAATTCTTCAAACTTTCATTAACCATCTCAAGTGGAGTTGGGGTCCTATTTATAGGGATCCCAACAATTACATAGAAGTCCCTGACATAAGTGCTAAAAGCAAATAAGCAAGGGGGTGGCGAAGGAAGAGGGCGCCCCTGGGCCAGGCCCATCTAATTGGGCCCATACGACACTCTAGCCTAACATGTAGATAAAAACATAGGTAAATAACATGATGACCTAGGGACGTGACTCAAAATAAAGGCAAATACATCAAAATGACTCAAGAAAAGGGGAAAATATATCAATATGATCCAAGTAGTAAGCCCTAGTGTCGCCGTGGACCCATCAAGTCGTGAAGCCGCATCCTACCCTGTCTCCGGGAGGGAGAGAGGTGTCGAGCCAGAGGGAACCCTGGGTGATGTCCCCATCAACTCCCCCGGGCTGTGAAGAGCTCGACTCTGTCGAGAAAGGGTCCACTCGACTGCGATAATGCTCCAGGAGGTCGGGGTCTAGCTGCTGAAGATCCTCCCTGCTCACCCATAAATCATCTGAAGGGGGCCGGCCCTTCCACCTGACCAGGTATCGCTCGTATGCTTTGCTCCGGGTGACAGTGACCTGTTCATCCAATATCCGCTCTATTTGCTCTCGTTGGCCCCTCTAGACTGGTGGAGCTCTCTCATGGGTGGTGGCTCTCTCAAGAGGTGGAACAGGCTCAATTTCCTCACTAGGTGTCACCGTGGGACCCCTGTATGGCACCAAGTCAGCCACATTGAATGTGGGACTTACTCCGTACTCCTCGGGGAGGTCCAACACGTAAGCATTTGTGCCAATCCTCCTCAGAACCTGGAAAGGGCCTGATCCACGCGACCTCAGTTTGGAGACATTCCCAGGGAATAGTCTCTCGGTTCTCACCATCACATCGTCACCCACATGAAACTCCTGGTGGCGTCGGTGGGAATCGGCCGATTTCTTATACACTTCATTGCTTTTGTTAATGTGTTTGCGGATTTCCTCATGCAATTCTTTCATGTGTTGGGCAAAAGACTCAGCACTAATAGACACTCTAGCATGTGGAGGCAAAGGAATGAGATCTGTAGGCTTTCTAGGCTTGTACCCATGCACAGCTTCAAATGGGCTCATCCCTATTGACCTATTTACTGAGTTGTTGTATGCAAACTCTGCCTGAGGTAAAATGAGATCCCAATTCCCTGGGCGATCTTCAACAAGACACCGAAGGAGATTCCCAAGACTTCTATTAACGACTTCGGTCTGGCCATCGGTTTGAGGGTGATAGGCCGTGGAAAATTTGAGAAGGGTCCCCATTAGGTGCCAGAGGGTTTTCCAGAAATAGCTGGTGAATTTGACATCCCTATCAGAAATGATGGTCTTGGGTAGGCCATGGAAGTGAACTACCTCATCGAAGAATAGGCGGGCCACATGGGAGGCATCGGAGGTTTTAGAACAGGGGATGAAATGGGCCATCTTTGAAAACCTATCCACTACGACAAAGATTGAATCATGCTTCTTTTGAGTTCTAGGTAGGTCTAAGACAAAGTCCATGCTTAGGTCCTGCCATGGACGATCAGGGACAGGGAGTGGGGTGTATAGGCCAGTGTTCTGTCTCGTCTGTTTGGCTGAGGCACAAATGCGACACTGTCCCACAATTTTGGCTACATCCTTTTTGAGACTTGGCCAGTAGAATTGACCCTCAACCATAGCAATGGTCTTGTGCACCCCAAAATGTCCAGCCAGGCCTCCTGCATGCAACTCCCAAACTAGGAAATCCCGTAGGGAGGTTCTAGGTATGCAAAGTCTATGGCCTTTGAAGATGAACCCGTCCTCTAAGATGAAACCTTAGTGTTCCCTAGGTGAGTGGGTGGACAAGGTGGTATGGATAGGCCCAAAGTCTGGGCAATCAGAGTACTCTTCCCTGAGTCTTTCAAACCCTATGACTTCTATCTGAATGGTGGTCAACAAAGAGACCCTCCTGCTGAGTGCATCTGCGGCACGATTCTCACTCCCAGCCTTATGCTTGATTACAAAAGTGTAGGACTGGATGTATTCGACCCAGCGGGCATGTCGGGCATTTAGCTTCTGTTGGGAGTTGAGATATTTCAGGGCCTCGTGGTCAGAAAAGATGACAAACTCTTTGGGCAAGAGATAATGTCTCCAATGCCGGAGGGACTGAACCACGGCATAAAATTCTTTGTCATAGATGGAGTATTTCATCCTGGCATCACATAGTTTCTTACTAAAGTAGGCCACTGGGTGTCCCTCTTGGCTGAGGATCCCGCCAATCCCTACCCCGGAGGCATCACAAGTCACCTCAAAGACTTTGGAGAAGTCGGGGAGGCATAACACCGGGGCTTGGGTCATCCTTTCCTTGAGCTCTTGGAAGGCCCTAGAGGCAGACTTGGTCCACACAAAGGTCCCATTTTTAAGGCAATCTGTGATGGGGGCTGTGACCATGCTGAACCCACGGATAAATCTCCGATAGAAGGTGGCCAACCCATGGAAGCTCCGGACCTCATGGAGAGTGCGGGGCTCTGGCCAGTCAAGGATAGCTTGGACCTTTTCGGGGTCCATGGACACTCCCTCAGTGGACACCACATATCCAAGGAAAGTAATGGATTTAGTCATGAAATGGTATTTCCCTAAGTTGGCAATGAGACTCTCTTTCCTAAGGGTAGTGCAGACTTGCCTAAGATGGTTGAGGTGGGCTTCCCTGGACTGGCTGTAGATAAGGATATCGTCAAAGTAGACCACTAGGAAGGCTCCAATGTAGGGTCTAAGGACCTCTGTCATAAGATGCATAAATGTGCTCGGGGCATTTGATAGCCCAAAAGGCATCACTAGCCACTCATAAAGTCCATCCTTGGTTTTAAAGGCTGTTTTCCATTCATCTCCCGGTCTTATCCTGACCTGGTGGTAGCCACTTTTAAGGTCTATTTTGGAAAAAATGGTGGCTCCGGCTAGCATGTCGAGCATATCGTCAAGCCTAGGTATGGGGAACCTGTATTTGACGGTAATCTTGTTGATGGCCCTGCTATCGACACACATTCGCCATGTCCCATCCTTCTTGGGTGTGAGAAGGGTCGGGACAGCACACGGGCTTTTGCTAAGACGGAGAAAGCCCTTCCTAATGAGTTCCTCCACCTGCCTCCTCAATTCAGCATGCTCTGTGGGGTTGAGGCGATAGTGGGGAAGGTTTGGGAGGGTGGCTCCTGGGACAAGATCTATAGCATGTTGAACATCCCTCATGGGTGGTAGTTGATCAGGGAGCTCATCGGGGAACACATCCTTAAATTCCTCCAAGAATGGGTGTATTTCCACGGGGTGGGGGTTGGAGGGGGTTGGCTCTCCAAGGCATAAGACTACCGCACACAGGGGTGTCCCTTGAGCTACCTCTTCTTCCAGCTCTTTCCTTGTGATGATATGCAAGCTTATGGCTTTTCCAGCTGGCTCTTTATGGGTAGGTTCTTGGAGTGCTGGTTGGTTTGGTGGGGCTGGGACCCCTGGATTTTGAGGTGGTTTAGGTTGCAGTGAAGGGAGAATCCCTTTGGAGGGGGTTTCCTTTCGTGGTGGTGATGGGTGGAGGCGGATGATTTTCCCCTCATGTTCAAAGGTGCATGTGTTCGTCTTCCCAAGGATGGTTGCATTGACATCATAAATCCAAGGCCTCCCTAGCAGGATGCTCCCTACCTCCATGGGGATAATGTCACACCAAACTTGGCCTTGGTAAGATGAGAAGGTGATGGGTACAAGGCAACAAGTGTTGACCGGGATGGAGTGATTGTTAATCCAAGAGACCCGATATGGTTTGGGGTGGGGTGTGGTAGTAAGTCCAAGAAGCTTGACAGTGTCAGGAGACACGGCGTTGACGCAACTCCCATTGTCCAGGATTACTTTCCTAACATGGCTCCCCATCTTGAGGTAGGTGTGAAAAATGGAGGTCCTTCGCCAGTCTTCTTCTTGTGGTTTTGTGAGGGTGCACCTAATTACACCTAGGTGGGAGTTGGTGGGAGGAAGGTCATGGTCCAAGCTTGTTTCATAGAGGTGTTCCTCATACTCCTCTTCCCATCCTAGGGCAGCCTCATACTCCTCTACCGTACTCTCATGCTCTTCTTGGGGTGGGGTAGGCCCTCCTTCAATGATAAGACTGGACAGTCCTTTGGATGGACATTGGGAAGCGATGTGGCCATAACCATGACACTGAAAGCATTTCACTGTGCTACTCCCTGGGGTTGTTCTTTTGGGGGTTTCCTCTCTTCAGGGAGGAGGGTTGGGTGGAGTAGCCCTTGTAGGGGTGGGGTTGGCGGGTTGTTGATAAGGCCGAGAAGGAGTTCCCCCACTGGGGATAGGGGTCTTTAATAGAGGAGGAAGGTTGGGCCGGGGACCCATATTTCTGGACTCAGTTGGGCGGGGAGAGGCAAATTTAGGATTCCTAGAAAATCTCTCCGTATCACGGGCTATTTGATAAGCCATCTCAAGGGAATCCACCTCCCTCATAATTAGTTCTCTCTTGATGTGTGGGTGGAGACCGTTCCTAAAACGTGATAGAGTGACAGCCAAGTCTTCATGTACTCCACACTTTAGAAGGTAGGAGTCAAACGACTCAATGTATTCTACCACGGTCTTTCCCTCTTGCGTGAGGCATTGCCATTCATCTAAGAGAGTTTGGGTGTAGGAGTTGGGGAGGTATTTGAACCTAAGTTGGGTCTTCATGTCTTCCCAGGTATGGATTGGTTCTTCCCTCCTAATCCTCTTCCTAGTTTATACACTCATCCAATAGGTCTTGGCAAGTTTGGTAAGGTGCATTTTCACAAGCCTAACTCTCCTATCTTCCGTCATGGGGTACCAATCAAAGTATTGGTCCATAGCACTCTCCCATTCTAGGTAGACATGTGGGTTGTGTGACCCATCAAAGTTAGGAGCCTCAACCTTAATCATCCTCAAGAGGTAGTCATCTGGGTCCTCCCGTGGTCGCCTTTCAAAATGTCTAGGTTGGCGGGGCCTCTCATACTCACGGTGGAAGTCATCCTCAAGGTCCTCCCTATCAAGTTCAACTCGTGGAGGGTGTGCCCTTTGGGCATGGTTCCTAGGTGGGACTCTAGCTTCTTCGAGCCTCTCTAGGCGGGTGGAAAAACCATTCATTTGCTCCGTGAGGACTTGAATGGCAGCATCAAGTCGATCCATTGGAGCTTGGGGAGCCTCCCTAGGGATGTTTGGGTCACCTTGGGGAATGGGATTCATGGGGGGAACCGAGGTTGAAGGGTCGGCTAGATACAAGGTACCACTACGGGTGGACATGCACACGGATGATGAAAATGCAAAGACCCTAGGACCTAGGCTTGTAGAGACAAGTCTAAAACTTGCTCTGATACCAACTGATGTGAAACAACCAAGGGGTATGCAGCAAACAAACGGGAGACCTAGGACCTATTCCGCAATCACAATCACATAGCAATCAAGTCCTAGATTGGGGCCAATTCGCCGCCGCACACACACGAGCCCGGGGTGACCATATGATGCTAAGGGGAGGTGATGGATCAAGACCCTTGCTGGTAGAGTGCCAGCAAGGCTAGGGTTGTCCTCCCAAGGGTACGTAGCCCACACTTAAGGGGCTGGCCGGTGCCAATTGGGGCACTAGGTCCCACTCTCTCACTGCCCACGGTGACCGCTCGTAAGTGGAGCACGTGGGGTCGGGCGCTCTCTCTCTTGCTCAACGGAGCGATTTCTACGGATATTAAATGAACAAGCACCAGAAAGGAATGGAGCAAAGGTCAGAGCTCACCTGGTTGGTTTGAAGAAACCAACCCCGTTCGGAGACGAGGGCGAGCGGGGAAGTGTGGATTTCCCCGCACACTGCGCCGATGAAGCTTGACCTATTTTAAACGGTTACAATCACTGCGCCTCACACAGGAGGGTGGACTTGGGGTGGGGATTTTGCTGCTACAATCAAACACTATCTCCACATAGGGAGGGGCATTAAGCCAGCCAGGCGGGGAGGGGAGATTTGCTGAGAAACCCGAGAGATGGAGCCGCTGTCGAATAGCCTTGCTTGCTATGAAAGGTGACAGTCAGTTGGTGTAGCGGCCGTAGATCCCGATCAGGAATTTCGCTGATAACGAAACCAGAGGGGATCTCTTCGTACAATGAGCCTGAACGCCCAGAATTATGTTGCTTTCTTCTGAAGTCGTCGCTGGCCGTGGCGGAGGTTCGAACAGGATGACAGGATCTGGGACTGGCAGATACTAATCTGATGCAGCAGGTTGCAGAGAGTGCTCCGGCCGCTTCTGGACTCCGAATCATGAACCGCCAGAACTTCTGGAACCGTGGACGAGCCCTCTTTGCAGAAAAACTAGCAGGGAAGCCGTCTGTTATCGGAGAAGACCGGGGGGTTCAGAAGAGTGGAGGCAGGTCGCTGTGGACTGTGGGAGGCAGACTCGCGCAGCCGAGGGAGACAAATGGTAACTTTGGCCTCCGGACGCCGAACGTGGTTCTGCTTCTTGATTCTGACAGAGGACTGGAGGAGGAAGATCTTTGTAGAAGGGCTCTTGGCCTGAATCTTCCGCCGTTGGTGGTGGTGCAGCTTCTAACCGGGTTCAGGCACTCTGCAGAGGGAACCCAGCGCAGTCGGGGGAGAATGGTTCTCCCGGACAGCCCCGAACTCAGAATGGGACAGGAATGCCTCGCCTGCAAAGCTAACTAGACGACATTTCCAGAATGGTATGATACGCCTTCAGACGACGCCGTATGAATCCGTGGATGCTCCTTCAAGTTGACCCTTTCTCTGCCACCTGCAGACTTGGGCAAAATGAAAGAGATGGTGGTGGAACTAGGTTAATGGAAGTGGTAGTTAGCAATAGTAGGAGTGGTGGGGTGATGGTTGATGGGGGAGGGATGTTTAGGAATGGTGAGAGGGGTGGAGCAGGGAATGGGGAGGTCCAAGAGGGTGGAGGGGTGAGAGGGCCGCAGCTAGGAGAGGGGTGATGGAGGGGGTCGGCCAAGGCAAGGGGGATGGATAGATGGGGAGGGGGGTGCGCAACTTGTGGTGGGAGTGGGGTTTGATTCCCCTAGGGATATGAATGGGGGTGTGGGGGAGTGGAATGGTTGCTTGGGGAAGAGGGAAGGGTGCCTTGGAGGTGGGGAAGGTGTATGGGGAATGGGAAGGGTTGCTTGGGGAAGTGGAGGTATTGATGGGAGTTATTGCTCTTGGGGAGGTGAAAGGGTGGAAGGGTGAGTTGGCTGATGATGTGGCAAGGGGGGGGAGGGGAAGGGGCAGGTTTGCCCAAGGGAGAGAGATAGAAGGGGGAAGAGAGAGAGAGGGGTTCGCCCCCTTAAGAGAGAGAGAAGAAGAGAGAGAGAGCTAGAGAGAGAGGGAGAGGTGCACTAATGCTCAAATTCTTCAAACTTTCATTAACCATCTCAAGTGGAGTTGGGGTCCTATTTATAGGGATCCCAACAATTACATAGAAGTCCCTGACATAAGTGCTAAAAGTAAATAAGCAAGGGGGTGGGGAAGGAAGAGGGCGCCCCTAGGCCAGGCCCATCTAATTGGGCCCATACGACACTCTAGCCTAACATGTAGATAAAAACATAGGTAAATAACATGATGACCTAGGGACGTGACTCAAAATAAAGGCAAATACATCAAAATGACTCAAGAAAAGGGGAAAATATATCAATATGATCCAAGTAGTAAGCCCCAGTGTCGCCGTGGACCCATCAAGTCGTGAAGCCGCATCCTACCCTGTCTCGAGGAGGGAGAGAGGTGTCGAGCCAGAGGGAACCCTGGGTGATGTCCCCATCAGGGGTTACCTGAGAAGAAGAATAATTTGTTAATTCCTATAGAGTGAAGGGGAATTATCCTAGAGATAATTTCTAATTAACTATCGCATCCCGGGATCTAACCGATCTCACATGGGCTTTGAAATTCCTTTCCTTAGTTTATAGGTATGGGTCCTTAAACCTTGGACTTAGCCTATGACATGACATTTTCCTAGGACTTACTTATGCCTAGGCTCTGATACCACTTAACTATCACGCCCCGAGATTATGCAGCGGAGACTAATCGGGAACGTGAACAGCCAGCAAGAGAAGCCTCAAGCGATAATAACAATCAGAGCGCTAATCATTCACACATAAAAGTGAACACAAGAGTATATAATCCAAAAATCTTGACTTTATTGAATCATAATGAAAATGTTTACAACGACTCTTTGGCTAACTAGACTCAATAAAGCGAAAATTACATAATTGACTCTTGACTAGACTAGTTATGGCTTCTCTTGAACCATCAATCGCTCTCGGATCCATCACTTGAGTAATCTGAATCGACCCGCTAGAATGTCCTGAAAAGATTGGAAAACAGTAGGGAATGGGCACACTTGTCTAGTAGGTATCTTCGTATCAACATGAAGCTAATGTTTAAGTATTTAGCATTTTAGCTCTATAAATTAAGATAAATGAGATACGGTAAAACATGTGGTATAAACAAAAGTAACACAAGTATACAACATATGATCAAGACGCGATATGAGAGTTCATCTAGACTGGAAATAAGATCAAGTAAGATTATAGCATGAATGTCAATATGGCCTTTCACGAATAAGAATGTAACGAGAATGCACTTTTCATAACCATAAAGGCTATGCACTAGAAAGTCACTTAACACGTAAGAATGTAATTTCACTAGATTGCCTCGTGGTTTTCACTCGTCTATAAAAACAAGTACTCCCAGCATAATGGGACGCAAGTATCATCGTACCCCATGGTTTTCAGCACGTTTCCGATAATCTGTCGAGGGGGCTAGCATGGAGCCCTTGGACACACTCAGTGCCCGGTCTGCATCTTCACGTTATAAATCCAGCTACTTCCATGAGATATAATAATAAAGTTCGGTCAGTAATGTATAATTCAACAGTAAGTTCATGATAACAATGTCAAGGTAAGAATGCACCAAGCTTAGAACATGTGTGTTCAAGGAATGCATTAATGACAAGGTCATGCCACGGAAAGAATTCGACAGCATAACGGTACATTCTTTACTTTCCATGATTCATTAGATAGCTTTTGAAGAAAGTTTTAGATTCTAGATAGTCAATATAGCATCTAGGATCATAGGAAAATCAACCCTTGGGTCAAACCCCGGGTTAAACATAGTTTAGACATGACACGGTCAAATCCGGACCGTTTCTGGGATACGCGGTCATGCCAGGACCGTTTGTAGACAGTAGCGGTCATGGATGGACTATTTCTAGTCTGAGTTGATGCCAGAATATGGAAAGAGTCGACGTAACAGAATTCTGGACTGACGCGGTCATGGGCTGGCCGCTATTGGACAATAGCGGTCGTCTGATGGCCGCCTCTAGCCAAGACTCAGAAAACTAGCGATATTATATGTGCATTCTACTTTATTGGGCTTTGACGGTACAACCAGCTCGGCGTCCTAGTGGGAATCCCAGGCTCACGTAGACTTACAGAGGCATTGAAACAAGAGCACCTAGTCCAACGGAAGGAATATCCAACGGAGAGTATCACAAGTCTAAGAGGTATGCCTACAATGGCAAAGTGTAACTAATGACATCATACCAGAATGTGTGCCATACACTTAAGAAAAGACTCAAAAGATAAGAGTGGATCGTGTAAAAACAGTGATTAAATCATCACTAAATAAGTCCATGAATCGCATGAAAACATTATCATTAATACAAGAGTATATGCTTTAGCATGAAAGTAGCATAAGTTAAAAATAGGTTTAAAATGCATAAGTAACATGAAATCTATCGAGATGGATAGTTAATATAACCAAATTTATGAATACAGCATCATAAACAAGAATAAAACCTAATTACCTAGGCTTAACATATGTTTAATAGGGCTATTCTGCAATCTGTTTTGGGTTAACAGTACGCAGGACACAGAAACGTAGAAGCGGTCTCGTGAGGACTATTTCTAATAGTAGCGGTTCTACTCGGACCGCGTGAAGAGGTTTAGCAGTCGCTGGTAGACCATTTCTAGCCTATCGGCCAGACAAATAAAAATAGAGCAATAAAAGCCTATTCTAGGGTAAACTATGCATGGAAACTCTAGTAAACATGAAGAAAAGTCATGATAGAAGAAAAGTGATGCATGGAGATGCATATGTTTGCGTGAATTAAGCAAGATTATCACCTTTATCAATTAAGGGTAGGAATCATACATACAGAAATAACCTAGATGCGCAGTGATAGTAAAACATGAAATTCTCCACGTATAGTGCATGAAACAATGAGAAATCAGAGAGCTTTTGCTCCTAACATGTTAATTTAGCATTTTCATGAGATAACCTATCTTTGATTCGATCCCTAGATTTTGAATTTCTGACAGGAAGTCGACCCCAGTTTCTGCACGTCCTGTGCTAAACCAGCAACTTCACGTTCCTCTATCTCCTGATCCTCTTGACCTAAATCCATAAAATTTAGAGGGTAGGTAGAAGATAGAAAGAGGAACAATAAGTTCTAAAGACACAACTCGAACTTACCTCATTTAGGGCTTCTAATCTCCTGGTCTTCACTGGATCGGTGCACTGGTTCCTGTGCAGCCTCCAGCGAACCAGAGACTTGCAGACGTTCTAACTCATCAACGGCTGGGTCTTCTAGCATAAAAATTGGAGGGGAGTTAGATAAAACTAAGGAGAACATAAGTTTCTAAAGGACTAACCAAAAATACTGCCTCCTTACAGTCGAACTTCGCGAGCCAAAGTAAGGGTTGGCGCAGGTTGAACTTAACCCTATTTATAGAGTTGGCATAGGGTTTAGGGGATTAGATCGAACTTAGAGTCCTAGATTGGGGTAGAATCGATCCCTAGAGAGATCTAGAGAGCCTCCTATACTAGATAGCTTCGATCCAAGATGATTAAGTTGTCAAAATCTAAGCTTTTCACGTTTCTACAGAGCTTATTCACGGAAGCTAGTAGCGGTCGGGTGAGGAGCGCTATTAGGATGTAGCGGTCGTGCGATAGACCGTGTTTAGGAATTAACTCCGAAAATTTTAGATTTTTGAATTTATCAACTATTTGTCCCTTTATTTATCCAATTAAAAAATTATCCTAATTACGTGACTAGTAATGGGCTTGGGCCTAAAAGACTTAGATTTTGGTCTATGGGCCCATTCTAAGTGGGCTTAACCCTTTGGTCAATATAGGGCCTTTAAATAGATTTAATTATCCCTTAATTCTCTTAATAGCCCATTAAGCTTTTTTAATTGCTTAATAATTATATTTAATCCCAAAAAATTCTTAGAAAAATCTTGGGTGCTACACCCTCCCCCACTTAAAGAGAATTTGGTCCCCAAATTCAATGCATGAGTTTTTTGGAAAGTGTGTTTATAATTAATACAATGCTAAAACATAATTAAGTCAAGATGGTACCTTCAATCGCTTTACCTTCCCCGTCCAAGATGGCATTTAGTCGGCCTCATCGCCCGCGTCCATTGTTATCCCTTGAAGATTGTTCCTTTATGAGAGGACACATGGGCAAGCGATGTTCCCGACTTTCACATTTCAGACAAGCGCCGAGACACTTCCAGCATTCCCCGACCGTGTGCTCGAACTTCTCACAAAATGGGCAAGCCACCATGACTTGCTTTTCTTCTTCTTCCTTAACTCTTTTACTTTTTTCATTGACATTACCATTGCCATTCCTTTTTCCATTACTATTTTCTTTACCATTACCATTCCCATTGCGGGACCTTTTGTTGTGATGGGGTTCGTCATCCTCCGTGATGCTAACCTTTCTTCCTTTTCCTCTCGCCTATCATGTTTTCGGCTCAATTTTTCTTCTTTCCCCCGAAACTTCTCTACCTTCTCCAAGGTCATTTCACATAAATGCGCCTGTTGGACCATCTCCGTATATGCACGGATATTTTGAGACCCAAGTTGTTGAATAAAGCCGGGCCTTAAACCGTCCATGAATCGGTTAGCTTTTAATAGATCGGTGCTAACCAAGTGACGAGCATATGGAGCCAGACTGGAGAATTGAAGTTCGTACTCCGCCACGGACATCATCCCTTGCCTTAGCAAGGCAAATTCCGCCGCCTTCCTCTCCTTGACGTGCTCGGAGAAGTACTTTACACGGAAGAGTGTAAGAAATTCTTCCCATGTAAGCTGTGGATTTTGAGGTTGCGCCTTCCACCAAGTGCGCGCATCCTTGTTTAGTTGAAATGTGGCGAGACGGATCTTCTCTTGGTCGGTGCATTGCATGACCTCAAATATACGGTTCATCTCGTCAATCCAATTTTATGCTTCGTCGGGGTTGGAGGATCCAAAAAACCACGGACGGTTCAAACTTTGGAAGTTGCCGTGTAAATTACCCGCGCCTACCCGAGCGCCAGCTTTGGCCAAAGTCTGAAGGGCCTGGGTAAGACCCGCAACCGTTTGTTGCATCTCGTCCCAGTTGACACGGTGAGCCATTATGAGGATGGGGGGTTACATGAGAAGAAGAACAATTTGTTAATTCCTATAGAGTGAAGGGGAATTATCCAAGATATACTTTCTAACTACCTATCTCATCCCGGGCTCTACCCGATCTCACATGGGTTAAGAAATTCCTCTCCTTAGTGCATAGGTATGGGTCCTTAAACCTTGGACTTATCCTATGACATGACATTTTCCTAGGACTTACTTATGCCTAGGCTCTGATACCACTTAACTATCTTGCCCCGAGATTATGCAGTAGAGGCTAATCGGGAACGTGAACAGCCAACAAGAGAGGCTTCAAGCGATAATAACAATCAGAGCGCTAATCATTCACACATAAAAGTGAACACAAGAGAATATAATCCAAAAACCTTGACTTTATTGAATCATAATAAAAATGTTTACAACGACTCTTTGGCTAACTAGACTCAATAAAGTGAAAATTACATAATTGACTCTTGACATACTAGCTAAGGCTTCTCTCAAACCATCAATTGCTCTCGGATCCATCACTTGAGTAATCTGAATCCGACCCGTTAGAATGTCCTGAAAAGATTAAAAAATAGTGGGGAATGAGCACACTTGCCCAGTAGGTATCTTCGTATCAACATGAAGGTAATGTTTAAGTATTTAGCATTTTAGCTATATAAATTAAGATAAATGAGATACGTTAAAACATGTGGTATAAACCAAAGTAACACAAGTATACAAGATATGATCAAAACGCGATATGAGAGTTCATGTAGACTCGAAATAAGATCAAGCAAGATTATAGCATGAATGTCAATATGGCCTTTCACGAACAAGAATGTAACGAGAATGCACTTTTCATAACCATAAAGGCTATGCACTAGAAAGTCACTTAACACGCAAGAATGTAATTTCACTAGATTACCTCGTGATTTTCACTCGTCTATAAAAATAAGTACTCCCAGCGCAATGTGACGCCAGTATCATCGTACCCCATAGTTTTTAGCACGTTTTCGACAATCAGTCGAGGGGGCTAGCATGGAGCTCTTGGACACAACTTGTGTCCGGTCTGTATCTTCACGTTATAAATCCAACTACTTCCACGAGATATAAAATTAAAGTTCAGCTAGTAATGTACAATTCAACAGTAAGTTCATGATAACAATGTCAAGGTAAGAATGCACCAAGCTTAGAACATGTGTGTTCAAGGAATGCATTAATGACAAGGTCATGCCACGGAAAGAATTCAACAGCATAACGGTACATTCTTTACTTTCCATAATTCATTAGATAGCTTTTGAATAAAGTTTTAGGTTCTAGATAGTCAATAGATCATCTAGGATCATAGGAAAATCAACCATTGGGTCAAACCCCGGGTTAAACATAATTTAGACATGAGACGGTCAAATTCGGACCGTTTCTGGGATACGCGGTCATGCCAGGACCATTTCTAGACAGTAACAGTCATGGAAGGACTGTTTCTAGACTGAGTCGATGCCAGAATAAGGAAAGAGTCGACATAACAGAATTCTAGACTGACGCGGTCACGGGCTGGCCACTATTGGACAGTAGCGGTCGTCTGATGGCCGCCTCTAGCCAAGACTCAGAAAACCAGCGGTATGATATGTGCATTCTACTTTATTGGGCTTTGAGGGTACAACCAGCTCGACGTCCTAGTGAGAATCTCAGGCTCACGGAGACTTACGGAAGCCTTGAAACAAGATCACCTAGTCCGGCGGAAGGAATATCCAACGGAGAGGATCACAAGTCCAAGAGGTATGCCTACAAGTGCAAAGTGTAATTAATGACATCGTACCGGAATACGTGCCATATACTTAAGAAAAGACTTAAAAGATAAGAGTGGATCGTGTAAAAACAGTGATTAAATCATCACTAAATAAGTCCATGAATCGCATGAAAACATGATCATTAATACAAGAGCATATGTTTTGGCATGAAAGTAGCATAAGCTAAAAAAAGGTTTAAAATGCATAAGGAATATGAAATCTATCGAGATGGATAGTTAATATAACCAAATTTATGAATACAGTATCATAAACAAGAATAAAACCTAATTACCTAGGCTTAACATATGTTTAATAGGGTTGTTCTGCAATCTGTTTCGGGTTAACAGTATGCAGGACACAGAAACATAGAAGCGGTCTCGGGAGGACCGTTTCTGATAGTAGCGATTCTACTTGTACCGCGTGAAGAGGTTTAGCGGTCGCAGGTAGACTGTTTCTAGCCTGTCGACAGACAAATAAAAATAGAGCAATAAAAGCATATTCTAGGGTAAACTATGCATGGAAACTCTAGTAAACATGAAGAAAAGTCATGATAGAAGAAAAGTGATGCATGGAGATGCATAGGTTTGCGTGAATTAAGCAAGATTATCACCTTTATCAATTAAGGGTCAGAATCATGCATGCAGAAATAACCTAGATGCGCAGTGACAGTAAAATATGAAATTCTCCACGTATAGTGCATGAAACTATGAGAAATCAGAGGGCTTTTGCTCCTAACATGTTCATTTAGCCTTTTCATGAGATAACCTACATTTGATTCGATCTCTAGATTTCAAATTTTTGACTGGAAGTCGACCCTAGTTTCTGCACGTCTTATGCTAAACCAGCAACTTCACGTTCCTCTATCTCCTGATCCTCTTGACCTAAATTCATGAAATTTGTGAAGTCCCGCGATCAATGACACCCAAGAGAGGAGGTGAATTGAGTGAGTTCAAATTTTATGAAACTTTTGCCAATTTAAACAGATATGATGGAATAGCCCTTTAGAAATTGAGATCTGTTGTTTAACGATTGGATCTATCAAGACCTATCACACACAACGGATCCTTGGTACTATGACGGAGGTGTAAATCAGAAGATTCTACTCACGCAAAGTGTTATCTTCCTAACAAGGTTTGCCTTGTCAACCCGAACCCACCTTTTGATATAGCAGAGATCTAATGTGAAAATGATAAGTTATGCTAGATCTAGATCAAGAGATGCAACAGATTTAAACTGTGTGTGCTTGCACAGAATAGAGATAGAAGAAAAGGATCAAACCACACAGGAGACAGTGATTTTTAGGTGATTCAGATGCAACAACGGCAACCTACGTCCACCCCTCACGATCTGTGAGGATTCACACACTATCTTGTAAAGGATTACAAGATCAAAACACGCACACACACTCATGAAGAGTTCGGAACTCTCACGAAGATGCACAAGCACCGAATCACACAGAAATGTGAAGGAAGGCCATACACACACACACACGGATCTGGGTAGATCCACACACGCATAGATTTTTAGAGATTACAAACACAAAACACTTGAAGCACGAGGAATTTAGAAGAAGAAGCACAAAAGGAAAATCTCTCATTTAAGCTCCCCCTGAGTAGGTGATGCAGATTTTGATCGAAGCTTGAATCTCCACTTGATTTCCACTTGAATGGCCTCAGCTTCATCTTGAAAACCTTGATCTTGGATGGAGAACCTTTGGACGAAACACTGTACACGGAGTTCTTCCCGCAACCCTCTTTTTCCCTAGACAGCCCCCTTTGATCTCCCTTGAGTGATTAGGGTTTCTTACCCCAAAGAGATGTTTTTATACAACTTGGGTGGTCAAGGGATATGCCAAAACATAGATCCACAAATTATGGCATGTCTGGTGGCTTTGGGATTAAAGAAACCAAAGGAAAGGGCTTCCCACGTTGAAGAATTAAAAAGTCAACATTTGCTGCCTCGAGGGGTTGGGTTGACTGAATTCTCCGGTCGGTCGACTGAACTCTGAGAAACCTATAAATTTTCATCCCTGGCAATTTTGGTCGACCAAAATACTCAATCGATCGACCGAACTCTATAACATTTACAGAGTTCTGATCCTGGAAAAATTGGTCGACCGAACCATGTCCATTGGTCGACCGAACTCTGGAAAACCTGCAAAAATAGATTGTTAGCCCCATGAAAAATATCCATAAGACAAGAACTTTATGTTATCATTTGATCCATTCATTTTCGGGTTTGAATTAGCTTATTTTATGCATTTGTAAGCCTTAAAACATTTGAGCTTTTACCATTACACAAAACGGCCTTAAACACATTCAAGGCTTGCTCTTGATCACCTCGACACGGCACGAGACGGAGACTAAGTCAAGTATTTTGTTATCATCAAAATCACCTGGAGAGACTCAACAATTTGGAGGGTAGGTAGAAGATAGAAATAGGAATAATAAGTTCTAAAGACACAACTCGAACTAACCTCGTTTAGGGCTTCTAATCTCCTGATCTTCACTAGACCGGCGCATTGGTTCCTGTGCAACCTGCAGCGAACCAGAGACTTGCAGACGTTCTAACTCTTCAACGGATGGGTCTTCTAGCATGAAAATTGGAGGGGAGTTAGATAAAACTAAGGAGAACATAAGTTTCTAAAGGATTAACCAGAAATACTCTCTCCTTACCGTCGAACTTCGCGAGCCAAAGTAAGGGTTCGCGCAAGTCGAACTTAACCCTATTTATAGAGTTGGCCTAGGGTTTAGGGGATTAGATGATGGGAATCAACACCGGGCACTAACATTTTATTTTTACATTTATGTCCTTTCGTTTGTAATTATGTCCTTAAGTAATTAGTTGTACAATTGTATGGCATTATAAGCCAATGTGTTAGTCCTAGAAGTCTTTGGGTTTCTTTGCAAAAGGCCATGTAGGCCCTGCAGGACCCTCAACCCTCTTCCTCATTGGTCCAAGTGGCATCTAGGGCCCATGTGGGGCTGGTTCAAAGTCCAAGGTTGGACTTGGACTATGGGGGGACAATGTAGGGAAAAATTCAAATTTGGATGCCCTTAAGTCAAGGGGGCGCCCCCCATTTAGTATATTATATTACATGTTGTATTTTTATTTAATGTGGCCATTTGACCACATGGGGGATTAATGTGTTATACCCCATTTGCCCCTCCCAAACCCTAGATCTAGGGGTAGGTTTAGTCTTTTTTACATTTCTATAAATCACATGTAATTTCCATTTTGATAGAATTAATGAAGAAAAAAATCAAGAGTTTGTTCTTGGCCCAAGGGTGCCCCTCTCTCCCTCTCTCCCCTTGCAGATGGATTTCTGTAATTTCTATGCTGTGAAGCCATAAACTTGATGGATTCCAAGTTCTATCACCTCCACTAGATGCGACTTCCAGCCACCGCCGCCTCCGTTCGTGCCGCCGACGAGCTGCCACCACCACCTCTTTACCCTGCTGTCCTGAACTCCGAGTTCCAAAACAGCAAGTTAAAGACCAGGTCGGTTCTCCCAGCTCCCAGCTCTGATCGAGCTGAGATTTTGAGAGGTTGTTCCACTTTGAGTTAGCTTTCCAGCAATTAGATTTTGCCCCATTCAGATCTCGTTTGGTATTTTTCCCGTAATTTTGGTTCCACCCCTGATAGTCTGCCAATCGGCAGATCTGCGGGATAGAGTCTGGTTGTCGTATTTTTCCCCCACCCTTATACATATCCATAAATCTCCAAAAACATCATACGTGTTCCTCACTTACGCCTCTTCCACCCATAATTTTTCTGGAGTCTAGATCTATTATTTTCCTATCAGTCAAAAATCAGTTTCAGGCAGATCCTGTTCTGCTCTATGTGTCTGTAATTCCGGGCCAGAAAAAACTACAACTCACAGTCATTTTCATTTTCAATCCATTCACTTGATGGACCTGAAAAATTATATGGTGTAGCCCTCTGAGTCCTCTATCCATCGGTATCACTTTTGCGTCGATCTGACATCGGATCTGGCCGCAGAAAATCTTTTTTTGAAGGCGCGCAGAGTAGATCCGAGGACAGGTCAGCAACTCAGTCCAAGAATTAATTCCTCAGAAAATACGCCGGCTCACCTTCGGCGACCGCCGCTCCTGGAGATCGATCGGCAACCCATCAGAAGTGTCCCAGCCAGCCGCCGCAGCAAGGAGTCGACCGGAAGCCGCCGTCCTAGTTGCTGAGTTCCCTTGCTGTACCGAGTTGGAACAGTACCGAGTCGGAACCGAGTCGGACCAGCAGCCCGTCTCCTGCCCAAATTGCTGCCCGTCAACCCGAGTTCGCTACTCCCGGGCCCCACATTGTAGCCATTTACCTCCCTGCGTGGAGTGTTTGATAAATTCATTTCTGTAATTATTATAATATTTGTACACCGGGAGTACGAGCTTCGGCCGGGGTCCTCTTCCCCACGCCCGGAGCGTGGAGGTAAACTCGCCTCCCACTTTATCGCATTTGCTTATCTCATATACTTTTGAATGCCGCTGCTAGAGTGATAGGATTATTAACTCGATATTTATTTTTATCACCGCTGCGAGAGTGAGTGAGTGAACCGACTCAATCCGAGTACACGCGGAAGAGTCGAGTACCCTTGACTCATTGCCGGTTTCTCAACCGCGCACGATCCCGCGTTTCCCTCGCTTAGGGACGCCCACGAGCTAGAGTCCCAGGTTTGCATCCCGTCCTACATCATTAGATCAAACTTAGAGTCCTAGATTCAGGTAGAATCGGTCCCTAGAGAGCTCTAGAGAGCCTCATGTACTAGATAGCTTCGATCCAAGATGATTAAGTTGCCAAAGATTCAAGTTTTTCACGTTTCTACAGAGCTTATTCACGGAAGTTAATAGCGGTCGGGTAAGGACCGCTATTAGGATGTAGTGGTCATGCGATAGACCGTGTTTAGGCATTAACTCTGAAATTTTTAGATTTTTGAATTTATCAACTATTTGTCCCTTTATTTATCCAATTAAAGTTAGGAGTTATCCTAATTGCGTGACTAATAATGGGCTTGGGTCTAAAAGACTTAGATTTTGGTCTATGGGCCCATTCTAAGTGTGCTTAATCCTTTGGTCAATATAGGACCTTTAAATGGATTTAATTATCCCTTTATTCTCTTAATAGTCCATTAAGCCTTTTTAATTGCTTAATAATTAAATTTAATCCCAAAAAATTCTTAGAAAAATCTAGGGTGCTACGCACGTCGAAGGATGTGGTCCCGCGTCCCTTGGGTTAGTGGGGTGGTGGCGATGCTTATGTCGAGGCGTGGGATTCGGAGCGCCTCTGCTCGAAAACGGGAGACAAAATCCCAAAGCGTCTCTTCTCGCCCCTGCCTGAGGGCGAGCAGGGTCACCGCAGACTTGGCTACCTTTCAGCAGCCAATAAAGTTCTCCTTGAACAACTTCTTCAGCTGCTAGAAGGAGGAGATAGTCCCGGTCGGCAGGGACTCGAACTAAGCCCAGGCGTTCTCTCGGAGAGTCGTGACTAACGTCAAGCATTTCACAGCGTCCGAGGCCCGGTGAAAGATCAAGTGGGACTCGAAGCAGTGCATGTGGTTGGCCGGATCGGTAGTGCCGTCGTACGGGGTGAAGGACGGCAACTGGAGCTTTGGAGGGATGGGGGCTTCCATGATCTCCTTGGAGAAGGGAGCATGGAAGTCATGGTCGTCGTCGATGAGGCCTCAATTCTTGGCGGCGAGGAGGACATCGTCCAGGTAACGGACCTTGTCCTCGATTTCGTTGATGCGCTGGTGATGGGGGCATCTCTCACCCTTCATATTTACCGGTTGTTCACCAGCATGGTTCCATTATGTCCGTCACATTTTTCTGATTCAGTTCATGTAATTTTCATATTTTCTTTGAGTCATAATTATGTAATTTTTATTTTATTTGAGTCATGTGCCTAGGTCTTGTATTTATTTTCCTAAGTTTGAGTGTCATTAGATTGTTTAGTATGCTATTGGGCCCAATTCATTGGGCTTGGCCCATGAGCCCCCCCTACCCCTTCGGTTATTTGTTATTAAGTCTTTTGTCAGGGTCTTATTGTAAAATGTGGGTTTCCTATATATAGGGCCCCATTTCCTTCATTTGAAGGGAATGAATCAATCAATGAAAAATTACCATTTTGTGAGTTCTATCTTCATTTTTATGGTGGAGTGAATCCATTAGTGAGGTGAGAAGCCTTAGGGAGAGAATCCCACCCATCCCTTTCTTAATCTCTCTCTTTCACTCCCCTTTCTCTCTCCTCCACACCCAATTTCAAAAATTTTCTCTCTCCTCCCTTCCCAACCACCACTCTCCCACCTACCCCCATTAAAGGCCAATCCCCTTCCCCACACATCCCATTACTCTACCCCCTAGTCCCAAGGGAGCATCCCCAATCACTAAGCCACCCTCCAACCACCTCATCCCTTTCCCAAGCACCCTTCCCTCTCCCCCATGCAACCCTCCACTTCCCTAGACCATTTGAATTCAAAAATCCCCTTCTCTCCATAGCCCTAGGGCGCCCAAGACCCCTCCCCTTTGGTTAGGGTCGCCCCCCTCTCATCCTCTCCATCTTCCCTTGTTCACCTCCATCACCCCACCATCTACCATCTAGAGTAAGAGGACCTGCAGAAGACCTGAAGCTTGCAGTAGCAACCCCGACCTCCTCCGGACGTTCCTGGAATCCCAAGAGTAGTCCATAGAAGAGGCTGCCTGTCCTCTTCGCAACGGCGGTGGTCTCGTCCCCTTCCGAGCTCCGAGCTGACCGGGAGATCCGTTCTCCCACAACTGCGCAGAGCTGCCCCTGCTGAGTACCAGAACTGGATTAGAAGCTCTGTCACGACGAACCTTGGAGGAATCAGCCCACAAGCTCTTCTAAAAAGTTCTTCTTCTTCCTGTCTACTTTCAGAATCAAGAAGCGGAATTCCGTTCGGCATCCTGTGGCAGGAGTTATCATTTTTCTCCCTCAGCTCCATCGTCCTGCTACCCACAGTCTGCATCGACCAGTCATCAGTGTTCAGAGCTCCCTGGTCTTCTCCGCATCGGATGGCCTCCCCGTTAGTTTTTCTGCGAAGAGGACTTGTCCACGATTCCAACGACTCTGACGGTGCTCGATTCCGAGTTCGGGAGCTGTCGGGGCATCCTCTGCAACCAGCTGTTAGAAACCAGGAGCTAGCTCTACAGAGATCTTGATCCGGAGAGAAAGCTTCACCACGGCAAACCCCTGAGGAATCAGGCCATGAGCTCTTCTACAAAGTTCTTCTTATTCCTGTCTAATTTCAGAATAAAGAAGCGGAACTCCGTTCGGCATCCCATGGAAGGAGTTATCCTTTTTCTCCCTTAGTTACACGGTCCTGCTGCCCACAGTCTGCATCGACCAGTCACCATTGTTCTGCGTCCCTTGATCTTCTCCGACATAGGTTGGCTTCCCCGTCCATTTTTCTGCACAGAAGACTCATCCACGGTTCCAGAGACTCTGACGGTGCTTGATTCCGAGTCCGGGAGCTGTCGGGGCACCCTCTGCAACCTACTGCTAGAAATCAGAAGCTGCCAGTCCGAGGGTCTGCCTCCCTGTTCGGGCCTCCATCCAGATCAGCCTCGACACCAGAAGAATTCAGCAAAAATTGGACGACTTCCCTGGCCTTCTACGAAGCTTTTCCAGGTGGTTTCGTCTTCAACAAAAATCGGTAGCAGTCGCAGCAGTCGGTTCTCCACTCGGCTGTCAGCACCCACAGAACGCGGGCAGAATGGGCAATCTCCATCTTCGGTGTTCCTTGCTCATTTTCCCCTCCCCGCTTGGCCGGCTGAAGGTCCCTCCCTGCGTGGAGGTAATTTTGGTTGTAATATCCATTAACCCCCACCCCAAGATCCCCCTCCTGCGAGAGGTGTAGTGTTGTAACTTCTCTCGGGCAGGTCAAGCTTCCCCGGCGCGGCGTGTGGGGAACACACGCTTCCCCGCTCGCCCACGTCTCCGACTCGGGGCCGGTGTCCTCACACCGGTCAGGTATATGCTGAACCCTCCCTGGATATTTGTGTTTTCTTAGTATCATTTCTAAGTTCAGCCGGCGAGGAAGAGAGTGTCCGGTCCCGTGATTCCTGATCACGAGTGGCCACCGCGGTTTGAGTGAGGAGAGATCCCCGTACCCTCAAGGCACGGCGTCCGCCCCACTGATGTGGGTGCTCCAATCCAAGGGAGGGGAACTCATTGGCCAAGTCATCACCCTAAGCAGCGTGGTTTAGGCTCTCGAATCCACCCTACCATCACTTAGTCACCACGGGGAAAGGGTTGTGCTGCGATATCGGTCCGCCAACATCGAGTCCGCTAATTTATAAGTGGGCTTGCAAGTCTAGGTCCGAGGTTCATTTGGTTGATACCATTGCACCCTTAGGTCGTGTCACATCAGCTGGAGCCGCCGATCCATCTCCGGGTTGGAATGCAGTGGGCTACGCACCCTTGGTCCGGGCGAGCTGTGTGATCGTCGGGTCCTTGCAACAGAGGCGTGGGAGGCTTCCCACACTTGACAAGAATTCTCCCCAGTCCGGACCCTCTCGTTCTGCCGCCGTTCGGGCGGAACGTGCTGGGGGTCCGCAGGCTGGTTCAAGATCTCCTGACATAGCCCCGTTATGGCTTAAATCTGGTGACAGATCTCGTCGAGATCTCCTGGAGTGACTTCTTGGTGCGGATGAGCAGAAGACGCTTCTTGCGACCCACGATGAGAGTTGGGCCCTTGGTGAGAGTCACGCCCTCAGTTGTTGGCATTGCAAAGACTCCCACAAGGTGCCATGGCTTTTCGCTCGAGATTCCCACAGACGACACCCAAAAGTGTAGAGGCAGAAATCTTGTTTCTATGCCACATACCTCACTTCTCTATTTATTTTGTTGTGGAAGTCGTCCGACACCCGTGGAAGCCTACAAACACCAGAAGCAAAGGGCGTCAGAAGGAGCCCTGGGCGTTACCCCAGGGGACAACTCTCCGATGCTTAAGTCATCAACGGTTTTAAGAAATGAATAGAGAAGAGCAGGGGAGAGGGAAGGATGGAGGTTGTAATAGGATATTTGAGAGACGTATAGATCCTCCGGACGAGTGCTCGCCGCTCCCAATGGTCACTCAGAGAGTACTCGCTGGATGGTAAGGTCGTGTGAGAGGGATTCTCTCTCAGAGCGTAGACTGGCGTGACCTCTCTTTCACTGTAGCAAAACTAGTAGCTCTATACTCTATGTGTAGCTTTTGGTAGAAGATTCGCCGTGGGTTGTCCTTCGTCAAGGTCCCTTTTATAGGGGGTTCTCCCGGTGGAGATGGTTGATCCCTTAATAGGGAAGGGCGTGCATCGTGGGATAACGTTCCCTGCGGTTATGACGGGAGTTTCCCGTTGAGGGGCGATTACCCTAGGGTCAGTTGGTTCCTGGGCGAGTCGCACGGCTCCTGTGAGACGTGCTTGCCCTTAGTGGAGTCGTTACCCGCATCATGGGGGGGCAACGGTCGGTCTCCGAAGGCCTATCTGGCGATCCTTCCGCCCGGATTAAGGCCTTTCCCGTTGTCGAATCCAAGGACTGTCGTCCTGGACCAGTCATTGTGGGCCGCGGCTATGGATCGAGGCCCGTTAAGCGCGTTGTGGATCACCAGTCGAGTTGGGCTCAGTGCAACCGGGCCTTATTTGGGCCGATCCGGATTTACCCTCCTCACTAATCGATGAGAGAGAGAAAAGTGTGGGTCCCATCTTTTCTCATCACACACATTCACAGTTGACCGGGGTGGGGTGGCCGAGACACGAATAAGTCACCCCACTCCATTTTCAAATAGGCCCTATAAGTCGCTCCCACTTCTACGACCTCTGGAAGGGTCAACGCAAGCCTATATGAAGTTCTCAAAAATTTTACTAGTAGTTAACAATTGTCAAAGAGTTTGACTTGCTACACATCCTAATTTATTGTACACCCAAGGTGTGCATTAAGAAAACTCTTTTTTTTTTGAAAATATGGAGAGACCATCTATCCGTAAAACCCATTTGCCCATCAGACAGCCCAAAAAATACAGAAAAATAGACTATGCGAATAACTTTTTATTGTTCATATAGTCTATTTTTTTTTATTTTTTAGACGGTTAGATGAGAATGTGACTTATATTGTAAGTTCGAAGAGGTCAACTCTCACCTCACAAAATTTTCAAAAAGATAAAAGAAAGTTTAGTTGTTACACACCATAAGTGTGTAACAAGTCAAGCTGTGCAACGAGACAAACTCATTATCTATAAAAAAAAAAATTTAAAAAAAAGGAACGTTGAATCAGTGGCCACCGAGTTATTGACTCCAACCTTGGCAGATTCAGACGACCCAAGACTTAGAGATGCACATGTATACAAGTTCTACCTCTAAAGTCTAAAGTGGCATGCACAATTTTTGTTCTGCATGGACCTTTTCTTATCAAGATTCACAGTGCTCTCTCTCCAACAAACACAATTCATAGGGGTACTCGCACTTGGCAACAAGCCGACCTTGCCGAGTACGTACTCGTACTATTCATGTCCGAATGTGCTGCTTACAGCAGGTCATATTTGGTATCTCTACAGAAGTGGGAACAAACCATCGGAGATCTGCGAAGTTCTCACTTCGATGTATGTGTGCATTCATTAATTAGTTGGACATCAATAAACACAGAAATATGGAGAGACCCCCCACTGGTCTCAGCTCAACCAACTATCACAAGCTCCACGTACGGCGTCTCTCGGGACCGGCCTGATGATGGCTGATGAGTACACCCCCCCGTCGATCACACCTCGGAGAGGACGCGGCGGCGGCAGAGCGGGCAGGAGTTACGGAGGCCCAGCCAGGAGGAGATGCACGCACCGTGGAAGATGTGGCCACAGGGGGTCTGCTTCCCGCCCTCGCACCCCTCCATGCAGACGGTGCACACGGCGGCCGCGGGCGATGTGGGGAGGATCGCTATCAGCTGATCCGGCGACGGGGCGGCGGAGGGGGTGTAGGGAGAGGGCGTGAGGGCGAGATCGAGGTCGAAGCAGAGGTCCACCGCCAACGATGGACCGGCGCCCGGCCTTCCCGTTGCTCCGCCCATTGGGTTCCCCTCTTTGGTCGTCGGAGGGGGAGGAAGGGGCTGCGTGTGTGTGTGCGCGTGCGGCGTTGCAGACTTAAAAGGAGCTGCTGCGGCCTGCGTGGGCGTGATTGGCATGTGGCTTCTGAAAACCCAAACAAGTGCACACCGTGGAGTCGTGGACGTCGACTTGGGGGTTACCCTCCAAGTTGACAAAAACTACATAGATTTGCCCACAAGAACAAAGAATGACCGAGTCGCTAACTTGCCATCCTTGCAAATTTTAAGTCCGCACCAGAAAAACTGCAGAAGAAGCTTCTGTCAATACCGTACGACTCCTACACTAGACCATAGCATAATAACGCCTTCGCCCATGCATTACGAATAATATGTTCCAACGCCCGGATTGCAAGGAGTGCTCAATAAGTGGTGGGCGAAAGCTTGTCGTTGGGTGAGTTCATCGTTATTATTCGAGTGGACCGGACGTCTTGTAGGGTATATCCTTATCATTTCGGAGCAGTGTTGTCCTGGGCCGGATGTTGGCCACACGTCTACCTATAAAAATTGTGTGCATCGAGCACGCATCCATGACTTGGGACGATTTGATGTTTTCTGAATTCGATATCAGCGTCATATTCTTAACCGCAACTGAACAGATCCTCAATGGCAACGTCGTTAACCTAACGCGGGCGTAAGCCTTGTATTGACGAGTAATCCTGAGGACAACAGTGGAGAGTTAATTGGAGTGAGCGGCTTGGCCTTTGAGCTGACAATTAAACAGCCATCTCATGCACCCTACTAGGCCCGGAGTTTAGATGTTGTTTGACACTGAACAGACGACTACAGACAGCTAAAGAACAGCTTCGAGAGATCTCATCATCCCAAACCACTACAAGCTTTTCCACGGACATGCTTTTAGACTTCGGCCACGTTTCCAAACGAGCCAGTTTTTGCTCCGAAGCACGCCGACGCCATCAGAATTCAGACCAGAAAAACAAGCCTTCTATCTAGTAACAGGAATCTGTCCAACCTCTATCAGTCATCTGGAAAGGGTCATCCCCTGCTGCTTAAGGCAATCTTGAAAGAACATGCCTCGTGCAACCAAGACAATCTGAATCAGAGGCGAACATACCCCATTGCAGGCAGTCACAGAAAAAACAAAAAATAAAAGGACGTACATTTCCCTTTTTACATCATATCATCTTCAGATATTGATGGTGAGAAAACGCACGTCGTTAATACGTCCCACTATCAAATTTAAATATCCGGTCCACAATTTAAAATATAATAATTAAGTGGTGAGATCGAGTCGAATCCACATGGAGAGTTAGATTTGAGAGTTGAAAACTTTGAATTTCTAAGATTGAAAACTATGAAATTTGGGTTGAAAACTTGATTTTGAAATTGAGAATTTAAGATGCAAAATGAAGGAACGATAAAACTCAAGCTTAGAAATTAACGAGGCAAGTGAAAGGAAATTGACAGAATTCTCCAAACTTTAAATCAGAAAAATAAACATGAATTGATAAATAAGAAAAATAACAATATCAATCCCACTAAATTTTAAAAGACAAAATTAACACAAAAGGAATATTGCATGAATTAAAGGAGAAATTTAAATAAATAATAAAAGTGAAAGAAATTGTTGTCTTAAGGGACCTCCTGCCCCTCTCTCCTTGATTCTTCTCAAAAACACCAAAGCAGAACTAGAACACTCTCGAAAACAACAAAAAAAACTAGAATGTCTTACAAAATTATTACTCTCCATTTGAACCATTCCCAACCTCTCCTTTTATAGGCCTAAACTAACCCCTTTTCTCGCCCTTTTCTTCTATCCTCCGCTCTCTGCCTGTGTGAACGTGGGGCCGCTTCTCTGCGTTTGGTGTGAAGCCACCCGTGTGAAGCTTTGCATTTTTGGCCTTGTCGACCGTGCCGACGTCTTGCCACGTGAAGGACCCGCCAAAGCCACTGGCCGACTTGCCTTCGAGCGCCCTGCCAGCCGATTCGCGTGAGAACGCCCTCCGCCGAATGCCCAAGCCCATTCTCGCCACTACAAGAAAATAGACTTTTAGGGGCATTTCAGAACTGCCCCAAAAAATAGAGATAAACGTCCAAAAAACCTTTAGGGGCAGTTTGATTAGTTTTAGGGGTAATTTAAAATGTGTCCATGTTGCCACGGTCCCTAAAAGCTTTTGGGGCACTTTTTGAAAAATGCCTCTAATGATGTCATTAGAGGCACTAAAAATTGCCCCTAAATATTTTAATAGGGGCAATTATGTTGACCAAATGTCTCTGATGAACATGTTTTGGGGGCAATTCCTCCTTCAAACTGACCTAAATAACTTATTTAAGAATAGTCATCTAAAAGCCACCCTAAAATAATAACTTGAAAGAATGTATTTTAGGGACATTTTCTTCCACAAACTGCCCAAACAACCATTCTGTAGCGGCTCCAATTTTTTATTATTACACCAAAATGACCATCCTAAAATACAAAATTAGAGTCAACATTCTTAACATGCAATCAATACACATATCCTATTCTTCGTAATTCATTGACATACACAAACACTGACCATTATACAACACGAGTATATAAATTGTCCACCTTTTAACATAAACATAAATAGGACATGGTACTCATTGACAAACATAATGTCTTAATGAAGTTGTATTATAAAATCAAATCATGAAATATCACAATTACACATATAGCATCCATGACTTATAAATACAACTCGGACCATGGAGCTTCAAATTTTCACTATGCAACTAAAATATACAAAATTAGAAACTCTTTAAACTATATAAAATAGTTTTCCCATGGTGCTCCTCAAGTACAAACATTTTCTTCATAATGGACAAGTAATAACAATTGATATGAAGCGATGCATGCACGCCTACAGCGAAACCCTGTTCGATCGCATGGATGGCTTCCCTTGTAGAGTTGCTTCTAGTGTTTCCAATTGCTTTGATTGATGAGCCAAAGCAGTTTACTGTGTGCCCCAATAAGCATGATGTGCTCATCCCAGCTCATACGGTGACCCTCACTTGTTGTGCCTCCAACTATCACACCCTCGGCACCATTTACAATCTGCATGTGCATCATCCAGTCAGAAGCTTCAAGGTCAAATCTTCCATCTGACAGATATGGGGTCTTAATGGTTGTGATCAATATGAGCTTTTTTATGTCATCCACACATGTTCTAGAATAACAAACAATTGGATAATCACCAATAAATTGAATTACAGCCACAGAAAAGGATATTAAGAATGCCACTAAGAAAAGTTGTATATTGTGAAGACATGGGGACAAAAATGAGGGTGAGAATGGTAAGGACAGAAAATCATGTTGCTTTAGAAATTTCAAATAAGTGAAACATCAAGAAAGATAAACGTCAAGCTAACAATTGAAATTGCCTATACATAATGTTGGATATAATACAACACTAGTGAAAGTTCCACACAGTGAACATTGTATAAAGATAGAGTACTGTTGAATAATTGAGATTGTCTATACCTAATAGTGAAAATGTAAAGCACTTGGTAAACTGAAAGGTCAAGTAATACACTTGTATATTGTGCAAACAAAGTGATGCAGATATGAAATTTTGAAAATTCATGTTATCAGAAGCTAACTGCCAATCAAAGTGTTGCTTCTATGTAGCATGCTTTTTCCCACACATTTGCCACATCCATTGGAGACCATCCAACATATGGCTCCTATCACTATTGGCACAAATTTAGAGCATCTTACTTGCTACTGACACATTTAACATGAATCATCTGATCAGAGTACAGATGGTTTCCAGAGTGTGCAAAACATATGATAAAAGGTATGGTACCATAGCATTACTCTCCTTATTAATACTTGTGTGCTATGTTCTTTCAAACTTCTTAGAACTTGAACAGATGGCACATGTACATTTATGACCACAGAGCTAGCCTCAACTCCCTAAATTGCACACTTTGGTAATGGAATATCACATGATAGAAGGACACATATTCTTCATGGAACATGTGTTTTAGTCCTTATTCTATTTTTAATTTGGTCAAAAATATGCCATTCCATAGCAAACTACAGGGATTATCACATTGGTGAAAGGTGCTTCCAATCAGAGAGTTTTATAAACGATCTCAGGGGGGTCAATGCAAAAAACCATGAAAATCTGGAAGAGTAAAAAAAACACAAGGACCAAGGTGATAGCTTTTAGGGAAAGAAGGTTAACAATGCATACTGTTTATACATAGAAAATATACAAGTTCAAACTATACAACAAAAGAGAAGAGGAAATGCATGCATACTACCATGATCCCTCACAAAATCTAACTTCTGCTCATGTTTTCCCAAGAGAGATTGATTTCTCCAAACCTGGAAATAATTTACTAATCATTGGGGGAACTTAAAAGTGGCAGAGAGGGAGTGTGGGGCTCATGTTTTCCCAAGATTTACACCACCTAATTAGGCCATAATAGCATCACAGACCTCTGTTACTGTTCATCTACTCTTTGTAGGGCTTTTTCATATCCTTGAGTATAATTTTTGGTTTTCATACTGCTCCATGATTTCTGGTCTTCAAATTGCTCCATGAACTCATCATTGAATTTCTTGAAGCTAGCTATGATTGCAGGCATGTCTTCCTCCACTGGCAATATTGTCGTTCTCAGGTGGAAAACTCCGCATTCATCATGTAGAGCCACCAAACAGTTATTAGCATAAAAAGAGAGAATAACCATATCTCAGGTGGAAAACCCTGCATTCATCATATAAACACTGCATTCTAAATATATATATAATCATGGAAGCATTCAAAAAGATGCTTGAGCAGAGTTAATTACTATCAAATCACACCCAATCAGTCCTAAACATGGGCTAATAGACCTTGAGGACAAAACCCTACTTCCCACTATCTTCCTCTCAAGTTCCCAGGCATTTTGATGGAAATATAATGCAAGCTAATGCCTTGGGCCTTTTTTTTTGAGCTAACTCTGAATGCACAGAATGTAAGTGAAATAATAAACATGAAGCTAAGTTTCTTAAAACTAGAATTGAAATTCCTGCTAGCTAAGAAGCTTTGCTGGATTCTTCAATAGTCAAATCTTAAGCAACCTAAAATTCACAAGGTATGGCTTTATGATATGATTATGATGATGATGACAGCTGTATGGAATCCAAAATTGGTCATCCCAATCTACCCCGACTGATTGGTATTAGAATTGTGCCTAACCAGTCCAAAAGAGGAAGCGAATCATTGGAATCATAGATCAGCCAAAACAAGCAAGTTTTTTCCCATCAGGTTATTCCCCCAACCAACCTAAGATCAATAGAATCAGGCTGGTTGAATCAAAAATAAATGTAGATTGTCCCAAGTTGATAAAGCCTGTTGCTAACTTACCCAATTAGTGGGCGATAAAGCAATCAATTTCCAGAGAAAATAAAGCATTCTTAATACCAACACGTGAATACATATTCACTAAATTAAAAGCCTATATACTATGCAAATAAACCAAAACTTAGCACAATCTTGCCCCCTCAACCACCTCCCTCTCCAATACATATCCATGGTACATCAAATAGCATATTAAACAAATGAAATAGAGGACAAATTAAGGTCATACCTTATGGGTGCAATTTACCACACCTACACAACCAAGTCTAAGAGGAATGACATTCCCCAGTAGAAAATTGCGAGCATCAGTACCCCTATCCATAATATCCAACTGAAAGAGGACAGGATAACATGTTAATGGTAGCACTCAACAGATATAAACAGGATACAAGAACAAAATAAAAATTATCTGCGAATGGGACCTTTGTGATAACACCAATTGCTCGAGAACCTGTCCATGGATAGCATGAGAAAGTGTTAGATCACTCAAACACAAAGTTTTCCTTTAGTCAAAGTAAACTCATTCTTAAACTAGATTTGATACAAAAAGTGCAAGATTTTACCATCTGGATCAGCGATCCTTGCCATCTGCAAAGCATCTAAATTTGCCAAATCTGAATTTACTGGCGTAACAACTAAAATTTTACATGTTTCATGTTTGATATAAGACAAGATCATTATTCTGATTCGTGCCTCAATATCACTTGGCTGGTCACCAACTGGCACTTTTGTTATTCCAGGCAGATCCACCAACGTGATATTAAGTACATTTGGTGAGGAAATCTTTAATCGGATTTGTTTATCAGAGACTCCCTTGTTTCCTCCTGCTTCCCTATCTGTTTCAGCCTGACGATCAAATAAAAGTAAGCTTGAAGCAGCATAAAGAGAGAGAGTCTCATTAATGATAATGGTAATAAATCCATGGGTTTATTCCGTCCACGTGTACAATTGCGGGAGGTGCCTACATGAGTGATTATTCCAGATCTGGAGGTCCTACCAGGGGGAATAAATTCCCAATTATATCCCTGCCACTTGTGGGAAGCACTTGAGCATAGCCTTTCATAAATCCATGGGTTAAATCCCCTAACCTGCAGATAAAGAAACTCTATAAGAAAAGACAACAGCAAAGAAAACCAATGAACACTTAAATAAGCACCAACAGAGAGCACTAAATGGAGACCAATCAGGTATCAACAACCTATAGAGGAAGAACAACAACTATCGAAAGCAGAACAACAAAGACAGCCACACTGAAATTGCTTCTAGTCAAAATAAAACATGATGTCCAGTCCCAACACAAAGCCACATGCCACAACTTTTACATTAACATGAAAAATTAGGCACTGACAGCAACATGCATACAGATAGCCTGAGCACGAACAAACCAACACAAAAACTTCCACAAAGTCACATACAGAAGAATAAAATAGCAATCATACTTTTGATTGGATTCCAGATCTGGAGGTCCTACCAGGGGGAATAAATTCTCAATTATATCCCTGCCACCTGTGAAAAGCACTTGAGCATAGCCTTTCATAAATCCATGGGTTAAATCCCCTAACCTGCAGATAAAGAAACTCTATAAGAAAAGACAACAGCAAAGAAACTATGACACTTAAATAGCACCAACAGAGAGCACTAATTGGAGACCAATCAGGTACCAACAACCTATAGAGGAAGAACAACAACTATCGAAAGCAGAACAACAAAGATAGCCACACTGAAATTGCTTCTAGTCAAAATAAAACATGATGTCCAGTCCCAACACAAAGCCACATGCCACAACTTTTACATTAACATGAAAAATTAGGCACTGACAGCAACATGCATACAGATAGCCTGAGCACGAACAAACCAACACAAAAACTTCCACAAAGTCACATACAGAAGAATAAAATAGCAATCATACTTTTGATTGGATTCCAGATCTGGAGGTCCTACCAGGGGGAATAAATTCCCAATTATATCCCTGCCACCTGTGGGAAGCACTTGAGCATAGCCTTTCATAAATCCATGGGTTAAATCCCCTAACCTGTAGATAAATAAATCCCCTAACCAGGTGCATCACCACATGGTCATGGTTACCATTGATTGATTGTAGCTTTACAAAATTAAATGAAGGAAAAAAAGTACAAAGATTTCATCTTTTTCTTGACAATGCTAACTTCGGATTTTGTGGCTTTTTGCGAGCTATGCAAAAACCCAAAGTATCACCATTGCATAGATTACCCAAAGTCTCACCATTGCATCCATTTTCTCATTTGATGCCATGTTTGCTAGTTTTTAGATTTTTTTCCCTTCATACCAGGTCCACTTGGTTTCTTCTAGTTCTCAGGTTTAGGTTTGTAAATAATGGCACTGTGGCAGAAGGAATGTTCATCTCTTCCTCTTAATGCCTACCAAGCTGCTCCTATTTATAGGCCCTTGAGCATGGTCTCCTCCTATATATCATGTAGCAGCAAGTGGGATTTTTGTTAGATATTCATGTAAGAGCAGCTGATGTGTTATTTCTGGATTCATCTAATTGTTGGCACCATCTGGCTGACCCATGTGCCATCCATGTGTCGCCAACTAACAATCTGATATCTATCAATATGTTAACAATTTTTGTAAAATAAATTTACATGACAAAGGACCCTAACTCATTGGAAGCTTAATAATTGTTTGAGAGACTTAACTATAATAATGAGCCTATAAGAAAGTTATGCCATAGAACACAAATTACAATGTACCTTTCTCCAATATTTATTAAATTATTTCATACTTGTTGAGAGTCTGTTGTCTTGCTAGGACAGCCACAATATTGCTAGGACACATCAACCTGACACTGTTTCATCAATTTGTACACTTTCTGCCTGATAAAAGATAAAAATCAAGAAAGTGACTTCATAATAAAAATACAAAAGAGAAAGACACAGCAAATCAGACTACAATCAACACATGGATGGGGATAATGACAATAGAAAATGACACACCTTTTAAAAATCCCAAGACAGTAACCAGATAAGAGGAAGAGTCTGTAGGATTGCAAGGTATAGGAAGAGTCTGCAGGTTCCATTTCCACATAAAGTCCATCACCCGCACATGCCCAATTGTTGTTGGACTAACAGAACTGGCTCTTCACATGTACATAAATATAGAGTTTATGTATGTTTGGATGGATGCAGTTGAGTCTAGATGATATAAAGAATGGTAACAACATACAAATTACTTTACACTTCTAGGTCCCAACTTCATCAAACAAAAGAATGGTAACAGCATACAAATTGCATTACACAAAGTAACATCAAATAGATAAAAAAGGAAATGGCTAGTAGAAATTAGGTAGCTTAAAATCACTAATATATAGCAATGAAATCACAAAGAAAGTAAATTCTGGTTCATGTATAGTCACATAGAAAAATCAAGGGTCTAATCACATATTTCCATTAACAAACGCCATTAGCATGTATAAAAATAACATATATTATCATCATCATTGACTTCTTTTCCTTTCAACCTGCAAAGAAAATGACAAATAAAAAGTAATAACTCAAATTACACGAGTTTAACTTCATTCCTAAAAGTAAAGTAGAAATGTAAAAGAGATGAAAGTCATTACATGTGTCCTTAGCCAAGCTATTGTTTTGCCGGTGGCATCTCCAATTGTTCTGACATCATTGTATGGTCGAATAGGTGGGGCTGGTGGTTGTATAGGTATCTCAATAAACACTTCACAAAAAAAATCTCCTAGTTCCACTCCTCCAACTTTCTTTTCTGAATCTCTACTAACAACGATCCCAGAAGCTACCACAATATCAACTTTAGTCCAACTCTTTAAAAAGACATCTTCAACATTCTATAAAAAATCTAAGTTAATAAAATGAAATGATAGATTCCAAGTAAAAAAATTCAAACATTAGAAATGTAATAAAGCAATGATCTAAACTGTTGTTAACTTACCTTCTGATTACATGCTTGAGGACCCTTTCCTCTTCTTATTGCCAAAGAGGGTATCTAAAATTTAGATTAAATAATATTAAAAAACATTTGTCTAAGAATTCTTATTTCAAATAATTGAGAATGTTGGCAAATATAATACAAGTAAACAATCTTCTATAGATATATATTTTACCTCTTCATTTTATTCTATGTTGCCTGCTTGAGAGGATGAATGCTCATGTGGGGATCGAATATCATTCATATTCGTGGTGGCATTTGAATCCTATTAAATCAACATAAAAGAAGTGAGCTATATTCATATTAATAGTTTACATTCAAAAATATATTTTCAAATTACCTGCATATTAGTCATTGGGAAATTCAAAGCACCTAGCATGTCATTGATATTGATGTTACATGTACTCTCTCCACCATTTTGTAGTACTCCCATCAAACAACGGTCAAGGGATTGTACTGTAGTTTGCATTAATTTCATCTCTTCTCACATTTTATGTACTTCCTCTGTATTAGTAGAAACTCTCTCTCTAGTTGTAACACGACTGGTTTTATCACCAAACACCTTTGATGGAGTACGGCCCATCCCAATTGTTCTAACCCAACTACGTCCATCCACTCCCATGACTTGAGAAAATACATCATTCCTTGAGACTTTTTCCATTATTTGAGATCTCTCAGGTTGTTCAGAATATAATTCTTGGATATGTGACTTATAAGATTAAATAAAATAAATGTGTATTTAAAATAAAAAATTAATTGCAATGCAAACATAAATAAATCACAACCAATGAAATATTTAAAAAAATACTTACAATTATTTCAGCAGATGCCTCGTCCGTAGGATTCCCATTCTTACGTGTATGAGTTATCATAAATATATGAGCTCTAGGAGGATCTTCACCATTTGTCATCTTCTTTTTCTAATAAAAAAAATCAATAGTAAAATAGATCATCACTAAACCAATTACTAAATGGTATGTATTTGGTAGCCACTAATCATATTCACATTGGCATCATTTATTATCTTAGTTCAACACATGATTTTGGTTCACGAAAAAATGTAATAAATATTTATAAGTATAAAGTGCATACCTCTAGCTCTCTTACCCTGCAAAACTTCTGGTACCTGAGGTGTGCGAAATTTTTTGTTGTGCACGGTTTGCCTTATTCTTTATACTGATGGCCTGATTCGAAAAAAGTGAATAGATTAGCAATAACTCTTATGGTTATTAAGAACATTGTAGTAGATACCTGTCTTTTCTCTGAATTCCAAAAATCAAGAGCTTCCTTTAATTGATCTAAATCAATCCTACTATCTTAACAAGCTCTCACTCTATCCTCATCATTATCAAAGAGATTATAATAGTTTGACTTAATTGTTGCCTTCCAAGCTCTTCTTTTCTTTGCAATTGACTTTAAAACCCAATCCTTACATTCACCAACAAAGTCAAAGCGGCTCTGCATGACAATGTTTCCTTCCATGTGAATTGAAAAAATATGAAAATTGAAAATATCAATTAGTTCTTCTTACCTTAACATCCTCCCAAATATCATCTTTAATTATCTTGTCTACATGTCTCCAATCCGTGCCATTTAATAAACCATGTTGCCTTATAAGTGTGCCTAGAAAGTTTGACAATTTAGAGGTATGCTCATTTATCGGTTGCCCATACTCATTGGTCTTGATATGAACTTTTTCACGTTCACTCAAGGTCCAAATATCCTTGCAATGTGTTGGACCACGTGTCCGGTGATCACTTCTGACACCTAATAAAGATATAAAAAGAAAGATAATTTAGCATGCCAACAATATAAATTTGAACACCATTAAATATTTATGAGATTGGAGTCATTATTTATACAACCTTCTTTTTTCGCAGTAGAGGAGTCCTCTCCAAGATGTGAGGAGCTTGACTCAATAACATGTCTTCCATGATTTAATGGATCTTCTTGTACCATTGGCCTCACAGGTATATCTTGTCCTCCTTGTCCTCCTCGTTGAGGATGAACGTCATCTCTTGAGGGGTCAGTGGGAAGAATTTCTATTGGAAGTTGGAGGTAAGTCTTAGATCTTGTGACCCTTGTTGAATCTGAGGATGTATGCTTGTTGCGCTTCATATTATGTTAGCCTACCAATCATGACAAGCATTATGGACTAAATGCAAACAAAGAATGTCAGATCTATGACAATATAAATAAGAACAGAAAGATAAAACGAAGGCAAACATCAAATTTGAAATTTTAATGGCCGATAGATTAACACTAATGAAAACATCATACAAATAGTTATAGTATCTATTAGACATCCTCTTCATCAAGCACATATTCAGCAGCATCGCCTATTACTTACTTTTGTACATTTGTCAATAACATGTCAACTATTTCCCCATCCATATCTGCCCTAACCAAACTAAGGTCATCAAAGTCATTAGTTTCATTAGGTACTAAAGTCATGTCTTCATCTACTTCTTGTACATCGAATCTAATGCCTTCTTGCATATTGTTGCCAAGGCCATCTCCTATTGACATAGCTTTCATATCAAAGAAGTCACGAGGATCTATTCTTCTCACAAAATGCCAATCCACATCAAGAGGATCTTCTATGTAGCACACTTGCTGAACTTGATTAGCAAAGACAAAGGGCTCATCTAACAATTGTTGACCCCCATAATAAAGCCTTCTTAAGTTCACAAGAGTGTGGCGAAATTCATCTTTTTTCACTCCTCTTCCTGGATTTAAAACATCAACCCAATCACACTTGAATAATACAACCCTTCCATCTTGATTATAGTTGAGTTCTATTATATTCTTCAACACACCATAATATGTTACATCTCCCACAATAAGGTTTCTATCTGAGGCACTTGAAAAGCTTGATGTCTTTGCAGTTAAAACAACCCCACAGTTTTGAGTTTTCTTATGCATCTCACGACTTCTCGTATGAAATCTGAAGCCATTTATTATGTATCCATCGCATCTCCTAGCAATATCACTTGGACCATAAGCCAAACATGCAATTAACTCAGTGGCATTTTGATTATTTGAACTCCGTAACTTTTGAACCTATTACAACAAAAGAAAAAATATATAATCATTACTCTCTAAGTGACATAGTTTACAATAAATTGTTTAACACTCCAAAGGTCACTTACATGGTCTTTAAACCATGTAGAGAACTTTTCAATGTGAATGCGCTCTAACTCTTTTGGACGTATATGCCATTGTTGACATTTTATGATGTTTTTATGTTCCTTGCATAGCAAGTGCATTAAGTAGAACTTGGACAAATATATGATGTACGAATAAATGAAATAATAAAAACTTACACAATATATGTTGCAACTTCTTCACAATTAAATAGCACATATCTATGTGCTTGTTTTAGATCCATTTTATCTAGAACAATAGCTTCACACTTCCCCAATGGACGACCTTCTTGTTTAAAGAAACATGACATTTCAAGCACATTTGTCTCAGGTGTGGCATCATCATTACGGATTGACCTATTAAATCTGGTCTCCCCACTACTTAGATATCTTGAACAAAAGGTTAAACATTCTTTCACAATATAACCTTCAGCAATTGAACCTTCAGGATGACTTCTGGTACGAACATATGACTTTAATTTGGAGAGATACCTATAAAAAAACACATAAAATGATTATACTAGTATATATAATTAATAGAATACATGTGTAACTATATATTCAACTAATCTTTCTATAGGATATATCCATCGATAATGCACAGGCCCACCAATACTTGCCTCTCTTGCTAGATGAATGGTTAAATGCACCATAACATCAAAAAAAGATGGAGGAAAAATCATCTCGAACTGACAAAGTGTAAGAGCAATTCTTCTTTTTAGCCTTTGAAGATCATGCACGTTAAGAACTTTGAAGCATAGTTCTCTAAAGAACTTACTTAGTTCAACTAAGATTGAGCTCACATTTTTTGGTAAAGTCCTTGTGCTTATCAGAGGAAGAATTTGTTGCATGACAACATGAAAATCATGACTTTTGAATCCAGATATCTTGCACTGCTTTACACGCACACACCTTGAGATGTTCGCTGCATAATCATCTGGGAATTTTATTCTTTTTAAGAATCTACAAAAAAAGTCTTTTTTCTTGATCTTTCAATGTGAAATATGCAACATGCTTTATAGTTTTATGGTCATCTGATACAAAGTGAAGAGCATGCTTTATGTTAAGAGCCTGCAAATCTAAACGAGCATTTGAGTTATCCTTCGAGCTATCTTTATCACTAAATATAGTATTGAGCAAACTTTCGTAAACATTCTTTTCAATATGCATCACGTCAAGATTGTGACGTAATAAATTATGCTCCCAATATGGCAAATCAAAGAAGATACTTCATTTTTTCCAATTATAAAATGGATCCACATCTTCACCATGCTTCTTTTTTCTTTTTGATTTATTCTGACAAGTCTTCCCAAATGTAAAAGTGAATCCTTGCAATTGTGCCAAACAATCTGAACCAGATAAAGATTTAGGTGCACTTCTATACTCCTGCTTACCATCAAATGATCTATACTCAGATCTAAATCGATGATCATGATCTAAAAATCTGCGGTGGCCCATATAACAGAACTTTTGACCATAAGTCAAGAAATGAGACCATGTGTCCTCATTGCAATCAGGGCATGCATATTTCCCTTTGGTACTCCAACCAGATAAGTTTGCATATACAGGAAAATCATTGATTGTCCACAATAATGCAGCACACATTTTGAATATCTCTTTTCTCGATGCGTCATATGTTTCAACCCCAACTTCCCACAACTCCTTCAACTCCTCTATCAAAGGTTGAAGGTATATGTCAATGTCATTACCAGGAGCCAAAGGGCCAGGAATAAGCAAAGACATGATAAAATAAGGTTGTTTCATGCACATCCATGGTGGTAGATTATAAGGCATTAGAATAGCTGGCCATGTACCATGAGAGATACTCATCGTCCTAAATGGATTAAAATCATCAGCTGATAAACTAAGTCTCACATTCCTACTATCTGAAGAAAAATCAGGATTAAGATAGTCAAAAGTCTTCCAAACAGGAGAATCAGCAGGATGTCTCATCATGCAATCTTTAGTGCACTCTTCATCATGCCATCTCATAGAAGGAGATATTTTTGATGACATGAATAGTCTTTGAAGCCTTGGTATTAAGGGAAAATGACGTAATATTTTGGCTGCAATCTTTGATTGTTTCTTGGATGACTCCACCTCATTTTCACCATTTGTTTCAACTTGTATCCATCTTGAAGCACCACAAGTGCTGCATGATTCATCATCAGCCTTTGTCTTCCAATATAGTTGACAATCATTAGGGCAAGCATGAATATTCATGTAATCAAGCCCTAAGTCCTTAATAATCTTTTTGATCTCATATAGAGAATTTGGTAATGTTTCTCCATCAGGCAACACTTCTTTCAACAATTCTAACATCATAGTGAATGAACTATCACTCCATCCATTGAGACATTTGATCTGATAGAACCTAACAAGAAAGGATAGCTTGGTAAATCTTGTACATCCTGGGTATAATTCTTGCTCAGCATCTTTGATCAATTTAAAAAACTTTTCAACTTCAGCATCGATTCTTTGTGGAGAATTTGATACTCCAAATGTAGATGAACTCGGATTTGCGAAGACAAAAGTGTCATTCAGCATTTCTTGCATTTCAGAATCAAGATTTGAATTACCGAAGTCATTGAATGTAACATTTTCTGAAGTATCATGTGAACCTTCCCCATGAAAAACCCAATGAGTGTAGTTGACACTGAAACCATGACAAATTATATGCTCGAAGACCTCTTGCATGATCATCCTAAAGCAATTATTACAGTTCATACAAGGACACATGATCTTCCCATCACTAGAGGCTCTTTGAAATGCAAACTCTAAAAATTGAAATGTTCCATCCACATATCTCTTGCTCACCCTACAACATTAAATCAAATATATATAAGTCATAGTTGCGCATTTTTTCATCACAGAAAAGAATAACCATAATACCTTATTATGTATATATACCTTGGTTCTTGAATCCAACTCGTATCTAACATTTTTCCAACAAATTTGACTATCAAATGGTGTGAAGAAATAAATTTGATCACTATGAAAAATGTAATGAAAAAGTTAGTGTAATGACGGTTAAGAATATAATATACATTATAAATTATCAATAAAAAATTATGAATCTAGGGGATTCTTTAAAATATATCTAAACTCTAATCAGGTCCCCAGATGATACCATTTCAACATTGAAGGAACAATCTTGCATTCAAAAGTGAACTGACTACCTATATTAGGAAAAGGCAAAACTTCCTTTGCACATCAAGACCCACATTTCTATTTATGTGCCTTAGACAGCACATGCAAAATAAGCTCAAGATACCCAAATGGCAAAAAATGAGCACCCACCACCCCACCCCCGTCCCCCAAGGCCCCCACTCTGTGGTGAAATAGACCACTTTGAATGACCATCAAAGTACATATACTGCCATCAAACGAAAAACACACAAAGAAATGCTCATACCTGATCCGTGGAGAATTAAGAAATGCTCATACCTAATCCATTAATTTTGAGTTAGATACCTGAAGAACAAAAATAAGGAAAGCTGCATCAATTTTTATAGGCATAAAATATGGGATGTCATGATGATCTTTCCATCTGCATTTTCTTGCTCTAGAAAAATTTTTGGTAATCTTTTTATATATGAGGACACTGAGGAAACACTTCAATACTAGATCATTTCAATGCTTCGATACTAAAACAAACATGTAGATAAATAAAGAATTGTTTTAAAATTAAATACTATTGTCAGCTCTATTAAGCTTCCTGTCTCTGCATAGTAAATGACAATGTTGTACTTCTACGGTCATGTAAAGAGTGTGCCATGATTGGATATTGATCTATTATATTGTTTAGCAACATCAAATTATAAGCATATAATCAAAAAAAATCATGTAACATACATCTAGAACTGAAAACATAATTTTCTCGCAGCTATGTCCAGTTAGAAGATGTTGATACTTAAAAAAAGGAAGAGCAAAAGAAGAATGTACATGTTAAACAGTAACTTGACTGTAAATGTAAAAATGAAATAAATTTATTGAACATATGAAAAACTGACATCATAGGTGTCTACAAGAGCTAGGTAGTTATTTGGAAATGCCAACGCATATGAGGTGAATGCCGCTAGCTCACTTTGATTGGTCTCACCAAAAATGCCACGGAATGAATCTGAACACTATCAGCACAAACAGAGGACATTATATAAAGACTTAAGATCTTCAAGAATATACAATCTGGAGCTAAAAAGTTAGATGCATGGAGAAGGGGGCCATAAAGGCGAGGAAGCGGAGGGGTGAAGGAGAAGATGGAGGAAGATTCTGCACCGAAGGTGAGGAGGTGGAGAGGTGGAGGAGATGATGGATCGAGGCCAGGGCCGTCTTGTACCTTCACAGATTCTGATTCGCTTTGATCTCTGCAGACAGCCAAGAATAGGCTTATGCCAAGAACTTCAGGAATTGAAGATTCAATTCCCGGGCACTCGTCTAATTGTGAAATATGCTAGAATCTTGCTACGTATCACTGTTTGGAAGATCTGGAAGGAGCGGTGTGCTAGAACATTTGAAGTCACTGCTTCCTCAAAAATGAAGCTCCTCGTCCAGATCCTTGAAGATGTTAGAAGTTGTATGGAATTTCATGGGCTGAGCCAATTGACACGGAGGGAGGAAAACCTATTTAGAAGATTTAATTTAGAATTGCATTATGCAAAATAACTCTTAAGTCCACAAAATGTGTGGTCTTGAGTTGGCAATTCTTTTATCATTCATATCTGCTTGTCTATAACCATTGTATAGGCAGCAGATTTTACTATAAAAGGTCTTCTCTTCCTTAATACAAATTATTACTTACCAAAAAAAAAGATCAGTATGTATTAAACTTGATGGTTCTTTTGATAAAGCAAGCAATAAATACACATGCATAAAGCAGAAGCTTCCTAAACTCATTCATTCCTAAAATCAAACAAATTTAAAATTGAAATGATTCAGAGTCATGGAAGATGATAATAATCAGTGCAATTGTGAAAGATATGTTTGCAAACCAGGAAAAAGTTGCACAGGTTATCTTCCAATCACTGCATACAAAGGGCGTCAATTTTATCATCAAAAAATCCAACACCCAACTGACTTGCCAATAATGGGATGTATTCAATTATAGCAAGGGGGACCCGCAATGCCTATCCTCTGCAAGCTCAATGGCGGGCAACAATGACTGAGATAATAGGCCAACACCTATCACCTATTCAATTAGGAGTGTCCTAAGTCTTCAACACCCTATGCATGAAAAATGATAAAGAATAATAATTTAGGATTACAAGAATAGAGTCACACACCATGGCAAGTTTGTCAACAAAAATTAGAAAACATATCATGTTCACATGAATGGTAGAATCCTTAAATGAGAAGCACATTAACTTGGTTATCATCTTATATCAATTCATAAAGTAGAATCCTTAAATGACACCTGGAATAAGAGAATAGGAAGATTTAACCTAAAAAATGGTGTCCCAAAGCTAAACCAACAAGGAGCAGTCCAAATCAAAAATCTATTTTTTTAGTTCCTTTGCTTTAAGGTTTTATGGGAAATTTTAGTATTATCTGAGGTGAGGCTGCAAGTTGGAGCCCATCAACTTGATCCGGCACAAGTCAACCCAATGATGCATAAATGCCAAGCAAAAAAGAATGTTAGAAAGTAATATTTAGGAAGTGCCCACTTATCAACGCACAAAAGTAACTAGTTTCACAACTTTTTTGTCACAGGGATATTGAACTATATGGATGCAAAAATAAAAGACATGTTGAACTATCTTCATACACAATCAACAATAAAAGATTAGTTCACAACTTTTCATATGACAATCTAGATATTTAAAACAATGTTATATCCATGTAGTAAGTTTTAAAATTGTCTCTCTCATCCATCTATAACATTAAGTGATCAAAATGTGCAACCTAATAAAAAAACAACTCATATTATCATCATCTTCAAGTTCTTATGCTCATGAGAATTTTTCATGAGCAATGACCAGCATATAGGTCACATTGTTTCGGGAATGCAAAAGCAGAAATTTTCTAAGCACCCAAGCATTTACGAGCATGTAGGTATTATCAATGATATGTCAATCACCTAATCTGATTCATGATATGTCAATGACCATCTCTTCTTTCAAAAAAGACCATATGACAGTGAAGATGCATCTATGACATTTGTTTGACTCTTTTATCCAAGAAGGATCTGTACTAACTGTCAAGAAGCAGATAGAGTGGGCTGAAGGACCTACTTAATATGCATCTTGCAATAAGATAGTTAGAGACGGTATTGACTTATTTCCAAACAAAAGATCTAGCCATGAAGTGTGGCCTTAGGGTTGTAAAATATTAAGATGTGCTAGAAAAAATCAAAAATTGAAAGATATATCTAACTAATGCAACAAGTAAACAGAAATGAGAAATATATATGTTAATTAGGTGCATGTTGTATTGTACCTGACTCAATAGAAACTGGTCAAAATCATTTGCATACTGTGTCCACCTTCCTCTGTACTTCAGAAAATATCCCTTGTTATACCCTTTTAAAAAAAATCAGCTACAACAGTAAGACACAAATAGCAAGGAAATACCTATTTGTCTTTTGCCATAAAGTAGATGAAAAAAACAAATGCTTACTTGAACTTATGATTTGCGCGACACCAATAGCTAGGTAAGTTCTTAAAAAATGATCATATATCACAAGCTACTCTGCTAACAATTGAAAGTTACATCCACATATCTTAAGATAACTCTCATGTGATCGTGAGTCTTGCAATTCTAGGAAATAACTCTAATCATAAAAGTCAGTCAATTATACTAGAAAAATGAGAGTGAGCACCACACAAAGGATAACAAAATGACTCAGATTACAAGAGTTTGTGCAAAAATCTATTGCACCAATACCCCTGTTCGGAACAGAATGTCTCGGATTACAACAGTTTGTTGATTCAAAGTCAGATGATAAATGTTCATGCTGAAATTTTCATATTATTCAACATCTATTATATTCCCAAAATTGCAAGAAATCTTTTTTTAATCTGATAGAAACTATAACATAAATGAAGATTGGGCTTGAAAAATAATTAATGAATTTTAGTCTAGCAAAGAGCAAAGCTACATGATGAAGGAAGAGTCTGCACCGGAGGTAAGGAGGCGGAGGGGTGGAGGAGAAGATAGAGGAGTCCACAGTGGAAGGGGGCCAGAGGAGGCGGAGTGGTGGAGGAGAAGATGAATCAAGGGCAGACCATTCTGTACCTTCACAGTCCCGTAGGTGAGTAGGATTCGGTGGCGGCAGGTTAGGAGTCGGTGCTGGTTCAAGGGCTACAAAGAGCAACGTGATGGCATAGGCGCAGCAGATCAAGAGCGGCAGGGCGCTTGTCAGGAAGCGTCACCCGATGTCGGTTGTAGCTAGCTAGGCTCCGTGGAGGTGGGCAACTGTATCTCCGGTGCTGCGGCTGTTGGTGAGGGGGCAACTGTATCTCCGATGTTGCGGCCTCACCTGCGGCTGTTGGTGAGGGGGCAACTGTATCTCCGGTGCTGCGGCTGTTGGTGAGGGGGGAGAAGGGGCCAGGGAGGCGATGAGGCAGCGGAGTGGAGAAGAATATGGGAGGAAGATCAGTCCACACCAGAGGCCGTGAGGAGGTGTGGATGGAAGAGTCCACAGTGGAGAGGATCGTGGAATGGTGAAGATGGATAGAGAAAGAGTCCATGTTCTGCGGGAAGGAATTGGCGCGGGTGGTTACGTAGCGCGGAAAGCAGCAGGCAAAATTTTTTTGGGGCAATTCTAATGAATACTTTTTTCTCTATAATTATTTTGAGGCAATTTCAAAATGCCCCTATATACATAGTTTTACATAAATAAAAAATCAAAATATTTTAGGGGCACTATTAAATATAAATGCCTTTAATTATGATTCTGTTGGGGTAATTTTAATAAATGTCTCTAAATGAATTGTCCCTATATCTACATTTTTTTGTAGTGCGCGTGTTTGACCGCGTTGACCCGCCAGCCGACGAAGCCCTCTCACTGCCGTTGAAGCCTGCCTTTGGCCACCGCGTGGACCTCGTCGACTGCAGCATTGACCCTGCCAGCTTGCCGACGTTGAAGCAACCACGTTGCTTGCATGAGGCTCGCATGAGCCACGTGAATGGGATTTGGTCCATGTTGAGAAGGTGGAACATTGTTTGAAGCTTGGTCATGTTGCATGTATTGAAGGGCCGTATGTGAAGGATTGTTAAAAGCCATGTTGCCAGACTTGATCATCATATATAGATATTAGATATGTATATAGATATATTAGGTGATATGTATATAGATATGATATGAGTAGATACTATGAGTATATATTATGAATATGAGTATATAAAAATATAGATATATGTGAATATATATATATATATATTATGTTATATATATAGATATTAAGAATATATTTATATATTATGAATATATTATATGAATGAATATATATATATATATCATAATATCTATATATATATATATGTCAATGTTTTGGTTTTTATTTTTATTTCTTTTTATTTCTTTTTCTTTTCTTTTCATGCTTCATGATCTTTGGCTCATTCTTGCGTAGACTTGTGAAGTTGTTGTCGAGTGCCTGCAAAATAACATATTTATTGCTCAAATTATAATAACTTCATCAAACTAAGTATTTTGACCAAAAATTGATATTAAGTGTGATAAGTGCATAATTATTAACATTAAAGCTCATAAAAAGTGTGTAAATCATGAATTAACTCCTACAAATGCACACTTATCACACCCCTCAACTTACCCAGTGCTAGTCCCTTAGCAATGCAAACACTTACAAATTAAGGACCAACAAGAGTTTATAAAGTTCATACCTTCATATCAAGTTCTTCCTTCGTAGAATCAACTAAAGATTAGGAATTCGGAATCATTAACACATACTAACCTTATGTAGGAAATTAAGGCACATGATCAAGAATTCTAATCAAAATTCAGTAGCACTTGTGCATGTGAAATGCTAAGTTTACAGCGAAGATAATTGCATCCCCCATTGCTATTCCGAACAAGTGCCTTACAACCCTACACTTCTTAATCAGAGCATTAAGAATACTAGCTTTTACCTGCCTTATTATTTTGTCCCTTAGGGATCTTTTTTTTTATTTTTTCTACACACATGATGTTGCACTACCCTTCACTGTTTAACACGAACCTCGACTCTTGACTTAGGAGAAGCAGGCACGGTTTTGCAGATCAAGGTTCCATTTTCCTTTTGACGCGAACCTCAACACGTCTTAGGTGAAGTAGGCCCGGTTACTCAGAATCAGAGTATTTTTTATGGTGCTTTTTTTCTCAATTTTTTTAAATTGTGCTTTTGCACTAATTTTGATAGCTAACTTGGCAGAAAACTTTATAAAAGATCTTTCTTCAAGAAGTGCTGAATATCAGACAACCTATCCAAAATAGCAGAAGGCTTGTCCTACTTGTTTCATTAGCGTGTAAAGTGATTTTTATTTTTTTAAAGTGCACATGAACTTTAAAAAGATTCTTATATCAGTTTTCCATAGCTAGATTAAATAATCTTCCATCATCCTTATCCCAGTCTTTTCTATTCCAGAATTACTTTCAATGGAAGCATGAATCATGAAACTCAAAATGGGTTTTATTTGGATTTATGAAAAAAAATGAGGTTATATATGAATGTAATATGTGCAACATGATTTTTGTCCCCCCAACTTAAAGGATATTGTCCTCAATGGCATGACCAATATGAAATAATGAACAATGTAAACATGAAATTTTGTGAAGGAACGGGACAACCTAATGTGTACTTCGACGGCCTTGGCGGTTGACGGCTTGGCAGAGGTATAAGCAATCTTCTCTCTTCCCCCAACTTATCCTTTATCCAAACCTGTAAAATAAACACAAACCACAATAAAAACCTGGGTTGTCTCCCAAGAAGCCATTTATTCTCACACGAAACTATTAAAGGTTTGGGTTACCTCCCAAAAAGCGCTACGTTTAACGTCATCAGCCAGACGCATTGCAGTTCATTAACCAACGGGTGACATTCAGAATGAGCCACCAAGTGATCTTATCCTTCGATAAATTTCAGCCCTTGTACCATTGGAGGAAAAGATTATATGCATGTACATGTGAGTTAGAATCATGCCAAGGTGGGTTTAGGAATTTAGATGGACCCCGTCAGTCAGAGAATGCCAGAGGAATTATCATATCTTCAATCACAAAATATTCCTCTGTACACTGGAGGTCTTTATAAGTGTTAAACACATCAATTAATGTCCCTTAGCTTTTCTCCTTTATCCTCAATTGAAAAATTGTCAAGCACAATGTTGATGTGAGGAAGAGTAGGAGTGGGAGGAGTTCCGAAGGATTCCATGAAAGGGATAGTGTCGAGAAGACAAGGGGTAGTGAAAGAGACGTGCTCCTCAACACACGGATGATCATGAAGCTCAAGTGGAATCGACCGATCGGCTAATTGCAGGATGTAGGGGATTTGTATAGAAGTGCCGAGGTCAGGAACAGGTAAAACATCGAGATCCTCCCTAAAATCAAGAGACACCCAATCAGAGTAAATTTTAAGTGTAGCACCTAGTTCCTCAATTACCAAAGAAGAATGGCTTATGGCCACACTCAATTCTCTCTCCACACTCAAATTTTCTTCGTCATTCACTTGGAAGGAGGACTCATCAAATTCAGGAAGGGAAAATAATGGAATTTGATCATTGACTGGCAAATCCTCTTCTTCGCCCCCAAACTCAAGATCAACAGACTCATCATATTCTCTTCACAAATGGAATGGGTTTTAGGCTTCTCAGGCTGCTCTGCCTTTAAGTCCTCATCATAAAACTCCCCCATTATCCTCTCAACATCAAAAGGGATATGAGTGTTAGACTGGGGAATCATGGATTGATCATATGGACTTTTATTGTCATCAAATGCAGGAAGTTGGTCCTTAAGACTTGTAGTGGAGCTGCTAGGCATTAGATCCACTTCCGTTTCTACGATATTTTTAGCAACCCGGCTCACATGAGCCTCAAAGTTTTACAGTTGTTCTTGGAAGGCTTGTTGTTGAGTCTGGAAGAGCCGTGTCAATTGATCAAACATCTCCTCCTTATGCAAATCTATGTATGGAGGAGATAGATAAGTGGGCTGAGAGTCAGATTGTGATGGATAGTAATTTGGAGGGCACTCAGTCTGAGAATGAGGTGGTGGAGAGTGTATGGGTTGCCCTCCATAATAGGGTTGATCATAAGAATCACTTGGGTATGGGACCCAATTTTGAAAATCTTGTTCTCGAGGACTTTGGCCTTGATCCTGATAAGACTTCCAAGAAGAATCATGTTGATCTCTCCAACCAGAATTAAAGTTGTGTGGACATGAGTCATAATAAGGTGTGGAGAGGTCTTGAGGCATTGGGGCTTGCCTTGCTTGGTCCATCCAAGAGATTGTTGATTGATCGTCCAAGCTAGAGTTATAGGTATCTGAAGATGATTCGTAATTGGGCTGAGAAAACCGTTGATCATATTGAGCTTGCTCTGGGGTGAAAGGTAGATCATGGCCCCCTAACTGAGTGGTTTGAGCATGATCCATGATAAATGATGGAAATTGGGCCATCATAGGTGACGGGATCTCATTTTGGGCCGACAACGAGTATGGACTTTCATAATAGGCCGGGCTGTTTTGTATGAGAAATGAGATTTGGTTTGGGCAACCATCTACATAATGGGCCGGATTAGCCCACATGTGATCATTATCATGGTAACTAGGTGATATGAAGGGGCCTTGATCCATGGCTAGAAATTAATCAAATTTATGAGCCAATTGGTAAAACCTATCTAATTGGTGTGCCCAATCCATAGATGAAAATTTATGCTCTCACCATTTTTTATATATTTTATGTTTTTCTTTTTTTGATTTTTTATACAAATAAATTATTAAACAAAATCCAACTTAGATTCACCATCAAACTTATCCACCAGCCAGGTAACAGGTGGGGAAGTGGGAGGCTCACCTTGCTTTCACAAGGTCCTAATTAAGTAACCACTTTCCCGCTTATAGCGTTTGCCGTTGACCTCTAACCTTAGACACCAATTTCAAAGATGATAGTAAGCCCAAGTTATGCCTTTTTGTGTTTTTATTTTTCTATTTTTTTTAATTAATGAACTGAGCTAGTCCACCACAAATTTTTTCCCTTTTTTATTTTTTTATTTGTTTAAGACCATTCCAAAGTATGAAAATGATTTACATATTGAAAGTAAAAACAAAGAAACGAAATCTATAGAAAGGGGGTAAGAGTACTAACCTTAATCGCATTCCCTCGTTCTTTATTTTTTAAATAAAAAATAACGAGAGTAGAAGATAAAGAAGACTTACCTCGGGGAGACACAACATTTATTTTTTGCATTTTCAAACTTTTTATTTTTTTTTTTACTTTTACGGATCCTTTTATTTTTCTGCAAAAATAAGAGTGAGCACCAATATATATACAAAAGAAAGCATAAAGTTATCAACTTCAAATTCAAACCTCCCCAGTAACGGCGCCAAAATTGATGGCGAGAAAACGCACGTCGTTAATACGCCCCACTATCAAATTTAAATATCCGACCCATAATTTAAAATATAATAGTTAAGTGGTGAGATCGAGTCGAATCCACATGGAGAGTTAGATTTGAGAGTTGAAAACTTTGAATTTCTAAGATTGGAAACTATGAAATTTGGGTTGAAAACTTGATTTTGAAATTAAGAATTTAAGATGCAAAGTGAAGGAATGATGAAAACTCAAGCTTAGAAATTAACGAGACAAGTGAAAGGAAATTGACAGAATTCTCCAAACTTTAAATCAGAAAAATAAACATGAACAGATAAATAAGAAAAATAACAATATCAATCCCACTAAATTTTAAAAGATAAAATCAACACAAAAGGAATATTGCATGAATTAAAGGAGAAATTTAAATAAATAATAAAAGTGAAAGAAATTGTTGTCTTAAGGGACCTCCTGTCCCTCTCTCCTTGATTCTTCTCAAAAACACTAAAGCAGAACTTGAACACTCTCAAAAACAACAAAAAAAATTAGAATGTCTTACAAAACTATTACTCTCCATTTGAACCATTCCCAACCCCTCCTTTTATAGGCCTAAACTAACCCCTTTTCTCTCCATTTTCTTCTGTCCTCCGCTCTCTGTCTGTGTGAACCCCGCGGCCCCTTCTTTGCGTTTGGTGTGAAGCCACCCGTGTGAAGCTTTGCATTTTTGGCCTTGTCGACCGTGTCGACGTCTTGCCACGTGAAGGACCCGCCAAAGCCACTGGCCGACTTGCCTTCGAGCGCCCTACCAGCCGGTTCGCGTGAGAACGCCCTCCGCCGAATGCCCAAGCCCATTCTCACATGTTTGACCGCGTTGACCCGCCAACCTACGAAGCCCTCTCACTGCCATTGAAGCCAGCCTTTGACTACCGCGTGGACCTCGTCGACTGCAACTGTGACCCTACCAACTTGCCGACGTTGAAGCATCCACATTGCTTGCGTGAGGTTTGCATGAGTCACGTGAATGAGATTTGGTCCATGTTGAGAAGGTGAAACATTATTTGAAGCTTAGTCACGTTGCATGTATTGAAGGGCCGTATGTCAAGGATTGTTAAAAGCCATGTTGCCAGACTTGATCATCATATATAGATATTAGATATGTATATAGATATATTAGGTGATATATATATAGATATGATATGAGTAGATACTATGAGTATATATTATGAATATGAGTATATAAAAATATAGATATATGTGAATATATATATATATATATATTATATATATAGATATTAAGAATATATTTATATATTATGAATATATTATATGAATGAATATATATATATATATATATTATATATATAGATATTAAGAATATATTTATATATTATGAATATATTATATGAATGAATATATATATATATCATAATATCTATATATAAATGTCCATGTTTTGATTTTTATTTTTATTTTTTTTATTTCTTTTTCTTTTCTTTTCATGCTTCATGATCTTTGACTCATTCTTACGTAAACGTGTGAAATTGTTATCGAGTGACTACAAAATAACATATTTATTATTCAAATTATAATAATTTCATCCAACTAAACATTTTGATCAAAAATTGATATTCAATGTGATAAATACATAATTATTAACATTAAAACTCGTAAAAAATGTGTAAATCATGAATTAACTCCTACAAATACACACTTATCAGATGTCTTCACAAGTGCAGAACTCATATATACATCACAGTCAACTGCCCCATGGAAGGTCTTCCGTCGTTTCTTTCTATGGACAAGATTGGGCTTTTACTCAGGGAACAAGCCAGCATTTTTTTTCTTTTTATTTTTGTGGATTTCCTTTATCTTTCTACCCAGCAAATATCCTTAGCAGGTGTCGTCCACAACTTGAGAACTACGTATTCCCCAAAAGGATCTAGGTTGGAGTCTTTTTCTAGTTGCCGTGAACAGCCAGCCCATGTTCGACTCGCAAACAGCACAGTTGGTGACGGTCCAAGCATACCTACAAAAACTCATTTAATGAACATTTATAAGCAACTTCTAACGAGTAAATCCAAGTTCAGTGAACATAAATGATGCACGACAAATAAAAAATAGCAATATTCCTCATGGGTGGAATGCATGCATGAGGCTCAACCCCGTAGACAGCCAACCATCCCCAAGCTCAGTTGACTTGCATATAACACTTTGAAGCAACACACAAGGAGGCTTAGGATTTTATGACATGATTGGCGGGAGAGAACATGTAAATCAATGTTAACAAAGCAGAAGGGAAGGAGACCACGTAAAAATTACATTACTTTCACATAGGAAAAGAACTGTTTGCATGAGGAATCACATATTCCCCTCATCACATCATGGTTCTTTTTTGCAAAGAGCGTTCTCCAGTAGGGAATTCATGATATTTCCATTTACGCTCTTTTCCAGCCATCTGCCTGGATAATTTGTCTCCTGGGTGCGTGGGTGGAAGGGTTGGGTGGGTGAGTGGGTGGATTTGGTTGGTTCTGTGGGCCACGGTGGGGTTGGGCGGTTCTTTTCATGGGCAGTGGCTAAGCTCTTAGTCATGATGCATGACAGCCTATGATGAGATGATATCGACGACAATAGAAAAGAATATACAATAAGGGATATCAAATACATCAGTTGTCAGCAGCAGCACTGTTATTTCCCCTTAAAATGGTCAATCTCATATTTGTTAAAAGTGATACAAATTAAGAACTTGAAAAAAAAAGGAGCACGTTTCAATAAGCTGCTGAGAATCAAACGAGTACCTCAAATATCTGCAACTACTTGGTTTATTTCATTAGTGAAATCAAGAGAGTAATTTGTAGCAAGAAGTTTATGATAGATGAAAAGGCATTCATACCCTGGAAACCAGCTATGCTCTTTAACAGGAGAACCACGAAGTGCCAGCCCACTTGCTTTGCTAAGAGTCACAATCTCATGCACATAACCGTATGGGTTCACATATGCATTTAAAGGTCCATCACTGGACATTACGACCATATCGCTTCTCTTTCCAATCAAAGTCTGAAGCGGAAGGGGAAAGTACTGAAGTTAAACTGGTTAATGCTTACATAGTACAAAAACAAAATCTGCCCTACAGGCAAAGAGATAGAGTTTAAAACGATTACCCGGCAATTCTTACAGCGAACATGATTGAAAGATTCAAGTAACTGAATTTCCTTCTGTAACCTATATGAAATTCCATGGATCTCTAGAAGTTCCTGTCTCGTGGATTCTGACAAAGGAAGTTTACTGGCAATGTGAAATGACAAAAGATCTGGTTTTCTAACAAAATCATCCATGCTAGGAGCTCCAATTATCTGTTTCCACATATCTGCAAAGTGGTAACGTTAAACTCACTAGCATTGCAAAAGGACAGACTTGCAAAATGTAAATATACCACAACAGTAGTGTTACAAATTAAAAGCATGTTTTCTTTCCAGAATCACATGCAATGTAGAGTATGAGCAAACAGACTTATTGCCGGCTTTTATGGAATGCAGAACAGATCAAACTTTTTATACTCAGCTTTGTGAGAGACTCAGTATGACCAGACCCCTCCTTTCAAGTATGTCCCTCACTCTACTCTGAAATTCCTGTGACTCTCATTTTGCTCCCCCTTTTCCATTTTCTCATATTTCTGACAATTTCTACTGTTACCTTCCATATAGGTGCTAGAAAATCCAAACCACATTTCCATTTTTCACCCTTGACCATCTTCATACTAAAATGCAATGCTTTAACTAACTAGCCAATCTAAACTGTATTAGCAAATTGTCAATAAACATGTATGATGAACATAATGCCCTGTGATCTTAAGAGTCAGTACTCAGCTTAGGGATTTAATGTCAAAAGACATATATGAGGTCGGAACTAGCAAGAAGTGCGGGAACAAAGAAAGCAAAAAAAGGAAAATTCTCCTACTACCTGCAGCTCTTCGAGCAAGAGAAAATGAGTCATATATTTGGTAAACCCAATGGGGCCAGAAAGACATTGGGGCCCTGTACGAACATTTTGACTCATTGAAAACTGAAGTCCTTCCTTGTCCTTCGTTCTTCCTAGATTTCACTGGAGTGGATCCCTTTTTGATGTCAGAAGCACTGCCATTACCATGACTCATTCTTTCATGCTTGCGCTGCTTGCGTAGTTCTTCAAGGTTATCATGAAAAGATCTACTGAACCTCTTCTTCTGTTCATGCTCAAAATCCTCATCACTACTCGTGCAGTAATCATATCTCCCATATTCACTAGGAGAATCAGTTAAAGGTTGTTGCAATCTTATGTCTCGCAATGAATGGTCACTTAAAGGACTCATATCAGACATACGTTCCCAATCGCTTTCTTCATCTTCATAGTGATCTTTGTCAGGAGAGTCACGAGAAGGCAATGCATGTGATAAGCTATGACTACTTGCGGGATTTTTAACAGAAGCCAACCGTGCAAATGCATCCTTAGGTGTTCGTAAGGGTTTATCTTCTTCAATTACTTGGATCTCAGCACACGGCTGCAAGCAATATGATCACCATATCAGTTGTCCATCTTGCAACAACCACAGAAAAGAAGAGCCTCTCAATAGTCAAATTGACCAATTAGATGTTCTCACCACTCCATCAGCATCCATATAACAGCGTCGTAAGTGAAATCTTTGCTGGCCACGAGCAACCACATTTAGTGAACCATTATTCAACCGCTTGTATTGACGAATCTGAAAAGCATTAAAAAAAAAGATCAACAGAAAGCTACTAGCATTCTACAGGGAAGAGCACAAAAGATGTTATATAAACATTGGAGAAATTTAAAAATATTTTTTCTGAGGAAGGATAACAAGTCGTATCTGCATCCACCGGAGCTCCACCTCCACTCCACCTAGCAACCCTATAAAAGGGTGGGAGTGGCCAAGAAGGAAAAGAGGAGAGAAGGAAAAAGCTAGGGAGAGCAAGAAGAGAAAGAGGAAAAGACAAAAAAGAAAAGAGAAGAAGCAAGAAGGCAAGGAAGAAGGGCCAACTTCCTTCTCCAGCCCTTTTGGGTTTTGAAATTTTAAGTTTAACAAAAATACCCTCTTAGGGTAAATATTGACTAAAACACCCTTAAGGCCATATGGAGACCGTTGTATTTATGTCATAGAAGTACATTGTACCAAAGTTATGAAAGTTAAAGAATGATGGGATTTTACAACTTATCTTTTGTAAAAATTATGCAACAGCCCCCGCACAGCCCTGAAATTGCATTTTTACCCCGTATAGTTCCGAAATTGTGAAAAAGTATATTTGCTTCAACGGAAAATTTAGAAAATTGTGAAAGTTTAAAAGGGGTATTTTTGTTCATGGGGAAAACTTTCCCCACTTGTAAAAAAATCTCTTCTCAAAGCTAAGTTCTAGGAATTGCATTTCTACCCTGGACTTTTTCTAATTGCGTATATACCCGTAAAAAAATCTCAAAAAAATGTGGAAGAATCCACTAAGATCACAAGGACCATATGTGGCCCCTAGTGGCATAAGAAACGGTAAATAAACCTTCTTCTAAATAAAAAGTCGTGATTAAACCCTCGCTAGAACGAAAAATTGCGAGTAAACCCCCGCTTGAAGGAAAACTATAGAGATCTCCCCCCCCCCCTTCTTAAGGGTGTGGGTCATAAGGACAAGAAAGGACCTTCAGCAATTTAATCAAGGGTATTCGGACTTGTCCGATGAAAATTAACACCGACTCTGACCGATGGGGAAAAGTCAAGTATACGAATCCTAATTGTCTGATAAACCCGAAAGCGCGGAATTAATGAATATGCCCAAAATAATAGCAATACGCATATTCACCCATCGCTATGGATGTCAAAAATTACGCATGTAAACAAACTGGCACGCCTGGTGGGACTTTTCCTGCCTTTCGTTTTACTGCTAAAGTCGCTAATGTCCTTATAAAGGTCCCAACGCCCTTTCTTCATCCGTGCAGAGGAGGAGTGGAAGAGGCGAAAGCAACAAATCTCAAAGTCAGAGCTCTACTTCTTTGAGCAATCTCGATGGCGACAGTTACCTACGGCCCTCTCATCATCAACAACCACGTCAGATATGGTTATCTGGCCACCCCCAATCGTATTTGAGGATTTTCCTGTTGTGGTCGAGTCTCCCTTTTTCTTGAAGGTGATCCCCGCGAGCCAGGAGGCGCTTGCTGCGTCCGCTACACCTCCAGCGCCCGTCATAACCAGGGGCATTAAGCCCCCCCCCCCTGCCCAGGGCCGAGTGTTCTCGGTCCACGTGGAGTCGATCGACGCCGTCCCCGCCAAATGGGGGCAGCGCCACCGCCGCCAAAACGGGAAGTCGGTAGCGGTAACCTCCAGATCCGGCAAAACTATAATGATTGGTGATCTCCGCGTCCAGCTTAACGGCGGCGAGCCAATCGTGCCACGGGTCAGTCATGTCCCGGCTATACCAACTTCGAACCGCTTCTCGCTCCTCCGCAAGGTGCGGGAGGACAGACCAGACTCGAAGAGGAAATCCAGGCCTGCTAATGGGGGCAAGGTAGTTGAACTACGTCCCCACAAGATGAAGAAAATCTGGGTCACTAAGCAAGAGGCCCGTGTAATTAAGCAAGCCAGGGCCGGCAAGCCCCGGCAGACGCAAGCCCAACTAGCTGTGACATCTTCAGATGTCAAACCCTTGCGCCCGCAGGGGTAAAAAGGGAAAGGAGTTTATCGCAAACCCAATTTCACACCTCAAGTCTCGGACGCTGTCCGAGTTAAGAGAAGCAATCGCGCCCAGGCACCGCCAGCACGAGTCTCAGTCTTCAACAGGCTGACAGAGACCGTACCGACACGGTCTTCTGTCTTTGATAGATTGGGGGCGCCTGCCCCGCCTTGGAGCCCATCCACCAAAAAGGCAGAGGGTGGTACAAATGACGGAAGCAGGTGGCAACATGAAGATTTACACTTGCTACGTCTCTAACAGAGAGCCCATGGAACCAATGGACAACCCTGCCAACCTAAATGAACCTGTTGGGCCAAATGATCAAAATCTAGCCGTGGATACGGCATACCTCAACACCAGGAACGCCGCTAGAAGAAATCTTCAAGCCCAATCCAATGGCCAAGCATGAACTTCCTCTCAAGGTCAACACCAAAGACTCATTCAGGACCAACTGCAGAATCAGGGGGAGAATGCACCTCAGGAAGGGGTAGACCCCGATGAGGTCGTAAGCATTCATGGGGAAGGGGTAGCTCACCCCGGCGTTGCATATTTAAACCCGATGTTTGAACCACCGACGAAGGCCGCCTTTCAGGCTATGTACAATGATGCTAAGTTTGAAACCATGCAACGTTGGCATATAGAGATGACCAATCTCATGCTAGAAATAAAGCGACAGATGGACGCAAATGCCCAAAGGCCTCAGACGCCAATGCACAACCAAGATGTCCGACGGGAGCAACAGTTGCCTAATCCTGTCATCGCTAGTCGACAAGTTGTTCCCCCTCATAGCATCTATGTCGAGGAAGGGGCTGAGCCACTTCGAGCCCCGTCCAATGTTCAATCCTCTCGGACCCTGGGTGTTGAAGAGGCTATTGCCCAACGGCGCATGATAGAGAAGATCCTCGAAGATAAGCGTGGCGAGGGCATTGCCACTGTCGACTTATACAGTGTGCCTTACCCCATCCATCACCAGTTCAAGAAGCTCCCGCCGGATTGCCCAAAGGCGCCAAAGCTATAGAAGTTTAATGGGCAGGGGTCGCCGCATGAGCACTTGGCTTACTATGTAACGGCCATGGGTGACCTCGCCCTCGAGGAGTCTTATCTTCTTCGATATTTCGCGACTTCTCCCACCGGTAGTGCCTTTCAATGGTACTCGAGATTGAAGCCCAACTCTGTACCCGACTGGGCTGATCTACAAAAGAATTTCATTGATTGGTTCCAGCTAGCTGGAAGGAAGGTGTCCCTTGCCGAGCTTTGCTCGCTTAAGCAGAAAAGGGGAGAAACCGCATTGGACTTCATTAAACGCTGGAGGGATCTTAGTATGCGATGCGACAATCCTCCGACACAGGAGGATGCCATAACAATATGCCATAGAGGCTTGGCCCCAGAAATCAGTGAGAGACTCTTGGGGGAAAATGTCAAGAGATTTGACCAACTGAATTCAATGGTGGTAGAGATTGAAATGTTCTTCGCTAATAACCCAACATTTACACCCTCTAGGCTAAGGCACCCAAAGAGCGTACTGCTACTGGGAAAGAGGCAAATGTCGTCGATTTCTCCCAAACGACGGGAGCTAGCAAAGGAGCGTCGCCAGTCGATTCAGGGAAGAAGCCTGAAGGGAAGGCATCGACCGCAAGGCTGGTCGAACGCATGAAGACCCCTTACTCCTTCAAGAAGGAACACACGAAGAGGCTCTTTGATCTCTGTATGAAGAACAAGTTGATATCCTTGCCAGAGCCGAAAAAGCCAGAAGAAGTCAATAAGGCAGATGGTCCCAATTATTGCGTGTATCACCGCTTGTTGGGACACAGTTGAAAATTGTTGTCTTTAAAATGAGTTAGAAAAAATGATCCAAAATAAACTCATTACCATGAAAGGATCTCTGGTCGACCCTCCTCAACCCCATGCTTAGGAAAGGTCCACCCGTTCGGTTAATGTCATTCACCATTATCAGCCAACTACTGAGAGCTGTCAGGCGGTGGCCTTTACATTCCCCGGTCTGGGGGCAAATGAAGTTGGCTCCAGCGGGACCGAGCCCGTTCTGTGGTATCCCAATTGGAGGCCATCTCACCAATGTTCCTTTTTAAAGGAAAATACCAGAAGCATATTTCATGTCCTCCTTGAAGAGGGTCGGATCATGGCACACGACCCGCCACCAACTTATACGGAGGAGGACAAAGCACACCCCAGATATTGTGAATATCATGCCATAATATCTCATCCTACTGGGGAGTGTGAGCAGATCCAAGACTGTATTGAAATCCTCATTCAAAAGGGGGAGATCGATCTCCAAGGAGGCAGCATGATAACGAAAAGCCTCAGAGAAATAGCCATGTGGATTCTGAACCAAAGCTGCCCCACAAAGGTCTCGCATGAAGGAGAACTTAACGCCATAGGACACTCTGGCCAGGATAGCCATCTATATCAAAGAGGCGGCTTGCACAAAAACCCCCGAACGGGCAAAAGCAAATCGCTTGCAGGGCCGACAGCATGTATGGAAACTCCCTATTCTTTTAAAAGGGAACATACTAAGAAGCTCTTCACACTCTGCGTAAAGAATGGGATTATATCCCTGCCAAAGCCAAAAAGGCCAGCGGAAGTGAGCAAAGCACGTGAGCCCAATTATTGTGATTACCACCGCATGTTGGGCCATGTCATCGAAGATTGCTATACTTGCAAGAATAAGTTAGAAGAAACAATTTAGAGTGGTATTATCTCAATGCGGGAACACTTGGTTAACCCTCCTCAACCTCACGATTAGAGGAAAGAGAATTTTTTAGTGAATATTATTCATCGGATTTCTGCGATCAGGCAGGCAAGAGGGATTGCTGATTAGCCTGCAACGACTCTGATGGGAATCAACACCGAGCACTAACATTTTATTTTTGCATTTGTATCCTTTTGTTTGCATTTATATCCTTGTGTTAATTGGGTTTACAATTGTATGGCAATTATAAGCCAATATGTTAGTCCTTAGAAGTCTTTGGATTTCTATGTAAAAGGCCAGTAGGTCCAACAGAGGAGTCCACCCTCTTTCCCATTGGTCCACCTAGGTTTTAGGACCCACTTAGGTTAGTCTTTGGTCCAAGGTAGAAGGTTGACCAAGAGGAAAATTGGCATTTTACTTCTTGCCCACTTGGAGAGGGCGCCCCCCCCCCCTTGTTGTATTTTTTTATTTTTGGTCATTTGACCATATGGGAGAACTATTTCCTATCCCCCATTTGCCCCTCCCTAACCCTAGATATAGGGATAGTTTAGGTCTTTTATCAATTTCTATAAAAACCTTATATTTTGTGAATTCCATAGCAATTAATGAAGAAAAATCTCATTTGTTGCTCAAGAAGGCCAAGGGCGCAGCCCTCTCCCTCTCTCCACCCCCTTGCAACTGTGAAGGCTGATCTTCAGAGGTGTGAAGCCTCCCCATCTACCCCTCTCTGAGTGAGAAGCTCAGCACCGCCGCCGCCGCCATCGAGCCGCCATCGCACCACCACCGCCTCGCCGTCGGAATTCTGTCCACCCCTGGACAGCAAGCTATTGTCCGAATTTTATCTCCCAATCAGGAGATCTGATCGAGCCCAAATTTTGAGGGTAAGTTCCCCACAAAATCCTCTCTCCAAAAAAATTTCCAAGTTATTCCTACATCGTTTGATCCCCGTTCCACCATAGTCTTCCCTGGTCTACACAATCTGTCCCTGTGCAGATCTGTGTTCCAACAACCCCTTTCTTCCCCCTTTTCACCCCCTTCCCAATTTAAGATTGATCTGAAATTTGGACTGTGTTTTCTGTCTACCAAAGCCTTCTTCCACAAATTTTTTCAAGATTTTATGAATTTGTTTACCCATCCAAAAAACCACTGCAAAATCCGAAATTTGTTCTGTCTCCTGCAGTCTAGATCCGACCACCCCCTGTTATAAAATCCATTTCCCCTCTCAAACCACCTCAGAAAATTACAAAAAAATTATCCTCGTGTTCCTTACTTTCCCCTCTATCTCCTATAAAAATCCCAAATCTCAGATCCATTGTTTATGCCTCGATCAACGTGCATCATCAGGCAGATCTGAATCTGCCCAGTCAGATCTGAGCCCGAGTCAGCCTGTTCATAAATACCCCACGAAAAACCCAGTGCTATAAAAATTCCTGTAACAGCCTATGTTCGTAGATCTCTGAAAGGGCTTCGCAACGGCGCCAGTCCCGCGCCGTTCCGGCGTCGGAGCTGATCACAGCAAATTTTATCGCTGGGTCGCGCAGTTCTGAAACTACATAGTAGGCTCGGGACAGCAACAACAACGCTTCACACATCAGGTCGCCCCGCCTTCTACAAGGCGTTCCAGGCCGTCCGCCTTCCAGGGAGCGACCTTCCAGGAGTCCCCTTCGCAACGGGACCAACCATAGTTGTCAAGGCGCTCGCCTAGGCGCCGCTTAAGCGGCGCCTAGGCGGGAAGGCGATTTCGCGAAGCCTAGACGCCCCCACGCCTTGTTGGGCTTGAAAAAGGCGCCGCCTAGGCCCCCTGCTAGCTTCGTCTCCCTCTTCTCCCCTGTTATAAATAGAAATTTTCTTCCGGAGGCGGAGTGCCCCCTTGACTCCCGCGACCTGACCGTGTAGGTCGATCCGCGTGCGAGGGCGCACGATGGCGCGTTCGGGCTCCACACTCTAACTCTATCTCTATTTCTATCTCACACTCACAGTGAGACCCACCCTCTCTCTCTCTCCTGCCCCCTCTCTCTGTCTGTCTATCTCTTCTCTCCCCTTGCCCCCTTCTCTCTCTTTCCCCCACCCTTCCTCCTCTCTCTATCTCTCTCACACACACACAGTTCACAACTATCTCTCTCAGTCCCTCTCTCTCTATCCTACCTTCTCCCTTTTTCAATTAATAATGGGGTTAATTTGTTAATAAAGTATTTTAAATTTTAATTTGAATTTTGTATGTCTTATTTTTTTTTACAGTGGTCATCTATGATACTTCCCTAGTTATGTGTTTGTTTACTTTATTATTGATTGTATGATAATGAGAGATGTCTTTTTCTTTTCGTATCTGCTTTATATTATATGTATGTTGTTTCGAGTATGATTTGCATATTTTTGGAAGAAATTGACAAACATCAAGTTAATATTTTATTTATTCTGAAAGTCCAATTTTTATTGTTAATTTTATCTCAAAATAAATTTTGATATTTTAATGCAATGTCATTTCTATTAATTTTTATTTTTATGTTCATACTAGTGTTGTTTCCCATATTTGTAATAATCATGATTAATTTATATATAAAAAATTGACGCCTAAGCGCTTAGGCACTCGAGGACCCCAATCTCGCCTTGGTCGCCTTGTCGCCTTGACAACTATGGGACCAACCCCGCCCCAGTCGGCCGCCCGAGCAGGACGTGGTCCCCACAACCATCAGCCCGCACCGTCCGGACAGCACCAACGGAGCGGTCCACATTGCTACCCGTCAACCCAAGTTCGCTATTCCCGAGTTATTGTTGTCGTCCTTTACCTCCCTGCGTGGAGTGGACAATAAAATCCTTGCTGTAATTAAGTTTTACCATTGTACCGGGAATACGAGACTTGGCCGGGGTCGCCTTCCCCACGCCCGGTAGCGTGGAGGTACACTCGCCACCCTCCTACTTGGCATTTGCTTTACTCGTATATACTTCTATATGCCGCTGCTTGCATGTGATAGGTCGTGGCTCGGTATAATTTATCACCGCTGCGAGAGTGAGTGAGTGGAACCCGTCCCGTGACTCAATCCGAGCACGCGGAAAGCCGATACCCGAGACTCATTGTCGGTTCCTCAACCGCGCAGATCCACGCGTTTCCCTCGCTTAGGGACGTCCGCGAGCTAGAGTCCCAAGTTCGCATTCCATCCCGCATCAGACTCCCATTATCGGGCAGAAGCTCTACAAGGAGGCACTCTCCTCCAGATGTCTGAATGCTTGGCCATTCGGAAGACTGTTCGAAAAGTCAGAAAAGAGGTCCAACGGCTGCAGCGCAATCAGCAAAAGTTATTGCAACTCATAAAGCAAATCGACGAGCGATTGGCAGTACTCTCCCCAATACCTTCCACGAGGGAGTCGGTCCCAGCCTCACACCCGCAACTCTGAAGCTACTGTAGAACCTCGAAGGCGGCCAAGGTCTAGAGGCTGGTTGTCTGAAGAATCACCGGACTCATCTGCCAATGAGATCCCACAAAAGTTATATTCTTTTCCTCGATATAAGACTTTGGAAATCTTCCACATTTGCCGAAGAAAGGGGTTGATCCAGTTTCCTGCATCGGATAATGGTCCAAGTACCAGCATGATGCACGGCTATTGCCTCTACCATCGGGCCATGGGCCATGTCATCTATGACTGCTCTGCCTTCAAGGACATCACAGAGGATTTGATTGCCCGTCGAGTGATAAACATAGATGATCCCCTTCATAAACCCTCTAGATCTCCCCCATCGGGCCAAGCATTTTCTCAGTAAATGTGATTCACGCATCTACTTCCCAGACATCCTGTAAACCGGATAAGGGGAAAGACACATCCAGTCAAGTTCAGGCTTCACCCCAATGCTCTAACCGGCAGTCATGGGAGGATCTAAAGCCTTTACCTTTCTCAAAAGAGGACACCCGGAGACTTCTTGACATTCTTCTGGGGGGAAGGGAGGTGTTAGTGCGTGATTCTCCAAAGCACTGCTCTGACCCCAACGTTGGAAGTTCCGGTCAAGCTCCGTCCACTGTACATGCAAATCAGGCGGACCGAGAAACTCGCAAAAAAGATGCCAAGCTAAGGATCAACCAAGGTCAAACCAACATGTCTTAAGGAAAGACTGCTAAATTAAGTGATGAGTAGGTCCAATCCGTCGGGCCCCGACAATCATAAGCTAAGTCAGGTGCCAAGCCAAGTCGGGGTAAGGCGTCCCGACAGGAGAATTCTGAGGCGATCTCCAAGCAAAAGCAAGAAAGTAAAGCCAAACCCAAGCTGCCCGAGCAGTACCACGCACTGATTCAGCAACAAATAAAGGTGACGTCAACATCTCGGGACACCAACATTTGTCTGGCCGAATTTCAAGAACGGCCTCCAAAAGAGCAAGCAATTAAGGCTACATTCCAGGCACATGAAACAGGAGCTCATTGGGTCAATGTGACTTTAAAAAAGCACACTCCCCATAAGTCTTACAAAGGGAAGTCCCACCCTAGTAGCTCTAGTACGGGGCACGTCGCCCGGTTCCCTCCAAAGGCGGCCGCTCCGTCACAGGGTGATCTGGCGCTAGCCAAAAAGCAAGAGAAAAATATAAGGAAAATTTTGAAGAGAAGATTGAAGAAACAAGCCGAGCAAGCGGCGGCCATGGGGGTACACGAGGAGTTAACTCCTCTGCAGAAGCTTCAAAAGCTAATTGATGAATTGGAGAAGTATGTTCCTTCCGCGTCAACCGGGACCGTCCCACTTGACAAATATATTCCATGGGAGGACCTAGAACACAGAACCCAACTCAGGAAGTGGCTCCAACTGATGTACCAACAAGCACAAAAGGGCGAAAAGCTCCCTATTCCTGAAGAGCTATCCATCTTCTACAAGGATGAGGAACTTACCATAGAAAAGTTGGAAGAAATGACGAGAGAATTCTCATGCAACATGGTATCAATACCTCCGCCAGAAAATCTACAGATGTCAACCTCAGCAAGTGGAGAAAGGATCACGATGACAACATACCGACGCCAGAACGCGGAACTTCGGAACCGTGGTCGCGGCCGAGGTCGTGGACAGGGGAGGCCCTCGACAACCTCTAAAGGGGAGAGTCGCAACCCATCAAATTCTCGAAGGGTCATCATTTTTCGGGGAGAGGAGCCCACTGAGCCTCCCGAAGTTCAAATTCGGGTCGAAACCTTCTTCTTTGACCCATCAGACGAGGAGGATAAGCTTATCAAGTCGGCCATGCAAGAAACGACGGTCGACTCTCCTAAAGTCCAAGTTCGTGATACCTTCGTGTTTGATCCATTGGACAAAGATCGTGATCCCACTAAACCAAGCCCGCAAGGAGAACCCGCTGGGTCAGCTCATGCTAGGGGTGAACATGGTTCGGTTTGGTTTGGTTTGGGACCATTTTTTTTCAAACCGAACCAAACCGAATTTGCTCACCAAACCAAACCGAACCAAACCGAAAAAATTCGGTTTGGTTCAGTTTCAAACCGAATTTTCATATTTTATTATAATATATATAAATTTAATGACTTATATGTATATAAAATAAAAATAAAAATAAACATAGTTATATTTTGTATGCTTTTATATGTATATAATTAAATTTTTAATTTGTTTTCATATATTTATATTATATAATATGAATAAAAATATATAAATAATAAATTCGGTTTGATTCGATTTCACACATTATGAAACCGATCCAAACCGAATTAGACTTCAAACCGAACCGAACCGAACGGTTCGATTTGGTTTTTCGGTTTGAACCGAACTATGAACAGTCCTAGCTCAGGCAGGTCCCTCCGGTAAGGATAGTGACGTACCTCCTCAAGAAGAGGAATCTCTAGCCCCGTTATTTCAAGAGGAACTAAATGAGCAAGGAAAACCAGAGCCAAGTAAGAAGCCTAGCTACCAAGCCAAGCCTCTACTGGAAATGATCCCTCCATTGGATCAGGCTCATGCTCGGGCCGATCGTAAAATTATTCAGCATATGAAGTGGATGCCGACCTACGTCACTATATAGGAGGCCATCGCCTGGAGTAAAGAGCTAAGGGAAGCCCTTGTGAAAGTTCTTCAGGAACCAGAAGTCTATGTGGCCAACGTAGCCGAACTTCCAGCCCAGGCATACGAGGCTCTTGTCGCAACCGTCACCTTCACTGATAGAGACGTGCTGCTATCTTCGCCTTGTCATAATCACCCTTTATACATGCAAGGGAAGATTAACGGGCACGAGCTAAATAGAATCCTGGTCGATCGTGGGGCGTCCGTCAATATAATGCCCCTTAAGACTTTTAAGTCTTTGTTCCTCCTGCCGTATTTACAGAGGGTTTATGATGTAAAGATTTCAGGGTTCAATCAAGATTGAGAGGACGTCCCAGGAAAAGTGGAGGTGTAGGTGACAATGGATAATTTTGTCACTAAGGCCACATTTTATATCATCAATGCTAACACCTCATACAAAGCCCTCCTTGAAAGACCTTGGTTGCACGAAAATTGGGTCGTCCCCTCTATCCTCCATCAGTGCATCAAGAATGCCAAACGTGGAGAACAGTATACAGTCTTTGCTGATCGATCCCCTTTCCGCCCAAATGAATGCAACCTGACAGACGATCAGCTATACTTTGGGGAACCGGCCACTGAGCCTCTTGTTAAAACCAAGGACAAGGGGAAGCAAAAGGTCGTGGTGGAAGAAGAGGAAGATGACGAGGAGCTCTTCGTTGTAAACGAGGACCTCGCCAAATTACATCAGCTGAGTTTGCAATCCAATCACGCCAGTAGTAAGCCGACTCAGTTAGAAAGGCGGGAAATCAATTTTGAGGCTAACCTCATCAATTGGGCCATAAACGAAAGTATCTCATTACCCCCTACATGTATACAGTTATTCTCTCAAAGGGAGGAACACGGGGTCAAGCAGCTAAAGACATTCATTGTCACTTACCAAAAGAAGGGAAAGAAAAAGAACAGCAAACTCCTCAAGTCCATCATTTTTTACAAAGGGGATCTGGTCTCTCATGGTCCTCCTGACGATGACTTCGGCTGGAGTGAGAGGCCTAAGAATGCCCTTGAGTTCATCTAGGAAATGGATGACATGCCTAAATACATTAAAGAGATGTGTTGCAAGCATAATATCCCGCAAATGCAGGAGGTTTCTCGACACGATTACTTTCAACAGTTGTGGTACCCCTCGCAAGCCAGGGGACAACCCCCTTTCTCCAAAATTGATAGAAGAGGGCTGGGTTATGACCCGGAGGTGGACTTCAAAGTCTATCATGCCGTCAATACTATAGGCTTGTCATCCTCTGCTGGCGAGTCAAGCTCCCTTCAGAAGGATAACCTCTGCATAGCTGAACATCAAGAGGAATTTGCACTCGGAAGTCACAATCTCCAACTGTAGCTCCCTGATATAGGCAACTTGGGCATTCACCCCGCCAATCCTGCCGGCGAAGAGCATTTCACCCCATTACAACCCGTCTGCCGACAGTTGGAAGAGGTTGGGAAAGCGGCTTTAGGCCAATTGGCTGGGCTCAACTCGGGGAGCTAGAGGACTCCATGCTGGCCATTACTGACACCCCTGTCAATAATCAACAAGAAAAACAAGCTACCATGCTGGAAGGTTTAAGGCGGGAAAATCAGACATTGAAATCTCTAGTACAAGAGTTATTACGGGAGCGAGATGTTCTACTTAGGCATCTCACATTTTCACCAAACCCTTTTGCCCAACCTGGGATCTGGATGAATAATAGTTCTCTGATGACGGTGGCCGAAGCATCAGTCGGTGAGCTTGAATTCAATAAAGCCCATCCTACCGCTAAGAAAAGAGCAAGTGTTATGGGCTCTCCCTTTATGGGTGTTCACCCCCAGAAAAGGATTGGCCCAAACAACGCTCCTAAGGTGACTAAGGAAAAAAAACCCTGTAATGAAATTAGCGAGACGAATGGAGAAGCCGTATTCATTCATAAAGGCGCACACCGAACTATTGTTTGAATTCTGTATGGCACGGAACCTTATAACATTACCAGAGCCTCGCAGGCCAGCCAAAGAAAGCAAGGTCAAGGACTCCACTTTTTGTCGGTATCACCAAATGTCTGGCCATACTACGGAAGACTGTTATGTCCTCAAAGACGAGGCCGAAGACCTGATACAGTCAGGAGTCGTTCAAATTCAAAATCATCGGGTGTCTCCCCCACAACCTCATCCATGGGATCGGCCGAAGTCCTCGACTAGGCAAATTCTCACTGCAGTCGCGTCTACATTGCCTAAGTTTGTGGCAAGGGAAGCAAGGGGCCTCGCCCTTAGTCGAGAAGCACATGTTAAAATTCACTATTCGGTCAACACTCGAGGGCTCTCCCCCTTGTCTAGTGGGTCATGCTCTGGCAAGGAGACCACCCATTCTTTGAATGAACCGCGAGAAGAAGAAACGCCCCAAGGCCCGGACGAACAACTTCGCCCGTCTGTCCTCAGTAACTTAGAGTGTTATGGCACCCACGCCACTATGCTCGACGCCGAAGAGGATTTCATCGACCTACAGCCAGCTCCGCGAGAACTGGAAGATGGCAGACAAGCGATTGTAGATGAGTTAGTCGAGCTCAACCTCGGGGATTTGACAACCCCCAACCAATTTTCGTCAGCGCCCTCCTGAATGGGGAAGAAAGTGAGGCATATAAACAACTCCTGATGGAATATAAAGATTGCTTTGCCTGGACTTACAATGAGATGCCCGGGCTAGAACCTTCCGTGGCGGAACATGAGCTAGCAATACTCCCCACAGCCAAACCTGTCAAACAAGCCCAAAGACGCATGCGTCATGAGCTCGAGTTTAAAGTAAATGTTAAAGTTGACAAGCACCTAGAGGTGGACTTCATTAAGCCTTGTATGTACCCAACTTGGCTTGCCAATATAGTTCCCGTCAAAAAGAAGAACGGCCAAGTCCGTGTCTGCATTGACTATATGGACCTAAATAAAGCCTGTCCGAAGGACGATTTTCCCGTCCCGATTACTGAAACTATGGTCGATATGACCACCGGACATGAAGCTTTATCCTTCATGGATGGATCGTCGGGATACAATCAAATCCGGATGTCCGTCAAGGACAAGGAGCACACGGCTTTCCGGTCCCCCAAAGGGATCTTCAATTATAAAAGAATTTCTTTCGATCCAAAGAACGTCGGCGCCACATATCAAAAGGCCATGACCAAAATTTTTGATGAAATGCCCCTCGACTTGGTCAAGTGTTATGTAGATGACCTCGTCGTCAAGACTCGGAGGCGGGAAGATCACATGGCCGATTTATGCCAGGTTTTTGAAAGACTGCGCCAGTTTAAGCTAAAAATGAACCCGATGAAGTGTACTTTTGGTGTTTCAAACGGCAGATTTCTCGACTTCATTGTCAAATATCGAGGAGTTGAAATAGACCCCGATAAGATCAAGGCAATCCGGAAGTTGCAACCTCCCAGGAATGTAACGGAATTAAGATCCCTCCAGGGGAGGCTTGCCTGCATCAGGCGTTTCATATCCAACCTCTCGGGAGGTGCGCACCTTTTGGAAAATTGATGAAGAAGGGCGCACCATTCGTATGGGACCAGGAGTGCCAAGATGCATTCGAACAAATTAAAGAATATCTCGTCACTCCCCCGGTATTGGGAGCACCCATCAAAGGGAAGCCATTAATACGCTACATTGCTGCCATGGACGCATCTCTGGGAGCCTTGCTGGCACAAACAAAGGAAGAGGGCAAAGAGCAACCACTATACTACCTTAGTAGAAAGCTCGTTGGTCCCGAACACCGCCATTCCCCGATGGAGAAAGTGTGCCTGGCACTGGTGTTCGCCGTCAAAAAGTTAAGATATTATCTCCTGTCCCATCGGGTGGAGTTACTTTCAAAGTATAAACCACTCAAGTTCCTCCTTAAACAGCCTGTGCTGTCAGGGAGACTAAGAAAATGAGAACTACTCCTTATGGAGTTCGATATAATTTTCATCCCTCGGAAGGCGATCAAAGGACAAGGAATGGCAGAATTTCTGACGGCACATCCAATCCCGATAGACTCTCCACTTAACGTTGGATTGCCTGATGAAGAAACACTCTTGCCCCAATCAGAACTAGAGGGCCAGGTTGGGGCCCCCCGTCACGGATAGAAGAAGATGCCCTCGCAATTGACATTCCATGTTGGGAGCTCTATTTTGATGGAGCTTCTCGAACAATCAAAAAATACGATGGTACTACAAGCCTCACGTCAAGAGCGGGCATTGTCTTTATGACTCCTCAAGGCGGGATCCTACATAATTCCTGTGCTCTTATGAAACCCTTAATAAATAATGAAGCGGAATACGAAGCACTAATTGTTGGGCTCCAATTGGCCCTCAAAATGGACGTCAAATACATCAAAGTTTATGGGGACTCACAACTCATCGTACAACAAGTCCTAGGCGACTATGACGTCCGAAAGGAGTTAGTTCCTTACCATGCTACTGTGATGAGACTCTAGGAAAAATTCTACCTATTTGAAATAGGCCATGTCCCTAGAGGTAGAAATTCTCAGGCCGACGCCTTGGCTAAGTTGGCATCCGCCATAAAACTTCCACCTGAGGGGGAGCTGGACATAACTGTCAGGCACTGGAAGCTCATGCCGAGTGTCCTAGATGAAGAGATCAACCCCCCTACCCCGGAGGTACATGCAATTGAAGAAAACAACCCCGCCAAAGGAGAACAAGATTGGTGCCAGCCAATTATCGGCATAAAACGCGGTTGCCTCCCCATAGATCGGGCTCAAAGGATTCAACAGTTGTGAAGGGCGGCGTCATATCAACTCATAGGAGACCAACTTTATAGGCTTGGCCATAAAAAAGACAAGTTCGTTCTCCTCCATTGTCTCTCACCAAAAGAGGCCAAAGTAATTATGCGCGAGGTCCATTGGGGGCTCTGCGGCGCTCATCAAGCAGGGGACAAAATGAAAACTAATATAAAGCTCAAGGGCTTTTATTGGCCCACTATGTACGCGGACTGTAACCGCTATGCCCGCACGTGCCACCAATGCCAAGCTTTTGACCCTACACCAAGAAGGCCTCCTAACCCACTACACCCCACGGCTCCTACATGGCCTTTCGCAGAATGAGAAATGGATATCGTGGGACCCTTCCCACCATCCACAAAAGGCTATAAGTATATCCTAGTCGCAACTAATTACTTCTCCCAATGGGCTGAAGCCATCCCTTTGCGGGAAGTCACAGGAGAGGCAGTCGCTCAATTTGTCAAACATTACATTATATACTGATTCGGCACCCCCTGTCGAAGCATGTCAAATAATGGCACTCTATTCAAAAACAAGACCATTTATCAGTTGGCAACGAAGTTTCATATCGATTGGAGAACTTCAACGGTCTACAATCCCCAAGCCAATGGATTGGCCGAAGTATTTAACAAGACCCTCTGCATGCTCCTGGCCAAGATCGTCGACAGCCGCAAAGGGGAATGGGGTGAAAAGATACACGAAGCTCTCTGGGCATACCGAATAGTCTACAAGACTCCTACCGGTTGTTCCCCCATTCTCCCTCGTATATGGGGCCGAAGCCGTAATACCGATTGAAATTGAAATGTCTTCTTACCGGGTAGCTGTGCACACTTAAGACAAGATGAAATAGAAAGAAGGCTTGAAGAGCTCTCTAACCTGGAAGGCAAAAGGTTGGAAGCTTATAAACACCTTCAGGCATATCAAGCCCGCATGACAAGAGCTTACGACAAGTTAGTAAAGCAAAGGGCGTTTAAAAAGGGCGACCTCGTCATGGTTAAAGAGAAGGAAGTTATGTGTAGCACCCCGGATAAAATTATAGAGGAATAAAAATTTCCTAAATAGATTAAACACGGTAAATTCTCTAAATAAATAAAGGGCCCAAAGCAACCAAGATATAGAACCCAAATATTAGAACTAATAACTAATGGGCCTTAGATAGCCCATAAACCTTCCTACGCCCAAAGGAAGTATAGGGTATATACACAGATATGTATAAAATGGGGATTGTTTTCAAAAGCCCAAAACCCACGTTCGAACGTACATAAGACTTTAGGGTTTTTGTTCTTTTTGGAAAGCGACTGCAGATTTAGATAGGAAGGGATTTTGCATGGGAAGTTTAAAGTCTTTTAGGACTCCTACGTGGCAAGATTAATTCCCGTCAGGAAGCTAAAACCTCAACCTTACAAATAAACCCCCTCTCGAACGAGCAAAGACTACTGCTGCTGCGTTCGAAGGAGTTTCCTGCGTCGACGACGTCCCTGTTGGCTTCCTCCCGTGCTGCTTCTTCGTCCTCCTGCGGCTATTGCGGCTGCTGTATTGCAACATGAAGAAGCCTTTGCTTCTTCCTCCGTTCGAGTGTGTTGCGGCGGTTGCGCGTTGAGGACGTGAAGGCCTCCTGCGTGCTGCTATTGCTGCACTGTTTGTTATTCTGTTCTTCCCGTTCGTAGTTCCAAGCAACCAAAAAGGTAGGTGTTCTCTAATCCAAGATTAAATCCATCTAAGAACCGTAAAACATGATTACATAATCATGCATTTCCTGTCTTGCATCTCCTGCTAGTTCTCTGCGTGGTTTTTGAGTTTTCTTGCATGAAAAGAATTGGCGACCACTGCCGTGGGCGCAGATTTCATGAATATGCGACTCATCACGGAGACGCCCATTAATTAGACACCCATAAACTAGACGCCAATTTGTTTGACAAATTAATAAATACAGCATGTTTAAAATTTAATAACTATGTAACCGTACATCTAAATTTCATGTTCTGCATATATTTAGATTTCCCTTATTTTTCTCTACATGTCTATATGATTAGTTTCCTGAAACTCTCCATAAACATCAAAGGTGCACTGTTCATCCCCTAAATGAACAATAAACTCGAAAATGAATAGTAACTTGTATCTGTGAACGCACCTGCCCGGTGTCAATTAACCTGTAACTCAAAAAGAATGAGCGTCTGCGTACACAGACGCCAACTCTTGATTTATTTAACAAAAAGGTGGAAATAATGAATGAGCGTCTGAATAGATTGACGCCCATTAATGAATAAGCGCCTTCGATAAAGGACGCCTATTCCTGTCAAAATATTATGAATTTTAGAAAATTATGAATTGAAGCCTCTTCACTGAGACGCCTATTTTATGGGCACCGACCAATACAAACGCCAATATCCTGTTTCACGTGCTTTATCGTGTTTTGGCCCATAACCGCGGGTCTACTGGCACTCTTATCCCAGTCTGTGGACATAGTCTCTGTTTTCTCACGTTGTTTCACGCTACACACTAACTCTTGGTGATGACTGGACCCTCCGCGGGATATTCCTTCCTTCGGACCGGTACTTTCTTCATTTAGACCTCCGTAAATCTCCGCTAGCCTTGGATTCCATCAAGGCAGCCGAGTTGGTTGTACCATAAAAACCCTGGAACCCATATTGTTATGTCACTCTGAAAAAACATGACAACTAGCCCTCATAGAGTGCTATTCTGGCCTCTTTTGAGAAGTCAGTCCCTGCCTGGAATTTGCGACCAGTCCAGTGGACGTCAATTGAATGAGCGACCGAGTACATGGACGCGAATTCTTCGTGCTTATACTGTTTCCAGAATGGGCGACCACATCAGTGGACGCAAATTCTGAATTGGCGACGACCTAATTGGACGCCATTTTCCCAGATTTTGTGCATGTCCCGGATTTTTACATGAGTTATCACCGAGTCATCCCTATATGAACTTCTGTCCTTGGAATCCTAATTCCGTGAATCTGCCTTATTATCCTACAAAGGCTTATTCCTTTGGAATTCTATTGGCTATATAACTATAATGGATGTCTAAATATTACATGACTCAATGCTGACGCATATAGGGCCCGATCTGGTACTGGGAGGAGCACCCGAAATTACTTGTGCCTATGGGAGCTATATTGATCACGGTGTGACATTGCACCGAAGTGCATGACTTGCTTGATTTATGACATTCCAAAAATCTCTAAAAATGCTTGACTTGATACATGACATGACATGACTTGCGTGGCCCGGAACGGGTATTTACTTGCTTGAATGAAATAGCCAATATCTCATGACTTAGACTTGATATTACATGACCTGGTACTTGATACTTGAATCACATGAAATGCTTGCTTATCTAAGCTTATTCTTGATATTCCTTTCTCGTTATTTTCTTGAGTTCTTGCATACATGAGCATGCCACATTATTGAATTGATTAATTACTTAAAACAAATATCTAGAATAGAGATATAATTCTTACTGAGCGTTCGCTCACCCTAGTTTTTCCCCTACTTTTCAGGTAACTCCGATGACGAGAATCATTCGGATGGGGATGGCCACGAGTGAAGAGATGAGAAGCCATCCAAGATTATCTAGTCGTGTCTTTTCGTCTTTCTTGAGTCATTATTGTATTTTCCTTCTTATTGAGTCTAGTATCTTTACTTTAGCAAGAAAGAGTATGTAATCGAATTATCTTTGGAGTTATGAATGAAATAAAGGATTTGGTTTATTATCTCTACTTTGCGCACTCTGTCTATGTGTCGAATTCCTTATGCTCTGATTGACATGATCGATATAAACTCGTCACGCGTACCGGGTTCCTTCTACGCTCGAGGCGTGACATTATGGAAGGCAAATCCAACGGCAAACTACAACCCAACTGGTGTGGGCCCTATGTCGTCATAAGAGCCTATGAAGGAGGCGCATATACAGTCGTTGATCACAAAGGAGAAATGTCATTTCCACCACTAAACGGGAAGCATGTAAAGCTACACTATGCTCCTGAGCATGAGTTCAAACAACAATCTACACAAGACCTTCCCTCCTTCGCAGAGGAGTAAGAGAGGGCAGGGGAGTTACCTCCCAAGACTTCAAAGTCACGGTTGCTTTGAACGGTTCTCGTTCACGTCCCACCGTGCTAAATCCCAAATCCCAAGTTTTTGGGGTCAACCCCAAATCCCAAATTTTCGACTTCCCAACATCATTAGTCCATCCCCAAATCCCAAGTTCTCGGCTTCCCAACATCGTTGGTCAGCCCCAAATCCCAAGTTTCTGGCTTCCCAACATCGTTGGTCAAGCCCCAAATCCCAAGTTCTCGGCTTCCCAACATCGTTGGTCAAGCCTTCCCAACATCGTTGGTTAGCCCCAAATCCCAAGTTTCGGCTTGCCAACATCGTTGGTCAGCCCCAAATCCCAAGTTTCTAGCCTCCCAACATTGTTGGTCAGCCCCAAATCCCAAATTTTCGGCTTCCCAACATCGTTGGTCGAGCCCCAAATCCCAAGTTTTCAACTTCCCAACAATGTTGGTCAACCCCAAATCCCAAATTTTTGGCTTCCCACATTCTTGGTCAGCCCCAAATCCCAAGTTTTTGCCTTTCCAACATTTGTTGCTCAGCCCCAAATCCTAACCTTTTCTGCTCCCAAACTCCGTTTGGGGTTAGCCCCTCAATCCAACGTTTCAGATTACATTCTTGTTCTTAAAAAAAAATGGGGCTTAAAATAGAGGTGCACCAACAGACTTGAGCAACTGGTTTACTGGTTACTCAAAGGCAAAAAGGTCATGACCCAGCTGAGGTGAAAATCCGAAAGGACGTCTCAGGCAAAAATGGGTAGCCCCACAGCGTGAAAACCTGAAAGGGTGCGCTGGAAAAAGTGAAAGGAGGCTAGTCTTGGTGAAAACCCACAATGGCGCTATGACTAGTAAAATAAAAAATGATGATGACGTGATAGTGGAAGAATTATGTGCAATATCAACACTCGTTCAGAGCCTTTAGTACACAAGACTACTGCTTTCATTTGTCTATAGAATGGGAGCCCGAGACAGGCCCTCGGGCTAACCACAAAAATGAAGGATGAAAAAATAATAATACAGAGCCTCACACATGAGGGGATTTTTTCTTCATCAAATCCCCAATTTCACTTTGCCTTGCCACAATGGCTTGTATCACCAGGCACTTTGAGACATGAGAGCCCTCCTCGGCCTGTAGCTCTTGAGCGATTTTGGTATCAGATTCCGCCGTGGTCTCCAACTCCTCAACCCGCTGCAAGATGCTCCGCACAGTCTCTCGAAGCAATATGTCATGGTTCCTGTTTTCAACTATGCCTGCCTCAAGGGAGGCCCGACGGTCTCGAACTTTCTCAGCCCTGCAATGTAGCTCCTCCATCTTGCTGGATAAAGTATGGGCTTCTACTTCCAGTTCTTAGATCTTCAGCTTGCAAGTCTCCCATGTCGAAGCTGTATGCAGATGCCGGAATTCTTCCCAAATGTTTTCCACTGCCGTCATCTAGGGCTCTTTGGGCAGCCCCAATGCGTGGTAACCCCGTGTGCCAGTCCGAAGAGTATCACGCACAGTCTTCACGGGAGGGAGGCTCCCCCTGTGGAACAAGGCTCGGGCGCCGCTGATGAGTGTGTCAACCATCAATTCAGCCCCCACAAAAGGCACAAGCTGAGGGTCGTCAGGCCAAGTTATCCCATGTCCTGGAAAGTCAGCATCGAAGGCAAATTGCTGCCCGCCTGCAACCATGCTCGAGCAAACACCCTCTAGCAAGCCTGCAAAGAAAGAGGGAATTTCCAACATGGTCATTATGACTGAATATAACCTGCCATCTTCACCAATAAAGTCATTACTGCCTTACCTGAGGAGGTCACCTCTCTCAAAGCTTCGCCCCTAGGGTAAGGCCCAGACATGCCCTCCTCTATGGCACCAGGATGAGTAGGTGAAGGAGGTGCAGACTGATCATCGAGAAGTTTTGTTCCCCCTGACAAAGTGCAAAGTACGATATTCATTAAAGATATTTATAGGTGTAATCAACACCGATGGTTTCAAGGAAGGGTCAATTACCTGATAAAGGGCTCTCAACTCCCACTGGGTCCTGAGCGGCAGGCTCTGTGCTACTGCTAAAGCAGTGGTATCTTTCCTCTCCTGCATCCTGGTCACTAGCAAGTAGGGGTGTTGCGGCATTCCCTAAGGAGGGACAGTAATAGTCATTCAACTACAGTATAGAACAGAGTGTTGCAAAAGAATGACAAGTGAATGAAAGGCTCAATACCTTCCAAATCAATATCCTCCTGCGTCCTGGTCACTAGCAGCCGGGCCCCTGTCAGTTTCCACGCGAGAACTTGGTTCCGCCTCTTTCTCTGCGTACAACTCGACTAAAAAGGGCTTCTGAATACTGGGCTACTGTCTCTCTATCAGTGGGAAGAGTGGACGAAAATTCTGGGAGTTCTTCATTTAGCCCTGAACTCAGGAGCGCGGTGAATTCCTTTACAGAAACTCCAAAGTCTCCGCCCAGCAAGCCTGAAAGTAAGAGATGTCAGAATAACTTCTCAGCTGAAAGAAGCCAAATCTTATGTGCAGAACTCCCGGGAAACTCACTCAAGGAAGCTAGGTCGACATTTAATCCCATTTCCTCTGCGAGGGCTATGACTGCACCATTCCCTCCACTAGTCTCTCCTAAAGAAGAGACAGTTATAAAATCACGAGCCAGTCCAAGGAAAAAATGTTCATAATTATGTGAATAAAGGGCAAGCTTACCAAGGAAAGCATGACTAGTAGGCTCCCCACCAGAGAAAGGCGGCGAAGCGCCTGTCACGGGGTTGTAATCATCATCCTGCAGCTCGCCTTCTTCTGTGCTCTCCATCACTCCCGACGAAGTGGTTTCATCCATAATAGGGGGATGCCCATCTCCTTGCACATGAGAAGAACCTGAGAGCTGGCAGGATCAGTAGAAGAACTCGATGAAATTAATCTACTGAAGACAAGCAAAGCTACATAAAATATGCTACTTGGCTGCTCCCGTGAAGCACCCTTGCTAGTGCGAGGACGGGACACCCAAGTGCTAGGGCCCGCGTCCTCGATAGACCGCGGCCTTTTCGACGAGGTAGAGGCTCTTTTTCCTCGGTTCGGGGCACTCTTTTCAACAATGAAACTCACTTTGAAAAAAGAGAAAGCATGACAAACACGGCAAGGTTAAGAAGCACTCAAGGCAAAAAAAATTCTGAATAGTTGAAAGATGGAGAAGTATTAATTACATACCGTCTGGGGCAGATGAGAATGTAGGTTGTAAAACCATCTCCTCCGGTCATACACCAATGACCTTGCCGGCCTTTGCCACCCCATCCCAAAGGTCTTGAAGTGTGCTCGCATTTTCTACAAGGGTAGCATACTCGAAAGGCCAGGCGCGAATGATGGAGCCTATCAAATGCCTCTCCCACCGAGGCCACAGATCATTGGTGTGTCCCTCTAGATGAAGCCTGGTGGTCATTTGAGCATCCTGCGGGTAGCCACAGTCTGATAGCAAGTGAGCCCACCATTAATATACTCTGCGAACTGTTGGGGCTTTAGCTTGCCCCGAGGAAGTCTCTGCCTGGCGCCTCAAAGGCTTGATTGCCCCTGCATATGGCCACCAATCTACAGTAACGGCCCCGTTCTTTGCCTCCCATACTGCACGAAACTACTTCACAGCCCTCGCGAGCAGTGGAAAATGAGTATGAAGGAAAGAATGCTCAATACAAGTGGAGGAAGATCAGTTCTTGCAAGGCAGGCCTCTTCTACCTCCTTTAACTTTTGAGGAGGCTGTCTGAACATGTTGTTGTGTTTAAACCACCAGTGAGCATAATACATGTCGATCCGACCAACTCGCCTCCCCTCGGAGAGAGTAACCTCTGATCCGGCACGCCTCTGAAAAAATAATCCCACCAACTGCCAGCAACTAGGTGGGTATCATGGCTTCGACATAAACGTCCTCTATGGCGAAATCAGCATTTGGAGGTACTGACTGGTAATAACCAAAATTCCGTGAGAAGCGGTGAGGGAAGTAGGCCTCCAAGATTGTAGTGCTGCCCTTCCTGAACACAAGAATGCTCGGCCTAACACAGCATAACCAATCCTCATAAAAAGAAATGCCAGAAGACTCACGGTGGGGCAAACTGTAAGATGGCCCATTTGGCCCTTCAACAACAAATGGCCAAAAATAATAGGGGAGCTGTCTGCGAAATTAAGGCCCTCCTCCCCATGAATGGGGACATATGATAATAGTCTCCGTGCCTTAGACAAATGCTCAAGGGGGCTCTAGTCGAGATGATTTCGAAACAAGAAGATTAAGGGAGCTGTCGGATTATCAACATGAACATTCTGACACAATCCTGGTAGAAGCAATCCGGCCCATGCACTCAAATAATGGGTGGCCATAAATACACTTCTGTCTCGGGGAGAACTGTGCATTGTCAAGTTCCCTAGTCCATGGTAAATGTTTGCCAAGGCGACAGGGGCAATAGCCAATTTATGACCGTCAGCGAGGAGGCAAGCAAGATAGATAAGCTCGGGCCGCACTAGGCCCTCTTCACCGTATGGCATGACAAAGGTGGCAAGCCAATAAACTAGATAAGCAGCAAGGTAAACTTGATCAGGCAATCCCCGGGGGTTCCACCCCGCATTCTCTGGCGCCAACAAATATCTTTTGTTCTCTTGAGAAGGCAGAATAAGTTGCTAATACTGGTTCAGAGATCTATCATCCTCAGCAAATCTTTCATAAAAATAGAACGGTCAATTACAAAAATATTGGACCCAGGCATTCAGGCTGACCCTCACAGCTCCTGTAGAGGCAGTGCGAGCCTTCTTCTTCCCAAAACGGGCCAAATCCTGCCATACTTTCATCAAAAATCTGAAATTCAGTGGAAGCCCGTACTCCCCCGAGCCTGTGGAATAATTCCTGTGCAAATCATCCAGGGTTACTTCCTCATAAGGCCGGCCTGAAATTGGAAGTCCAGAGATCCTATGGAAGCTCCACAGGTCAAAAGCTATCTCGCCCTCAGTTGTGCCAAAAGTGTTGAACCGGCAATTAAATCATTCAGCCAAGGCTTGCAAAAGACTACTGCAGCAGGGATAGCGATACAATGCAGCAGTCATGGCATGCCGAATACCAATGTGATCAAGGAGCCTACCGTAGTGGTGAAGAATTCCCATGAGCCATTCTGTGACTCCCAAGTGAAATCTATGAGAAGAGATGACAGCCCATTTGCCATACCAGCTCGGAGTGGAGCCACTCATAATTTTATCCAGAAGGCACAATTTATCATAGCCTTCAGAAGCAAACTGCACGCCAGAAGGAGTAAGGAAACAACCAGAAGCAGTCTCAGACACCGTCTTGTGTTTCCCACACAAGTCCCAAGTAACAAAGGAAAAGACCGAAGCCGAGTAGGGCAGCCAGTCTCAGAACTAAAGAAGCCCAACTGTGAAGCAGCAGGAAATTGGGTTTGGCGCACCAGGCCCATGGGAAAGCTGGGGTATGAAGTGCCACAACAGCCAAACATGCTATCCCGCCCAACCAGAATGGCCCTTTCTAGCTGAATGCGCTCCACCACCAAATAGCCATCATCTTCATCCATATCCTCGGGGATGAAATGTTGAATGAAAGGAAGGAAGTACTCATCCAGCGGAAAGTGCTTTGGGTAACCCGCTGGTCGCTCGTATCTGTAAAAGGCTCCACGCCTCGCAATCAAAGACAGGTCGACAGCTCCACCTCCAGACTCATCTTCAGGGAGTGGACTCGACGTGATCACACTCAACCCTCGATCAGGGGAGCATAGATTCTCCGTTATAATTCTTGGAGGGTCCCGTAGAGGCATCAACTTCTTGGAAACAATAGGGGCAATCTCCCTATCATGCCCCCTTGACCCGCAGGCACGGCTCTCTCTCATACGAGACATGATGCCTACCTGCGGAGGACAAAGGAAAAGAGCTTTGTTAAAGGCCAATTCAGTGAATATATATGAAGAATGGTAAAAAAACATATCAACATTCAAGACATAAGGATATCATGTCAAAAGTATAGAAGAAATTTATCAAGTGCATGGGCCGCCCGCCATCACCTTCGACTCCGACGGACCCCCCATGGGGGGTATTTGTTGGACCCCTGATTCACCCCTAATTTCTGATGTTTTCAAAAAAAAAATTAAGAAAAAGGGAAAAATAAAACAAAATTTAATAGCTCATAAGCGGCCTCGAAATAAGGAGCCGTCAGTTTCTATGCAACATGGCATGTGCTTTATGCACGAAGAAGTCCATCAAAAATCCCGTAGGGCAGCAATCTCGCTCACCCGCGTGGAAGGTTAACCACAAACACTTATTCGAATCTCCCCGACCCGTAATACAGTTAAACGGGGTTACACTCCCGACAAAGCAAGGCTAAAACAACCCAACAAGGGCTCCACGTGCTGCAGTCCAGCCCTTTCCAGCAGTAAAAAAATGCTTTTTCAGAAGTAAGGCAGGCCTTTTATAGGTTTTGAAGCCAAAAATGGGGAACCCCCCCCCCCTCCGCCCCTCCTCTCTCTCTTGCAGGTGCGAACAGACCGGAGGGGGGGTCCCTCCGACTGGCCAGACTGGGGGGACCCCCTCCGGTGGTGAAGGATCGGAGGGACCTCCCCTTCCGGTACATAGGACCGGAGGGGGGGGCCTCCGGTCTGCGCGGGCCCGGAGGGAACTCCCTTCGGTGCGCAGCAACCGGAGGGGGGGTCCTCCGGTCAAGCTTTGACCGGAGGACCCCCTTCCGGTGTCTGCAGACCGGAGGGGGGGTGCCTCCGATCTGTGCCAAGATCGGAGGGACCCCCTCCGGCCTTCTTCGCATGGGCCTCTGCCCAGAAAAAAAAAACAGAAAAGAAGAAAAAAAACAGAGAGGAAGGGGGAGGAGGTTACACCTCTTACCGTTTGGCCTTCCACCGAATGGGCTGCATCCACCGGAGCTCCACCACCTCCACTCCACCTAGCAACCCTATAAAAGGGTGGGAGTGGCCAAGAAAGAAAAGAGGAGAGAAGGAAAAAGCAAGGGAGAGCAAGAAGAGAAGGAGGAGGAGATAAAAAAGAAAAGAGAAGAAGCAAGAAGGCAAGGAAGAAGGGTGCGCCCCCTTCCTTCTCTAGCCCTTTTGGGTTTTAATTTTTAGTTTAACAAAAATACCCTCTTAGGATATATATTGACTAAAGCGCCCTTGGGCCAAATGGAGACCGTTGTATTTATATGTCATGGAAGTACATTGTACCAAAGTTATGAAAGTTAAAGAATGATGGGATTTCACAACTTATCTTTTGTAAAAATTACGCACGACCCCCACGCGGCCCTGAAATTGTGTTTTTACCCCGTATTGTTCCGAAATTGTGTAAAAGTATATTTGCTTCAACGGAAAATTTAGAAAATTGTGAAAGTTTAAAAGGGGTATTTTTGTTCATGGGGAAAACTTTCCCCACTTGTAAAAAATCTCTTCTCAAAGCTAAGTTCCAAGAATTGCATTTCTACCCTGGACTTTTTCTAATTGCGTATATACCCGTAAAAAAAATCTCAAAAAAATGTGGAAGAATCCACTAAGATCACAAGGACCATATGTGGCCCCTAGTGGCACAAGAAACTGTAAATAAACCCTCTTCTAAATAAAAAGTCATGATTAAGCCCTCGCTAGAACAAAAAATTGCGAGTAAACCCCCGCTTGAAGGAAAACTATAGAGATCCCCCCCCCTTCTTAAGGGTGTGGGTCATAAGGGAAAGAAAGGACCTTTAGCAATTTAATCAAGAGTATTCGGACTTGTTCGATGTAAATTAACACCGACTCTGATCGGTGGAGAAAAGTCCAGTACATGAATCCTAATTATCTGATAAACCCGAAAGCGCAGAATTAATGAATATGCCCAAAACAATAGCAATACGCATATTCATCCATCGCTATGGATGTCGAAAATTCCGCGTGTAAACACCATCCTAGCCAGATTTCGAAAGCATTGTACTATGACAATAAACATGGAGAGCATAGATAAACTGCAGCTATGAAGACCTAATATCTTGCAGTTGAAAGAGGATGACTCGAATACAATTTTTTGCATAAGGTATTAAGGTGGCTAATGGTAGAACTGGAACTAGAATGCTAGACAAAGGAAATGATGACAGGCCCTGAAGACAATAACCAAATTCAGGAAATGGGGTGATTAGAGAACTAACGTACATAGAAGAGAATGTGGTAAAGTGTGTGATAGAATCCAGTTCCTGCACCAAAGAAAGTAAATGCCTTTGCGAGACTAGAAGACAAGAAAGTGATTAGATCAGCCAGCTCAAGAAATTCCTGTTACCCCCCACTCGCCTTGCTATTGATGGTGGGATTCTAGCAGAGCCAATTGCACAAACCCCTAACTCTTCATTTTTGTTTTTTTCCCTCTTCATTTAATCAAACAACAAAGCAACAACTACCAGGAATTTGATATCCTTTGGTGTTGTTAGGGCATTAATTGAAAAGAAAGCAAGGAAAAGTCAGACAACAGAAACATTATCCTGCATTCCCTCTTTCTATCTTTTCTTTCCCTTTTCTTTTCATTTTTTTCTTTTTTGGTCGGGGGTTGCAATACAAAGCTTTATACCTCTGCAGTAGTCCCAATTTTTGCAAACCGAGGCCTTTCACCCATTGGTTGTCTCAGAACACGTATCTGTTCACATAACAGTTCAACTGTATAAAATAGAGCCTTCTGGAAAACGTAAAACTGGGAAAGCAAATGATGTACATAGAGGGGAATGACAAGGCATACGACAGCTATTGTGTAGCGAGCATCATCCTGGTTCATTGCTCTTTCCACAGCAGCTTTAAGTCTTGGATCAATAACTCTGAGAGGAAGTGTGGCCTCTGGGAACAGAACTACCCCTGATTTTTTTCTTAGGACATCAGAACTAAGCTGAATAAACATAACTAAAATGTTAACACTATGAATTTAAATTAAAGTATTATTGAAACCGGATTCTGTCATGACAATATAGCATTCAATTTGTGTGTGTGTGTGGGGGGGGGGGGGGGGGGGGGTCGACATAACAAAGCCTTGTTCCATAGAAAACAACTGAAAATATAATATACTCCGATATGATGATATGTAACATAAGGACAGGCACCCTACCCTTATTCTTTGGTGGAAACTACATAAGTTAAAAGTGCAGAGAGTTAAAACTTTAAACAACTCTATGTAGGTGTCACCCTTTATCTCACAGTTCAAATGCCAAACATTTGCAGAGAAACCAGCCCATTGTTTACCTTCAAAGACAGGATTTCTCTGCAAATGGCATTAAGATCATCTACATAGAGTTAAAATTTAAACAACTCTCTTAACACTATCAATCCAGAAATTCTCCTTCACATCATCAATCCAGAAAAAGCAACCTAAAGATTCAACAGTAACAACCTATCCAATCATGATAAGAACTACGCAGTTATCATTCAAGTGGGTGCTATGTTAAAAGTCTGCCACAGTTATTATCTTATAATGCATGAATGGGATGAACTGTTTCAGTACACAGTCATACTCAGCTCAAGGACAAAAAGGATAATTTACACATTTTTTATGACTGCAATTCATCTTGATGTAAATACAACAGTAATTCTCGGGTTCATAAACTGCAAGGATAGTAACACTAAATGGCCAATATTGTATTAACATATGATATCATATGTAGAGAGCTTCCAGTAGACTTGGGGGATGGTCACAGGCCTTAAATCCAATCTGCCTCCCCACTATTCAACTATCCACTACTAAAAACTTAGAAAAACATTCATATTTGTTCCCTGATGGCATTCAGCTATCCACTACTAAAAGCCAAGACGTTCACGTTTATCCCCTGATGCCATGAGATCAGCTTATGCAAATCTCTAGCTAACCACAATTGATAAAACAAGCAATTGTGGATTTGATTATGACTTTATATTATGTATGTTACTATGTTGTGAAAAGGAAAAGGGAAATAAAAACAATGCTGATGTACTAAAGCAAGGATCTGAAAAATTGTACTAAAGCAAAGATCTGAAAAATATAGCTTTCATGGCAATTCCTGTAAGGCATATACTATTTTCAACTTTAAGATTTTATGGTCAAGAGAGCTTTCTTTTCCAATTTGCATCCCAGTAAAATAAAAGCAGTAAATCCACAAGAATAAGCATTAACTAGACATGTGCACACCAACATATCTTTTTTTATTTCTTTCTTTCCACAGTCCACACGTCCCGTATTTGGGGATGCAGCTTCATGGTTTGCCAACTCGGGCTGAATTTACATGAATCAGTTATGTTTTCATGTGAGGATCCACCAAGTCACATATCTAAAGGCTTTTCAAGCATTTCAAATGTGGACAATTATGACTTCAAACCAGTTCAGCTCAATGCATATGTCATATATACCCTCCACAAATATATGTGATGCCATCCATACTCTTGTTGAGCTCAGTTAAAAAGTAGAAGAATACGGGCAGAATATTCTCATTCAAGTGATCGTGCACATGATGCATTTTTAACAGCGCAAAGATGAAATTTCCCAAAAAAATGTGTTAGTGATTAAGCCAGATTGGCTAGGCTTATGTGAGGTACTGCAACAATGGTGAATGGGTGATATTGAATATTTATGAAGGTTATACGTGATAGTCACATTGATAGGAAACCTTGCTCTATTATGACCTAGATGTCACAGGTTTGAAAATGGAAACAATCTCTCTGCACGCACATGTGCGCACAAATACACACAGGTGGCGGACTGTACACATCTGACCCTCCTTGGATCCCACATTGGTAGGAGCTCATGGCATTGGGGGAAATAACATAACTAAATTTCAAATGAGGATATTGACATCAAATTCCAGAAAGAAAACTACAAAGTTGAGTGCATAAGAAAGTGTCAATAGAAAATCTATTCATAGCATGTTCTTTTTCTTTTCAAGAACAAAGTGGATTGTGCAGCCAATTTTATTAGATAAATAGTGGTAATACAATCTGAGGAGGAGAGGAGAGGTTCTTATACCTCGCTAAAAACTCGGTGAAATCAAGAGTACACTACGAGAGTACTTTTAGCTCCCTCTTCATAACACACTTTCACAGATATAATTGTGAGAGTTTGTTTCTTTCAACAAAAGGAACCATCATAAAGTCCTTAAATAAATATCAAATTGTATTTTTTGGGGGGGTCAAGTGGCGTAGTGGCCTGGGTACTAGGGGAGGGGACAGAGGTCATGAGATCAAAACTGGGCACCCCCGGTGTTTTCCTCCCAGCACCTGCCTGGCAGGAGGCGCCTACACGCACCCCTTGGCGCGGACGAGGGGGGCGCCCGGCGGGTTCGAACCAATCCCTCCTCCTGCATTGGCCAGGGGGAGGGCGGGTTCAAATCCACTCCCTCCAGCATGCCATGCGCCAAGGGCACATTTTAAATATCAAATTGTAGTGTCACAATAAGCATTTTTAAGATAATCTCACTCTAATAGACAACTAGTGCATACTGGAATGAGTATTTAAAACGAAGGAGGCAAGTAGAAAACCATGCCCTTGTTTTTCCAAATAGATTACCTTCGAGATAGAAAACTGGCAAGGTCAATATTACACCACCATCCAGAGTCATTGTCCTACCATGAGTATCATCAACCTCTGTCAAAAACATGTAAGCATATTGTTCCTAAGTCTGCAAATGAGAAACATTGAAAGAAGTGACAAAATGAGAGAATAAGCCTACCACCCAAATATGTATGCAAGGAAGCAAGGGATGTATTGAAAGTAAAACTCCCATATGAATCTGCATCTGCCTCTGCATGTCCACTTTGAGAAACGGGAAAAATAGTTTTACATTAGGATTTAAGAGATAGAAAATAAATAGAATAGGCTTAAAGATACAAGCATTGAAACAGAAACTAAAAACAGTGCAAGTTTATTGAACTGAAAGGTTTCCAAGAAACAGGTTAGCTTAACATTGATGAGCAAAGAGAATGCTAACATCCAAAAGGAATCAACAAATCAAGGATAAATGAGAAAAAAAACAACTTGCTAGCCGCAGGGCATCATAAAACAATCATATTCATTAACTAGCGCCTTAGAAACTGGACAGAGGCATGGAGTTGATTGGATAATACGTAAGACGGAAAGAAGCAGATAACATTCACTAAAAAATAAATCCAAGTTGCACCTTACTAAAGAAGCTCCAGAGTAAGGGATATGGAAGTAAATGTGGAGGGAACAACCCCCAACCCAAAATTTCATTGTTTCATATGGAAACTCTACAACAGTAGCCTTCCTACAATAAATTGATTAAATGGGATTAGTATAGATGCAGAAATATCCTGTCTTTTGCTTGCAGAGGCTAACAAGGCACATCAACATTTACACAAGTGCAGAATAGTAAGGCCTTCTGGGACCTCTCGCCAGCCTGGATGCTGAAACTAGAACAAAAGAAAAGTGGGAAAGGACTCTTCCAGTGGTACATGCTGGAATATCAAGAAATTACAAAACAAGAAGATTGTGCATGGTTAAGCCTGCAAACCAGCAAATATGACATTAAGGCCAGACACATCTAGGTTATCTGAGAGAAGCATCTACATCATATTCCTCAGGACATCACACTGAATATATCATGGGAAGATAATGCACTGTGTCATTTCCCAGGGATGTGGAGGTGAAGCGTGCAAATATGTTCTGAATTTTTAAAGCTATTATTTACCTTGAATAAGGAAATGTGGAATACTAGTAATGTTCAGCGGCTCGGGACAGGAATGCCATCTAATGGGATTCTGTGGCTCATCTTTTCCTTTCTTCGGCAGTTTCCCTTTTTTTTTGGGGGGGGGGGGAGGGGGGATACCTGTATACCCCTAAAAACTTTAAATATTACCCCTATATCCCTACCTTTATAGAATTTATCCCAATACCCCTCAAATCTTTACAATGAATGCATCATGCCCCTATCGTCAACAATCCCTGATGATGGTTAACCCCAAGTGAGCCAACAAGGGAAAATGACTCTCTCTCTCCCCGGGTGATATCCACCGCCGAGGGGCCCACCCCAAGCCCCACGTCCAAGGCCAGCTCCCACTCCCCGCCATACCACCGGTTCCGACCAACCCATCTCTCTCCCCGCCCCCCCTTGCCAGGGTGGCATCCACCGCCGAGGGGGCCACCCCGAGCCCCACGTCCAAGGCCAGCTCTCCCTCCCCACCGTACCACTGGTCCCGACCAACCCGGTGGCATGGTGCGGCACAATATGGTACGGTACTGTGCCGCACATTTGAACAATGACTGGACATGCGTCAACATCACCGCCTTCGACGTCGGCAGCAGGTGGGCCATCCTGCACTGCTCCAACATTGGGGAAGGAGATTGGAAAGAGCAAGGGAGGGCGGGGGTGCAGTGTTGGGCAGTTGGCCACCTACCCTCAAAGTTTCCAAAGAATTTTTGGTGCAAACGCATCCCCTCATGGGTCAAGAAATAGTTTGGGAGCTGCTCTGACTTAGGTAGTTGGAGATAGGACTGGTGTGCGAGTTTACAGGCATGTTCTTCGTATTCAAAGAGGCCCCGCATCCCCCGATTCTTTCATGGATGAATAGTGGAATAAGGAATGAACAGTGTTTTCAGAGGAATAGTAACATACAGGTATAAACAGTGTTTTTTCGAGAGGAATAGTAACATAGAGGTATGGACAGTGTTTTCCCCGGAGGAATAGTAACAGAGGAAAAAGGAATGAACCATGCCGCCTCCGTTGCTACCGCGGTCCCCACCCCTCCGCCCTCTACCGCAACCTCTCCCTCCTCCCTCCGACCCATGGTACCCACCGCTGCCCTCGGCTTCCCTCCAACTATGGGGGCCCTCCTCACCACTGCAGCCCTCGCCGTCGCTGCCAGAGCAAAGGCGACCCGCCCATAGGGCGGTGGTCCTCATTGCCGCCCAGCCACCGCTGGGCGCCGCAACCCCACAATTGTCACGGCCAAGGGCCCTCCTTGCCACTGCTGCCCTCGTCATTGCCGCCAGAGCCCACTCTAGGTGCCACCATGAGTAGGGGAGGGGCATGAGGAGGGGGGAGAGGGTGAACCGTCCAAGGGTAAAAATGTAATCTCACATGAGTGAATTACCATTGTTAAGCATGTAACTCACGGGATGTAACCTTAGGGGGGACATGGCAACTCAGTTTAGGAGATTTGAGGGGTATTGAGATAAATTCCATAAAGGTAGTGGCATAGGGCTAATATTTGAAGTTTGCAGGTGTATACAGACAATTTTCTTTTTTTTTGGGAACATGACCAAAAGGCCACAATTCATTAGAAAAAAAGAAAGTACACTGCAAAGAAAATGGTTATAGTATAGAAAAGAAAATAAGAGATGTCTACCAAGAGGGTAACAATAACCCCATCCCCTCACTGAAGACCACTACTGAAAAGAAAAAAAAAAGGAGGATTAAATAATAAACTTTTTCCACCTCCCCGAACAATAAGGAGGACTGTTGAATGTTGGCTCCAGGCACTCTGAAGTTCCACTCATAAAGACAATTGATACAATTTTGAATAATAGTAGAAGAATGTTTAAATTTCTCTTTAAACACTCTATTGTTTCTTTCTCCCATAGACCTTAATAAGACTGCAAAGCTCCTCCTCCATACATCCTTGTCTGTGTGTACAGGGTTAAAACTCATCCATTGTAAAATCCAATCCTTCATGCAATACTGTCTTGTCCCAGAAACCCCTACAGCTTTAAAGAACTGATTCCAAATGGTCTATATAATGCCACAGTTCAGAAATAGATGATCTAGGGTCTCCATATGGTACCCACAGAAAAGCACTGTTGTCTGATGTCCAGAATAACCTTCACAACTCTGTCAGCAGTGAATATTCAGCCCTAGGATATCTTCCAAAGAAAAATTATGATTTTGATAGGTAATTTACACCATGGAACTTTCTGGCCTCCTTGTGCCAATAACTGAATGGCAGATTTAACAGAAAATTTCCCTGACTTATCCCATCTTCATCTCCTGTTATCTGTTCTTCCTGCAAAAATACGCTTTTTCTCTAGAATGTGGGAGAGTCGAATGAACTCTTGCAATTCCACTTCATTAAGGTTTCTCCAGAATTGTATTTGTCATCCCGCTTAGTTTCATTGGGGAGACCACATGGAGTTTATGCTGACCCCAGTCAAGCAGGCTATGTCAAACAAATTCGGAAAAGCTGCTCTCAGTGGCCTATTGTCTAGCCAGAGGTCTTCCCAAAACCTTGTCCTCCTGCCATTACCTGCTTGGTTCTCTGATGAGCAGTTACAGAAATCTATGAAGGACATGATATTCTTCGGCTGTTTCTACTCTTCATTTTGCCTCATAATCAAGTTGCTTACCAGCTCATAATCAAATTTCTTCACCTAGTAATTTATCATATAAACTTTACGGGAAAAAGAAAAGGCTACTGAATTTTCTGTTTGAACGGGAGGCAAAGAATGGATAGGCCAAATTAGAACATATAATATGCACAGAATCATACATAAATGACAAAATGAAGCACCGACAGCAGATAATGACATATACGAGTGCAAAGTTCATCCGGTATCAAAAAACAGTGTATTTCTCATTAAGATCTAGCTGAAGCCCGATGATGGCAAACATGAATCAATCTGGAATCTGAAACTGCGTCTCAGACTCTACAGCATGGGATCATGAAATTAAGACGGGGAAAGAAAAACAATAAAACAAGATGAAATTCACCGAGAAGCACAAATGAGGGGGAAAACAACAACCCGGATGTTGTTCCCAACCTGTGAACGTGCGCCTAGAAAGGGGGGCAAGTTCTGAGTACAAGCACGGCCTTAAGCGAAGAAGAATTGTGCAACATAAATCATACTAGAAACATCAAAACAGGCGGCATAGTGTCGAAACTATCCCAATGACAACAACAAAAATATGTGGATCCACGGGAACAACGAGAAGCAATGTAATACGTGCGAAAGCTATTCAACACTCGCAAAACCCTAGCGACCGGCGATCTGAAGAAACAATAAGGGCACAACAAAAATGGATGGGTGCTGGAAGAGGGGGGAGGCAGGGCGAGGAGGTGCACCTGGGATCGTTGTCGTCTTCATCGGAGGAGGAGAGGTCGTCATGGTCGTCGACTTCCTCGACCTGGAGCTCCTCCATGTCGAGCTCCCTTATCAGTTGGATCTGAAGCCTCTCGTTCTCCAGCATCCTGTCTTCGTCCATGGCGGAAACGAGCTCGCCTGCGCCCACCAAGCCCCTGCGAGGTGGAAGAAGGGACGGCGGGAACGGGGACGCGATCTGCACCAGAAAATCCAGCGGAGTGACTACTGCTGTCACCGATGTGGAATTCCTCTATTTCTCTTCCTGACGAAACCTTGCTGGGCCTGGGCTAACACATCATATGTGATCATACGAAGGAAGACGAACGAGAGATAAACAGGCCCAAATCGACGAACTTCTCCGTGACACCCACGAGCTAGTCGCTCAAAGCACCGCCTTGTTCAGGATAGGTGGTAAACTTTGGGATTTATTTTGGGTTTTTTGCGAATATATCACTATAAAAAGTTGTGTTTTAAAAAAAACTGATTGTATTAATATCTGTCGGCCCGCTTGGGTGGCCCACCACGCAAATCTGATCCTCTGGGCTCACGTCCAGCACTCTGACTCAGCACGCATCTTGCTTTGGCGTAAGCCCAAACTTAAGGGCTTTACCCGCGTGCACCTCCCCCGCCAGCGGCCACGACGTATGTTCACGACAGCGTATTAATGGTGGGAGACACCAATCCGACGAAGGGAAAAAGGGAGGACGATGTCCATGCTGCTCCCCCTGATTGATATGTTGAACAAGAAAAGAAATTAGTAGACTAACCTCTGCAGCAAAAAATTAATTCACATGCTATCTTGAAAATAGAAGATTAACATTAGGTTGGGACCTGACCGCTGAAAGGTAACTGTATCTAACTGATATAATTAATGAAGTTAGGAGTTTTAAATAGCCAGGACTTAAGAAGAACGGCACCGAACAAAAGCAATCAAGAATGATCAAGTGATAAAAGCTCTCATCTGCATTCAAGGTGATCCCAGTATTTTACTTCCTGTACACTCATGTTAAATAGGACTTCACCATATTCAAAGTTTCATCCCTGAAGTCCTTCATCTTATGAAGCATTTAAGAGGAGGATATTGGTGTGAAATGATATTTTGATATTTTCCTCCTCCTATTTTCTGTTTGTTCATTTATTTTCATTCTCTATAGAACTATTTGTTGACAGTTAGAAGAGCATTTGTCACTCTGGGTTACCAGCACAAGGTGTGATTGGTTGGTTCGCTGATACTTGAGAAATTAACTAGGTGAGTAACTCCTAGAAAGTTAGGAAGTGCAAAATCACCAGAAAATCTAAGTCACTTAGAGTGACTGGTTGGTTAGTTAAAACCTGATCAAAATCAGCTATGTTGTGGTTCTTGGAATAATCACCGAAAAGGATCCACCGAGTCCTCTGAAGATCAACTAGAGACCTCACCCTGAAAAATAGTTAGTGTAAAATTTGACGAAAGGTTAGTGAATATCTCGGGTAAGTTGTAAAGGGACTAGACGTAGGGAAGCCAAGGAGGCTAACCGAACTAGTATAAAAAGCATTGTCTCCTATGGTTTGGTTGCCTTCTCACATTCTATATTCTACTACGTAACCTTAGCTAAATTCTTATACGCTATTATTTTTAACAGTACATCTATTCACCCTCCTCTAGGGTGTGCCTGACTACTAATAGGATGGGAGCCGGTGGGAATCTCTAGCGCTCTTTCGGACATGGGAACCCTTATGCAAAGAAGTAAGAGCATTTCGTGAATTTCCATTCCACCATTACCCTGGGGGTGGAATATACCCCGACATATTCACCTTTATTAACGTCTGCAAACCAAATGGGTTTTTATGTAAGAGTTAGAAGATTTGATGGACTAAAAAAGAACTAGTTACATTTGAGGAACTAAAAAGAAAATATGATTATTTGTAGGGAGTAAAAAGTAAAAGTCATTTTTTGGGTTAGGGGGAGGGATCGGGGTGGGGAGAAGGGAGGGGAGGGGAAACCTAATCTAGAGGGTTCATCTAGATGACTTCCCAACGTCTTTGAGAGACGTCTACACACGCACCATATCACACGGAAGAGGTCACCCCAAATGGCCCACCCCTATTAGGGTGGCCAAACACCCAGGGGAAACTAAGCTCCTCGTAGGGGAGGCCAGATTCGAATATGGGACTTCTCCCCTATTAGAAAGAGATCATGTCCATCGCACCATTGCGTACGAACACCTTGGGCAAATTAAGATAGCGAAGGATGGGGATCTTCATGCCGTGAAAGCAGAAGCACTAAGCTAGGTGAACGGAGATGACAAAAAAAGAAATCACCCAAGAAAAAGGGCGGAGACTAGAGAGAGTGATTGGGAAGGGGGAGAGGAGGAAGTTTTGAAGAGTCTAACCTCTTTGATGAACGAATAGGCTGCAAGCAAACTATTCGCCAGTTAGTTCTCGATTTCACCCGTATTCATTGGTAACAATGAATATAAGGTTTGTTAAATGTCGAATATGCCAAGTCGAACAAGCTCCAGTATGCACAAATGTTAGGTTTTCTGGCTTTGCATATGCAATACCCTGAATTTCAGATTCCACTTAATAGGCATCGGATTTATTTTTTTGTGAATATTTTTAAAAGTTATGGATTTTTTTGGATATTAATTCTAAAATTTTAGAAGGAATCACGAAATTGTTAATGAATTTCTAGAGATTATTTAATTAAATTGATGAAAAATAGGCATATTTACGATTTTGCTTCTTTGGGGGGTTTTGGGCAACCTAAAAACCCTATTTCTAACCCCATCGCACCCCCTTCCTTCTCACCGTCTCTCCTTCATCCTCTCCCGTTCCACCTCCGTTCTTCACCCCTCTCCCTCTGGCTGCAGATGGCGGGTAGCGAGGAGGCTCGGTTGGGCTACGGTAGCGGCGAAAGGTTGGTCATGAGGATGTGAACGAGGTGGTGGCGAGTGCGGGTGTGGGTTTCCGAGCTTCACCAGGTTTCAATGTGGATTGGCGACGATCGGAACAATTTTAGGTGGTAAAAGCGACATCTCAGGTAGGGGGATAGACCCATCCACCTCACAGTGTGTTTTTCCACCGATCCATGTAGAACCGAGTAAGAATAAGTGGGTTTTGTTCTTGTTTTAGGAAAATCACATGTTTCGAGGTGAGCGACGATTTTGTAAATTTGTGCGGTGATTTGTAGTCCATTTGATGCCAATGGGTGTGCTAGGTGTCTAGGAGAGATTTCCCATGATTCCCGCTCACAATGGAGCGAGTTGGGTATGGAACGGGGCCCTTAGAGGGTCACCCCGTTCGGCCGTCGCCGGAATCAGTCGACCAATCCAAAGGATCGGTTGACCGATTCCTGGCACAGAGCAAGAAATAGGCTGGGTTCGATCGATTGACCCGCGGCAGTCGGCTGACTAACCCTAGGGATCGTCGACTAGTCGACCGACCCTGGGCAGCCCCGGGGCCTGGAAAGACCAGTCGACCTATTTCCTGGTCAGTTGACCGAGTGCCCATGTAGGTCGACCAACCCTTGGGATAGGTCGACCAACCCACTCCTGAAATGGTCTATTCGGTTAGGAAACTCATATTTTTACCCCGGGAACTCAAATCAAAATATTTATGGATGAAATAAATAAGAAATTAGCTGTGCAAACCCCGTGAGGGTCGTCTCATGGTGGAACACCGGATGACCTGGTTTAAGGCATGTGTGTATACCCTATGGAGGGGGATCATGAATGGTGTATGAATTCTGACATGGTAACCTCGGCAGCCTCGTGTCTTATGAATTTAGACTCATGTTCCGTGCAACAAGCGTGTATGTGTGTGCGACCGATGACACGTCAATGGTTTCGTAGTATGGTTCTTACCTTGAGTGACCTTTCCCCACTAGTCGTACCTTGCTTGGGCACGTGAGTGCCGACCCACCTAGGTGTGGTGGAGAGATAAACTCGGGAGAGACGGTTTAGGATGATTTCCGTAGGACCTCCCACTGTGACAGCTTGAGTCTGGGCTGGGAGGAAAACCAGCTAGAGGGCCTGACGTTGCGTAGTCAACTAGTGTGTGCACACGTGGTTGGGGACTATGGACCCGTGTTGACGAGCACGACCCCAACTAGACCCTTGTCTTATGTTACTGTGTACGGTGTCTCAGTATCCGCGTTGAGGCGAGTAGGGAGACACCTGATGATGCGGGACGAATGAGAGACCCGACGCCAATTGATGCGAACCTTGGACTCTACGTGACGACGCGACCAGCGACACGCGAACAATAGAACTACCTCGGCTCGACACTAAGAGTTCCTATGGGATATACGTCGTAAACAGATATGCGAGCTCACTCGTCGTCCCAAGCGAGGGAAACGCAGATCCGCGCGGTTGAGAAACCGGCAGAGTCAAGGGTGGTCAAACTCACTTCCGTGCTCGGGTCGAGTCACGGGACGGGTTCACTCTCTTTCTCACAGCAGTGATGAACATGAACTCATGAGCTAGAATTTCTAACGCACTCAAGCATCGGCATATAGTCATATATACTAAATAAGCAAAATTCCAAGAAGTTGAGATCGTTACATCCACGCTCCGGGCGTGGTGAAGACAACCCCGACCAAGATCGTACTCTCGGTTAAACAATTTTCAGCAAATTACAAATTACAAACCCACTCCACGCAGGGAGGTAATAGGTAACAAGTGGGACCCGGGAGGATTGAAATTGGGTTGACGGGCAGCACTTTGATCCGCTCTGTCGGTGCCGACAAGCTGCAATTTGGTGCTGTCCGGATTGCGTGTGCTGACGGTTATGGGGTCCATGACCTGCTCGGATGGCCGACTGTGGCGGGGTTGGTCCCGCTACGAAGGGAACCCCTAGAGGGACGATCCCTAGGAGGCGGCTGCACTGATTCACCTTATGGAAGGCGAGGCGGCTCCGTTCGTCAGGTGATGAAGCTTGCTGCCCCGGACCTGTGTTGCTGTTTTAAGCTTGCGCGATCCGGTAACAAAATTTACTGTGATCAACCCCGACGTCAGAACGATGCGAGACTGGCACCGATGCGAAGCTAACTCAAAGTACTCCAACCCTCTGGTGTTACAGGAATTTGTAGGGGCCGTACTTTTCATGGATGATTTTCAAAGGGGACTGTTCTCAATCTCAGATCTGGCCGGGCAGACTGAGATCTGCCTGAGAAAGGGCGTTGACCGCGACTGAAACTTTGGATATGGGTGATGAGCTTTTTATGGAAGCTAGAGGGGGAAGTAATGAAGATATGGATATTTTTTTTGTAATATTGGGTGGAGGTTTGATATGGGAAAGGGATTTTCTAACACAGGTGGGTCGGATCTGGATTGCAGGGGGCATCACAGATTTTGGAAAAGACAGTATTTTTTTGGATGGGAAATAAAATCCTAAAATCACAAAAAATCTGTGGACGATGGTTTAGGTGGACAGAACTCCTAGTTAAAATTTCAGATCATTCTGAAATCGGAAAGGGGGGCTCATGGGCGAGATGCTTGGTTGCTGGAACACAAGACTGCACAGGGGCAGATCTTGAGGGCTGTGAGAATGTAAATGGGAAAATAGGAAAACAAAGTGGGGAAATTTTGAAAATTTAGGTGGGACGTGGGATCAACCTTAGGAACTCACCCTAAAATTTTTAGATCCAACAAATCTACGTGTTGAGAGCAAAAAATCCGGAGGTGGCTTGCTATCCTGAGTTGGACAGAATTACGGCGACGACGGTGGCGGTGCAACGGCGGCTCGATGGCGGCAGCGGCGACGATCTTCACACACTAATAGGGGAGGTGCCACACCTCAGATGGCAGCCTTCACAGCTGCTGGGGGAGGGAGAGGAGAGAGAGAGGGGGCGGCCTTGGCCTCTTGGAGCAAAATGCTTGAATTTCTTTCATTAATTATATGGAAAATGGGAAAATATAACTTTTTATATGAAATGGGCACCCTTGGTAAATGACTAAGGTTACCCTTAGATCTAGGGTGGGCGAGGGGCACCTTGGGAAAGCCAAAAATACATATTTCTCCCATGTGGTCAAACTAAATAAAAAAACTAGCCTAATAAGACAAAAGAGGGGGCGCCCCCCTTAAAGAAGAAAAAGTGAATTTTTCCTCTTTGGTCCAAAGGTCCAATATCCAAGGTGGACAGTGCGCCAGCCCCTATGGGTCCCTAGAAGTAGGTGGCCCAATGGGGAAGGGGGTGAGGGGGCCCGTGGGACCTAGGTGGCCCCTTTTTACAAGAAAACCCATTTATTCCTCCTAATTACACTCTATTAAATCCAAATAAACCAAATAAGCACACATTATGTAACGACCCGAGAATCCGATTACCGGGAAAGCCCGATAACCCAAGACTCGTACCGCCACCCACGAGCCCGAAGACTCGGAAGGGTTAGAAGGATGGTGTGGAAACTACACAAGTATCACAAATAATTGCAGAAATTAAACAGGAAATGAATTAACATTTTACAAGGTCTGCAAGATAACAACAAAATAGCAATAGTAGTCCACAACTAGTATAGAGACAAGAAAGAAAAGTACAGCTACACGGGGCATACCTCGGCTCTGACCTCTGGCACTAACGTTGGGCACCTGAACCACGTTGAGCCTCAGACGAACTCCCCTGAAGCCTCGCCTCGCCTGAAACACGGTGAAAACACGCAGGGAATGAGTCTCGGAACAGACTTAGTAGGGATCACCCGAACCCTACCTTGCAAACGAAGAAATCGCTACACTAGCAGTAAGCGAGTACCTCGAAAAGGAAACCCTGCCATCTACAAATCACCTGTCTCACGGCACGAAAATCGACACACGTGCCACGGCGAAACAACCGGAACACACGGCTGACACGACAAAACCCGAAGGTCAAAGTCGCAACGACTGACAGCCTGACACTCCGACTCGACAGGAGTACCTCCCACTAGAAGCACAGCCGGTAGCGTCCCCTGACGTCTTACACCCCACCGCAGGTGAACTGCCTGACGTGGTAGCACCTACCAAAGGCACGGACACAGAACAAGTACCACGAACAAGTAGCTAGCTGGGGTCACGTTCGTCAGCGTGGGTCCAACCGCCCCCAACCACGTGTGCACACACAGACCGTGAATCCCTGGTCCGGCCCTCTGATCGGTTTTCCCCTCAGCCGGACTCTGGCTGGTAGACGCGGGGCCCGACGGTAACCGGTCCACAAACCGTCTCTAAGGGTCGGCCCGTACACCACTCCCTGGTGAGACCAGCACCGCGTACTGGTGGGCTACGACTAGTGGAGGGTCACTGAAGGAGTAGACTCTAAAGTCAACGGAAAATCACGTCCGCATCCGACGACGTACGGGGACCGCCCCACGTACCGGCACCGTCGCACGGCGACCACGGTCGGACAAGAAAATGGGACTGCAAATCTCCCGGTGCAGTCCAGAGCCTGACGGTCTACCCTAGACGCGTCACAGGCTCTGACGATCTAGGCTGGACCGTCACAGCCACCTGACGGCATAACGCAGGCGCGTCACACTCTGGGTGGAAAACAACGTGTAACGCACCTGCCCTGGTGCGTTACAGTCTGTGATGCGCCTACCCTCGTGCGTCACAAGACAGAGAGAAACAGCTGTGACGCGTGCCACTCGGTGCGTCACAGCATGTAACGGTCCAACGCTGGAGCGTTACATGATGTGGGGTGCGTCAGCTCTGACGCACCCACACTGGGGCGTCACAAGGATGTAACGCTAGGGCTGTCAATGGGTCTAGCCGGCCCGACAGGCCCGCGGGCCTGGCCCGATTTCGGGCCGGGCCGCAAGGTCTTTTTCGGCCCGCGGGCTTTTAGTCGGGCCTAAAAGCCCGGCCCGACTAGACTCGTGGGCCGGGCTCGGGCTTTGAGTTCGGCCTGCGGGCCGGCCCGGCCCGATCCCTTTTTTTATTCTCACTTCAAAATTTAAAAACTATTCAGTCAAACTTATGTTATATTACTTAATTAGAAATTTAAAATTCTCTTTTCACACAAATTATGTAATTAATATCAAAATTTTAATTTATTTAGTGAGATTGTAAGTTTTATAGTATTAAATCTATTAATTTTTATTATTTTTATTATTTTATTTAAGTAGTCGGGCCGGGCCGGGCCTTAGTCGGGCTTTAAAATTTTTACATAATGTCAGGCCCGGCCCGACACAGGTCGGGCCCGGGCTGGGCTCGGGCCTTACTCTTGATAAGTCGGGCCCGGGCCGGGCCGACCTAAGCCCGGCCCATTGACAGCCCTATGTAACGCACCAAGCCTGGCGCGTCACACGCCTGAGCCCCAACGGTCAGAAATCAACGGTCATACCAACGATCGGGACGGCTCTGACGGCCCAACCCAGGCGCGTCACACGCCTGTTGCGGTCTATCGAGGGACCGTCACGGCCCACAGACCCCCAATTGGCATCACAGGGTTGTAACGCACCCACCTAGGCGCGTTACATGATGTGACGGTCACTGGAAGGACCGTCACACCCGCCCGAGGTCGGAACGACGGGAAAATGCCCAAAAATCCAACCACGCCCCCATGCCTCCACCGGAGAGGGGGAAATCAAAGGGGAAGACCCCTGGGGACCCCTAGCATGATACTAGGCTACCAAAACATGAAATCGCGGGCTAAATCCATAGATCGGGCGAGCTCTCCCCAAATCATGGAAAACCCCAAACCCGCTCAAACACACCCCTCTCGGCCTCCCCTCGGCCTACGAATCACGGAAATGAACGGCGGGGAGCTAGGGAACGTCACCCTACCTCAATAGAGCGAAAGCTCCGCCGAATCGTTGTCGAGATCGCAAAGAACGCTTTGAAAAACCCTCATCCCTTCACGGTTCCCACAAGCTTTACGCCGCCACGATCGCCTCGCCGTCGCTCACGTCGTCACGCCGTCGCCCACGTCATCACGCTGTCGCCCCACGCCGTCTGCAGCCGGAGGGGACGCCACCGCGGTCGAACGGGAGAGAGAGAGAGGAAGGGGGCGGTGCTCACTATGGGGAGAAAGGGAAGAAGAAGAAGAAGAAGAAGGTGGGGAAGAGAGAGAGAAAAAGAGAGGTATTTATAGAAAATCCAGAAATTCTAGAAAATATCAAAAAATAGAAAATTACATTTCTGAGATCCTCGGAACGCACCGATCGTAATGGTACCACTCTCACCTAGGTGAACGGCCTGGTTCACCGGCAACGAGGTTCCGAAGGAATTGCCGAAACACACACCGGAAATCAGAAAATATACGCGGAAAAGTCGGGGAACGCTTCCGGGCCTCCGAAACAACTCCGGATCGCGCCGATCCGAACACGAAAGATGTCCGAAACGAAATTCCAGACACAACGGAGCCAGACACTCCGAGAAACCAGATCCGAGACCCACGAAGAAGGATCCGAAAGGTCCGAGATATTACAGCCCTCCCCCCTTAAGGAATTTCATCCTCGAAATTAAGAACAACCCAAGGGGAAAGAAGAGGAAGACTCACTCAAACAAGAAGGGGAACTGCTGACGCATCTCGTCCTCACGCTCCCAAGAAGCCTCACCACCAGAGTGCCGTTGCCACACCACCTTTACCAAGTGGATGACCTTGCTCCGCAGGCGCTGCTCTCGCCTGTCCTCAATGCGGACGAGAAACTCTGGGAGAGAAAGATATGGAGTCACCTCGGGCCACACGGAAACCTCGAGAACATGAGAGTCATCGGGCATATACTTCTGCAACATCGAGACGTGGAACACGTCATGCACCGATGCCAACTCAGGAGGTAACTACAGCCGATAGGCTACCTCACCGATGCGCTCCACAATAAGGAAAGGACCAACATAGCGAGGACTTAGCTTCCCACGCCGTCCAAAATGCACCACCCCCTTCATCGGAGAAACTCTCAAAAACACACGATCGTCAACTGCAAACGTGAGAGGCTGCCTCCTACGGTCAGCATAGCTCTTCTGCCGACTCTGGGCCGCCAACATGTTTTGACGAACCAGATGCATAACATCTACACACTGCTGCACCAACTCTGGTCCCGTCAAAACACGCTCACCAACCTCAAACCAATCGAGTGGAGTCCGACACGGACGCCCATACAACGCCTCATAAGGAGCCATGCCGATGCTCGAATGATAGTTGTTGTTGTAGGCAAACTCCACCAACGGTAGGTGGAGAATCCAACTCCCCTGCCACTCCAGGCAGCAGGATCTCAGCATATCTTCTAAAGTCTGGATGGTCCTCTCAGATTGTCCATCTGACTGAGGATGATACGCCGAGCTGAAAGCCAACTCCGTGCCAAGAGCTCGCTGGAAACTCCTCCAGAATCCAGAAGTGAAGCGCGGATCCCGGTCTGACACAATGGAGATGGGAATTCCATGCAACGGAACGATCCGCTCCACATAAAGATGAGCTAACTTGGGCACACTCTAGCTGACTTTGACCGGTAACAACCAAGTCACCTTCGTCAGCCGATCTACCAGCAACCAAATACTATCCTGCCCACTCAGAGTCCTCGGCAATCCTACCACGAAATCCGTGGTCACGTGGTCTCATTTCCACGCGGGAACATCCAAGGGCTGAAGAGTACCTCCCGGTCGCTGATGCTCCGCATTCACCTGCTGACAGGTCAGGCACCTGGCCACAAATTCGGCAACATCTCTCTTCATGCCAGGCCACCAGAACTGCCTCCGCAAGTTCCGATACATCTTCGTCGCACCCGGGTGTACGGTGTACCTGCTCCCATGAGCATCGCGTAACACCGCACGACGAACCTGCTCGTCGGCTAGGACGTACAGCCTACCGTGAAATCTCGCAGCACCGTCCTCGCCGAGCTCCACATCAACCAAGGCCAAAATCCGGGGCAACTCAGGATCTGCATGCTAAGCCTCTGTCACCTGACGGCGGATAGCTGGCGTGACAGTCAGACTCGCAAGCACTGCCAATCCTAGCTCCTGGGGAATCTTGAGCCTGAATGAAACTTCGGACACTTGTTCCCAGAGCCTCCACTTCCTCAACATCAAGGCACTGACCGCGACCTTCCGACTCAAAGCATCGGCGACGACATTCATCCTGCCCGGCTGATAAGATAGGGTGAAGTCATAATCCTTCATGAACACCATCCAACGCCTCTGCCTGAGGTTAAGGTCTCTCTGCGTGAACACATACCTCAAGCTCTGATGGTCAGTGAACACCTCGAACCTCTCGCCATACAGATAATGCCTCTAGATCTTCAGCGCGAAGACCACAGCTGCCAGCTCCAGGTCATGGGTAAGGTAGTTCTCCTCGTGGCGCTTCAGCTGTCGAGATGCATAAGCCACCACTCTACCATGCTGCATCAACACAGCACCCAATCCGACCCCGGAAGCATCTGTACACACCACCAAACCTCCCGATCCAGAAGGTAAAATCAACACCGGAGCCGAGGTGAGCAATCTCTTCAGTTCCCTGAAACTCTGCTCACACTCATCAATCCAGATGAAAGGCACAACCTTCCGTGTAAGCCTGGTCACCGGGGCCGCAACGCGAGAAAAATCTTGGATAAACCGGCGATAATAGCCTGCAAGCCCCAAGAAACTCCGGATCTCTATCACAGACCTCGGCCTCGGCCACTGCATTACTGCCTCGACCTTGGCAGGGTCCATGAAAATACCATCACCAGAAATCACGTGCCCCAAAAAGTGCACCACACGAAGCCAGAACTCGTACTTACTGAGCTTCGTATACAACTGGTGGTCTCACAGCGTCTGCAGCACCACACCCAAATGGTACGCGTGCTCCTCGACAGACCGCAAATAGACAAGGATGTCGTCCACAAACACGACCACGAACTGGTCCAAGTACGGATGAAACACCCTCTGCATCAAGTCCATGAAGGCTGCGGGGGCATTGGTGAGCCCAAACGGCATCACCAAGAACTCGTAATGCCCGTACCTCGAACTAAACACAGTCTTCTCCACATCAGACTCGTGAATTCTCAGCTGATAGTAACCAGACCGCAAATCAATCCGCGAGAACACTCGAGCAGACTCAAGCTGGTCGAACAAATCATCAATCTGCGGCAACAGATACTTGTTCTTGATGGTCACATCATTCAGCTGCCGGTAGTCAATGCACAATCGCAAGCTACCGTCCTTCTTCTTCACGAACAACACTGGCGCACCCCAAGGAGAAAAGGTAGGATGAATGTACCCCTTGGCCAGCAATTCCTGCAACTGCGCTCACAACTCCCTCAACTCAGCGGGGGCCATACGGTAGGGAGCCTTCGCCAAAGGTCCCGTACTCGGCACCACATCGATAACAAAATCGATTTCCCGCTGGGGAGGCAATCCAGGTAAGTCCTCCGGAAAAACATCGAGAAACTCGCACACCACCAGAATGTCCTCGACGTCCGGCTCCATGCGGTCAATCATAACCACGGAGGCGAGAAAACCCTGACAACCCGCATCAAGCAAACGACGAGCTCGAATCGCCGAAATAAGGAAACGGGAAGAGGAAGACCTGATACCTTGGAAATAAAAGGTGGGTCCACGAAGTCGCCGAAAATAAACCCTCTTCGAGCCGCAATCCACCAACGCATGATGTGCCTCGAGCCAATCCATGCCCAAAATCACATCAAAGTCATGAAGCGGCAACGCATAGAGCCTAGCCGGTAAACTCCGCCCTCCCACCCACACAGGAACCTCATCAAAGTAATACGGAGTGATCATAAAATCACCTGAGGGTAACTCCACTGCCAAATCACAAGATAATTGGGTCACCGGCTCCTCGATACCCAGCGCGAACTCCTCCGAAATAAACGAATGAGACGCGCCAGAATCAAACAAAACCCAAGCCGCACAACCCAAGATCTGAACGGTACCTTCCACGAGCTGCGACGCCACTGCCTTTGTCCTGGTCATGTGTGTAATATGGCCCCGAACTCTCTGCCTACCTCCCACACTAGCTGACCTGGGTAGCAGCGGATACTGTCCCTGCTGCTGCTGCTGCCTCTGCTGTGGGGGAACCTGCTGTTGCTGAGGAAACTGCTGCTGCTGCCTCTGAGGACAGTCACGCGCCATATGCCCTGGCTGGTCACACCGAAAATAGATAATCAGCGCCGTGCACTGCCTGCTTGGGTGATACTCGCTACACCGTAGGCACGGTCCTCGCGATCCACCCACTGATCCCTGATGCTAAAACGGGACCGACTGCTGTACACTGCCCGATGAAGCCTGCCCATGACCCTTGGACTTCTTACGGAAACTCTTCTTGAGGAATCTCTTGACCTTTGAGCTGAAAGACGCGGATCCTGTCACTGACGCTGCCGGTGCCGGCGCTCTAGAACCACTCGACGCATGCTGAAAGGAACCCTGCTGTTGGGTAACCGACTGTTGGCTGCGACCTGACAAAGACTGTCCCTGGCTAATCGGTCCTCGAGTCCTCTGCATACCCATCTCCAAAGAAGCCGCAACGCGAGACGCTGTCTCCAAATCGGTGGTAGCATTCGCGATCAAGTGGTGTCTCAACTCCTGCCTTAAGCCCTGAACGAACTGTGCGGTCTTCACCTTCTCATGCTCCATGATATGAGGTGCATACCGACCCAGCTCAACAAATCGGGCCCTGTACTGCAACACGGACATGTCACCCTAGACCAGCTCCAAAAACTCACGCATCCGCTGCGTAGCAATAAACTCTGGACAATAGGCACGCTTAAAAGCGCTGACGAAGTCGCCCCACGCGATCTGCTCAAGGGGACAAGACTGAAAAGATGTCTTCCACTCGGAAGACCACCACGCTCGAGCCGTACCCTGTAACTGGTTGTGGGCCAACATCACTCTGTCCTCTGCAGCACACCGCGCGGAACAGAACACCTGCTCCATCTCGCCGAGCCAATCACGAGCCACATCAGGGTCTGGCTGACCGCCATAGCAAGGGGGATGGAACTGCAAGAAATCCCTCACTACTCGGCCTGGCCCACCCCTGGTCGACGAGCCCTCACCAGCCTCTCCGCCGAACTGCTGCGACATAAGCTGGTACATGCCACGAAAGAAATCCTCGGCCCCCGGAAACCTCACAGTATCCACTGCCCCGGTGGCCGCAGGTGGCACTCTACTCTGCTCCTCTTGCTCCTGCTAAAACTCCTGTTGGATCTCCTGACCTCCAGCCGACTGCCCCTGCTGAGAGCGAGTACTCCGCCTCGGCGCCATACTCGCACCTGAAGCAAAAGACAGAAAACACGGAACAACAAGGTTAAGAAAAACACACGATGCCCGATGCCAGTGTCAACTGTACATCATCGCTGTGGACTAGTGGACCCCTACAATCACCTATGATTCTCGTATAACTCCACAACCGCGCTCTGATACCAGCTGTAACGACCCGAGAATCCGATTACCGAGAAAGCCCGATAACCCGAGACTCGTACCGCCACCCACGAGCCCGAAGACTCGGAAGGGTTAGAAGGATGTTGTAGAAACTACACAAGTATTACAAATAATTGCAGAAATTAAACAGGAAATGAATTAACATTTTACAAGGTCCACAAGATAACAACAAAATAGCAACAGTAGTCCACAACTAGTATAGAGACAAGAAAGAAAAGTACAGCTACACGGGACATACCCCGGCTCTGACCTCTGGCACTAACGCTGGGCACCTGAACCACGCTGAGCCTCAGACGAACTCCCCTGAAGCCTCGCCTCGCCTGAAATACGGTGAAAAGACGCAGGGAATGAGTCTCGGAACAGACTCAGTAGGGATCACCCGAACCTTACCTCGCAAACGAAGAAACCGCTACACTAGCAGTAAGCGAGTACCTCAAAAAGGAAACCCTGCCATCTACAAATCACTTGTCTTACGGCACGAAAACCGACACACGTGCCACGGTGAAACAACCGGAACACACGGCTGACACGACAAAACCCGAAGGTCGAAGTCGCAACGACTGACGGCCTGACACTCCCGACTCGACAGGAGTACCTCCCACTAGAAGCACAGCCGGTAGCGTCCCCTGGCGTCTTACACCCCACCGCAGGTGAACTGCCTGACGTGGTAGCGCCTACCAAAGGCACGGACACCGAACAAGTACCGCGAACAAGTAACTAGCTGGGGTCACGCTCGTCAGCGTGGGTCCAACCTCCCCCAACCACATGTGCACACACAGACCGTGCGTCCCTAGTCTGGTCCTCTGACCGGTTTTCCCCTTAGCCGGACTCTGGCTGGTAGACGCGGGCCCGACGGTAACCGGTCCACAAACCGTCTCTAAGGGTCGGCCCATACACCACTCCCCGGTGAGACCAGCACCGCGTACTGGTGGGCTACGACTAGTGGAGGGTCACTGAAGGAGTAGACTTTCAAGTCAACGGAAAACCACGTCCGCATCCGACGACGTACGGGGACCGCCCCACGTACCGGCACCGTCGCACGGCGACCACGGTCGGACAAGAAAATGGGACTGCAAATCTCCCGGTGTAGTCCAGAGCCTGACGGTCTACCCTAGACGCGTCACAGGCTTTGACAATCTAGGCTGGACCGTCACAGCCACCTGACGGCCCAACGCAGGCGCGTCACACTCTGGGTGGAAAATAACGTGTAATGCACCTGCCCTGGTGCATTACAGTCTGTGACGCGCCTACCCTGGTGCATCACAAGACAGAGAGAAACAGCTGTGACACGTGCCACTCGGTGCGTCACAGCATGTAACGGTCCAACGCTAGAGCGTTACATGATGTGGGGTTCGTCAAGCTCCGACACACCCACACTGGGGCGTCACAAGGATGTAACGCACCAAGCCTGGCGCGTCACACGCCTGAGTCCCAACGGTCAGAAATCAACGATCATACAAACGGTCGGGACGCCTCTGACGGCCCAACCCAGGCGCGTCACACGCCTGTGGCGGTCTATCGAGGGACCGTCACGGCCCACAGACCCCCAATTTGCATCACAGGGCTGTAACGCACCCACCTAGGTGCGTTACATGATGTGACGGTCACTGGAAGGACCGTCACACCCGCCTGAGGTCGGAACGATGGGAAAACGCCCAAAAATCCAACCACGCCCCCATGCCTCCACCGGAGAGGGGGAAATCAAAGCGGAAGACCCCTGGGGACCCCTAGCATGATACTAGGCTACCAAAACACGAAATCGCAGGCTAAATCCATAGATCGGGCGAGCTCTCCCCAAATCATGGAAAACCCCAAACCCGCTCAAACACACCCCTCTTGGCCTCCCCTCGGCCTACGAATCACGGAAATGAACGGCGGGGAGCTAGGGAACGTCACCCTACCTCATTGGAGCGAAAGCTCCGCCGAATCGTTGCCGATATCGCATAGAACGCTTTGAAAAACCCTCATCCCTTCACGGTTCCCACAAGCTTTACACCGCCACGATCGCCTCGCCGTCGCTCACATCGTCACGCCGTCGCCCCACGCCGTCTGCAGCCGCGGTCGAACGGGAGAGAGAGAGAGAGGAAGGGGGCGGTGCTCACTGTGGGGAGAAAGTGAAGAAGAAGAAGAAGAAGGTGGGGAAGAGAGAGAGAAAAAGAGAGGTATTTATAGAAAATCCAAAAATTTCAGAAAATACCAAAAAATAGAAAATTATATTTCCGAGATCCTCGGAACGCACCGATCGCAACGGTACCACTCTCGCTTAGGTGAACGACCCGGTTCACCCGCAACGAAGTTCCAAAGGAATTGTCGAAACACACACCGAAAATCGAAAAAGACACGCGGAAAAGCCGGGGAACGCTTCCGGGCCTCCGAAACAACTCCGGATCGCACCGTTCCGAACACGAAAGATGTCCGAAACGAAATTCGGACACAACGGAGCCAGACACTCTGAGAAACCCGATCCGGGACCCACGAAGAAGGATCCGAAAGGTCCGGGATATTACACATTACATTCCAAATAAAAAACCCAATAAATACTAAAAATGATAGGGCTCAGAACGGAGACTCCAGACTATCTCCGAGCCAAAGGGAAGCCGATGTAGCTCAAGTGGTGCTGCGCTTACAGTACCGACGGTTCGCCGGTTCATGCTTCTAGCTCGCTCTGGTGTCCGCACCAATTCTCCCCGGGGGAGAAACTCGACCCTGTCGAGTAAGGGTCTAGGTCGCTCTGGTAGCACTCTAGCAGATCCATATCTATCCTCTGCAACTCTGCCCTGGTGATCCACGTATCCTCGGTGGCGGTTCGCCCTCTCCATCGCACTAGGTAGCGCGGGTAGGATCCACTCCTGGTAATGGTCACCTGCTCATCAAGTATATGATCTATATACTCACGCTGCCGTGGAAATGAGGCAGGTGGTGGGCACTCAGGTGTGGGGTCACTCTCAAGAGGGGGAGACGGCTCAAAAGGCTCATTAGGGATCACCGTTGGGTCCCTATAAGCAACTAGATCCGAAACATTGAAAGTTGAGCTTATCCCATATTCCTCGGGCAAGTCCACAACATACGCGTTGAATCCGACACGTTTCAAAACTCGAAATAGACTGGCTCCGTGAGCTTGCAATTTCTTGACGGTTCCTGAGGGAAACCGTTCAGGTCTAACCCTGATCATGGCATAATCACCCTCTTGGAACTCACAGTGGTGTCTGTGGGCATCGGCTAACTCTTTGTACCGTGCATTGCTGGCCTCAATGTGACGACGGATGTCGTCATGCAGACTCCTAACATGCCTAGCAAATGACTCAGCAGACTCTGACACTCGGGCATGAATGGGCATGGTGACAAGATCCACGAGTTTCCTAGGCCTACGACCTGTGACAATCTCAAATGGACTCATACCAGTAGACATGTTGACCAAATCATTATATGCAAACTCAGCTAGTGGTAACATGAGATCCCAATCTCCTGCACGGTCCCTAACAAGACACCTCAAAAGATCACCCAGACTCCTATTGACCACCTCGGTCTGACCATCTGTCTGGGGATGGTATGCAGTGGAAAACTTGAGGTGAGTACCTAACATATGCCACAGTGTCTTCCAAAAGTAACCAGTGAACCTAACATCACGGTCAGACACTATGGTACGAGACAACCCAAACTTACACACCACATGAGTAAGGAAAAGGCGGGCTATCCTCGAAGCATCCGAAGTCTTAGAGCAGGGAATGAAAAGAGCCATCTTCGAGAATTGATCTACTACCACATAGACCGAATGCTTCTGAGAGGTGCGTGACAATCCTAAAACAAAATCCATCCTAACATCATGCCATGGGGCATCAGGCACGGGGAGAGGTGTATAGAGGCCCGAGCTTTGCTTCTTCATTTTGGCCGTAACACATGTACGACACTGGGACACATTGTGAGCAACATCTCTCTTCAAGCTCGGCCAATAGAACCTATGCTCGACAGCCTCGATAATCTTATTCCGACCGAAGTGGCCGGCTAGACCTCCCGCATGAAGTTCCCAGACTAAGAAGTCGCGAACCGAAGTTCGGGGAACACAAAGCCTACCTCCTCGAAAGAGGTAACCCTCCTGAAGCACATAATCACTATAATCTCTCGATGGTCCGGCCTGGAGAGCGGCAAAGATCTGACAAAAGTCAGGACAATCAACATAAGCCTCTCTCATCTTCTCTAGCCCAATAACCTTGGCACTCATGGTATTCAGCAGACATGCCCGCCGACTCAAGGCATCAACCACCTTGTTCTCCACTCCAGCCTTGTGTTTAAGCACAAATGTGAACTGCTGGAGATACTCAACCCATCTGCTATGACGCGCGTTGAGCTTCTTTTGGGCATAGAGGAACTTTAAAACCTCATGGTTGGAGTATAAGACAAACTCCTGATATAATAAGTAGTGCCTCCAATGCCTAAGAGCCTGAACAACTGCATATAATTCCTTATCATAAGTAGAGTATCGTAGTTTCGCGTCATTCAGCTTCTGTAACGACCCGAGAACCGAACACCGAGGAGGCCCGATAACCCGAATCTCGAACCGCCACCCACGAGCCCGAAAACTCGGAAGGGTTTAAAGAATGGTGTGGAGATGCACAAGAATCTAAAACAATTGCAAAATTATATAGCTTATATGAATAAATAGAAAATAAATAAATTACATTAATTAAATTACATGGTCCACAATAATAACAGCAGTCTAAAAAGACAGTAGTCCACAACAGTACAGTCTAAAGTGAAAAGTACAACTACACGGGGCATACCCCGGAATTGGCAACTGGCAACTAACCCTGGGCACCTGAACCATGTGGAGCCTCAGAAGCGCTCCCCTGAAGCCGCATCTCACCTGAAACACGAAAAACACGCAGGGAATGAGCCTCAAAACACAAGGCTCAGTAGGGATCATCCAGTCCCCACCTTGCAAACCGAGAACTGCGCGGAAAGTAACTGTGAGCCATGACTACGGCTAGTACCGAACACACGGCACAAAAACCGAGACAACTCGTCAAAGGCCAAAGAAAACCCAAGAGTCACTACCAAACAAAGATAGGAGTACCGACCCACTAGAAGCACAGCCGGATGTGTCCCCTGATGACTTACACTGCGTCGCCGTGTCTCCCTACTCACCCCGGGCAGAAACTGAGACACTAACAAGTAACACTAACAAGGGTCTAGTCGGGGTCGCGCTCGTCAGCACGCGTCCGAAGTCCCCGATCACGTGTGCACACACTGACTGACTGCGCCAAGTTAGGCCCTCTAGCTAGTTCATCCTCCCAGCCCGGACTCGAGCCGCCACAGTAGGAGGCCCACGGTAACCAGCCTAAAACCATCTCTCGGGTAGCCTCGCCACCACTCCCTGGTGGGACCACACGCGTGTCGGAAGGCTATGACTAGTGGAGGGTCACTGAAGGTGTAGACTCTCTAGCCAACGGAAAACAACGTCTAAACTGGATAAAGTACAAGGGCCGTTCCTCGTACCGACATCAACTCTCGGTGACTACGGTCTGATAAGAAACAGGACTGTGAACCACCCGGTCCAGCCCAGAGCCTGGCGGTCCAACACTGGTGCGCCACAGGCTCTGACGGTCTACCTCTGGGCCATCACAGTGGTCTGACGGCCCAACACAGGCGCGTCAGACACTCGGTGCAAAACCGACTGTGACGCGCCAGCCCTGGTGCGTCACAGGCCCTAACGCACCCAACCCAGTGTGTTAGAAAGCAAGAAGAAACCAGTTGTGACGCACACCACTCGGGGCGTCACAGGCTCTAACGGTTCTGTTTAGGAGCGTTAGAAGGTGGGGATGCGTCAGCTCTAACGCTCCCACACAGGGGCGTCACAAGGCTCTGATGCCCCACCCTGGGTGCGTCAGAGTCCTTGACCCCCAACGGTCAAAAAGCATCGGTCGGAAACCAATGGTCGGATCGTCACTCTGACGGTCTAACCTGAGGGCGTCATACTCTCTGGCGGTCTATCGTGGCACCGTCAGGCCCACGGGCCACCTTGCCAACAAAATAGTGGGCTGTGACACACCCACCCTGGGGCGTCACACGCTGTGGCGGCTACTGGAACGACCGCCACACCGTCTCGACGGCGGGAAAGTCCCAAAAATTCCAACCACGCCCCCATACCTCCACGGGAGAGGAGGAAAACAAGGGGGAAGCTCCCCAGGGACCCCTAGCATGCATCTAGGCCATCCAATCGCGAAATCGCGGGCTAAAACGGTAGATCAGGCAAACTCTCCCCAAATCATGGTTTTTCCCTCCCGGCATAGAAATGACCCCTCTCGGCCTCACACCGGGCTAGAAATCACGGGAATGGAACGCGGGAGTGTCGGGATCGTCACCCTACCTCGATCTCGCCTCGAGACACGCCGGATCGTCCACAAACCGCGAAGAACGCTTGAAACCCTCTTTTCTTCTCACGCTTCCCGCGAACATCGCACGCCACTGGGATCGTCACACTGCCACCGCCATCGTCGCGCCGTCGCCCCGCCGCCGTCTGCAGCCGGAGAGAGGGTCGCAGCGGTCGTTGTTGGGAGAGGGGAAGAGAAGGGGGCGGCCACGTTGGGGAGGAAGAGGAAAGAGGAAGAAGAAGAAGAAAAGGTAGAAAAAGAAAAAGGGTTTGGGGTATTTATAGAAATTCTGGAAATTTCAAAAAATACCGAAAAATTAAAAATTACATTTCCGCGATCCTCGGAACGCACCGATCACAACGGTACCACCCGTGCCTACGTGAACGGCCCGGTTCACCGGCTACGGGGTTCCGTAGGTCCTGCTGAAACACACATGGGAAATCGAAAAACACACGAAAAAAGTCGCGGAACACGCTCCGGGCCTCCGAAACTGATCCGGATTGCACGGGTCCGAACACGAAAGATGTCCGAAACATAATTTCGGACACAACGGAGCCGGACACTCTGAGAAAGCAGATCCAGGACCCAAAAAGAAGGATCCGAAGGGTCCGAGATATTACAGCCCTCCCCCTTAAGTAAATTTTATCCTCGAAATTTTAAAACAAGTACATGGGAAGAAAAGAAAGGGGTACTCACTCGAACAGGTAAGGGAACTGCTGACGCATCTCGTCCTCACGCTCCCAAGAAGCTTCACCACCAGAGTGCTGTTGCCACACCACCTTAACCAAAGGAATAACCTTGTTCCGCAGGTGCTGCTCTCGTCGATCCTCAATACGGATAGGGAACTCCGGTAGAGACAGATCGTGTAACACCCCGATTTATTAAAGAATAATTTTTTCAAGAAATTAATAAGAAATTCCGTAAGAAATAGGATAAGTAAAATTTTGACCATTTTGTAAAAATCTGAAAAAACTAAAATCTTGTAGAGGATGAAACGTTAAGCAAGATTGTCTTTTACGACCAGCCCAAATAAAATTCATAAATAAGCAGAATTAACAAATTAAGGCCCAAAACTACACTTAGCCTAATTGGACCTTAAAACGAGAAATTCGAACCCAATACTAAACCATTTAAGCTAAAATCGGATGCAAATGAACGGTAAGGATCAACTCTTCGTTTCCCCTCTGGTTAATCTCCAAAACCCTAACCCTAGGAGGAGTATTTGGCGGCAGAATGGTGGATTGACTTGGTCTCGCGTGAATCTCGCACGTCCGCGGTGCAAGGACTCTATCTTCGCGATTAGGACTCCCCAGACCCAATTGAACCTATAAAAATGATCCTTAGCCACCCTAGAATCGTTTAGAAGCTGTGGCGGCCGGAGAGGAGCTCGATCGAGGGAGGATTTCGACGATCATCGACGGTGTGTACCTAGCGCGATCGGCTTCCCTCTTCTTCCTTCATCCTTCTATTTAAGGTAGGTGATAGCAAGTCAAACCCTAACTATTATATATCGATAGAAGCGTTGTCCCGTCCTCTTTCCATTGATCTAAAAGCCCCAAATTTCTTGTAGTATCCTGCGAGAATTTCTAGCTTTAGTGCAAGCATGTTGTTAATTAGGTTAACCATGTTACACCTCGATTTAGGTAGGGATTTCATGCACTAAACATTAAATTGATCATGTTATACTATATAACTTTTCATGCTCGTTCTATTGATAGTAAAAGCCCTAAATTCCATGCTCTATGTTTTGCGTATTTCACTGTTTTAGCAAACCCTAGCCGGTCTCGCCGGAGGCGGGCAAGGCAAAGGTAGCAGAATCCCCTGACTTGCGCAGCCTCTCGATAGACCGCCCAACCAAGATAGGCGGCCGGTTATTGACCGTTCATGTGCTTTTACCTCCGATATGTTTTGTAGAATGCGCGGCAGACCCCTAATCGCCATGTTATTAAGCGGCCAGTTCAAAATCGTTCTTCGTCCCAGGCGGTACATTACAGACCGCTCATCCCCAACAGGCCTTCGTACCTGAGAGGGTGTGAACGGCCTGTCGTGCGACCGCCGAGGCATGAGAGCGGCTCTGAAGGAACCGCCAAACTACACAAGAACTGCTTACTTTTATTTTAGCATGATTTATCCTAGTAAATTAGTGGCTAATGATAAGTTAGCAACCCACATGATAACTGGAACTTATTGAAGTAAATAAATTAGGAATTTTGCTGATTGTCTTCACTTGATCTTGATTCATCATGGCCTTAGCTTATTTCAATGTGTTAAATTCAAACATGATTTCATGAACCATGCTATTAGGGTTGTTTGATAGTCGTTCTACTCCGGTAGGATCGACTGACCGCTACACTTGGTTTCCGATGATGTGATAGCCTCATTTCCTTGTAATGGTTGGAACTCTCCGCCGATATTCCTTCCGTCGGACTAGGACCTTCATTATGGGACCTCCGGACGCCGGGCATGTTGTACCACCAAAACCTGAACTTGTTTAATCGCTTGAATTACTGTGCTGTGAGTCACGGCTCAATGTGGACTGACTGAGTTTTGAATAGTTAGAGTCAAACTGTAATGCCCCGGATCTTTGCTGGATCCTTAGTGGATCTTTGTCGGATCTCTATTAGGTCTTTCGGATCCTTTTTGGAGAGTTTCGGATCGCTTTTGTAGCTCCCGAGTTGAGTTTTACGATCCGTGTGGGTTTTTCCCTCGTACTAGTTACGGAACCCTACGGTGAGTTTATTTCTCAATTCATCAACTCGTGGACGCCGCAGTTGCGATGTACTCTTCGAGCCGATCGTTTCGACTATTTTTACGTATTTTTCTGAATTAGTGCATTTTCGACGCATTTTACGGATTTTCAGAAATTAGAAAAATTTCTAATTTCTCCTTTTCTAACCCACCTCTCTCTCTCTCTCATCTCACTCACGCTCTCACTCACTCTCTCTCCCATTCTCTCTCGTTCTCTCACCCTCTCGGCTCCGGCTGCGAACGGAGGCGACCGTGGGCGAGGTGACGACGCTGGGGAGCTACTGAGATGCGTGATGGACCGAGGATCGGTGCGGTTTGGGCGCGATCCCGAACGGTGGGTTCAAAGCCGACGGTTCGGTTCGTGATGTGGTTTTCGGCATGGTTTAGTCGCTTCGGCGCTCGGTTTCTTCGGTGGAGGTAGGGAGATGGACCGCCACTTCATTCCGCACATTTCCCTACTTTTGTGCGTAGTTTGGTGCTCGATCGAGGGAGATCGGGCCGGTTTAATGAAAACCGTAGTTTTTGGGGTTTTCAGGGTTCGCCGGAAAACGGCAACCATTTGCAGCGTGGTTAGTGTCAAAATGACTGCTGGGATGTCTGGATCCCATTCACGTCAGTTTCGTGTCGATCGGTTGTCATTCGAGGCCGGTAGGAGTCCGGGAACCCCGGTGACCCGTTTTGGGTCGATCGTCAGAATCGCCCCGTTCTTGCGTTTTAGTGCGTGCATGTGGGCTTTTTAGCCTCCAAATGTTGTTTTTCATCGTTTAGCTTTGTATCCCCTGCGCTTTGACGTGCATGGGGCGTGGAACGGGCCGATTCGATGTTTCCACTGTTTCCCCGCCGTGACCGGTGTAGCGGTCGTTTCAGAGACCGTCACAGTCTCTGACGGCCCTACGATAGACCGCCACAGGCTCTGAGCGTTTCAGTTTTTGTGAGGCTGTGGGAGTGTGACTGTCCATCATTGGTGCGTCACAGCCCTCTGACGCATCCAGGTAGGTGCGTCACAGCCATTTTGTTTTCTTGAGGTTCTGGTCAGCCGGTTGCCCTGACGGCCTAGTCCTCATGCGTCACAGCCCTGTAACGCACCTTCCTTGGGCCGTTACATTCTGTTTGACCGGTTTTGACCGTGTCAGTCGGTTCTTGTAGCGGTCGTTCCGCCATGCGTCACAGCCTAGTAACGCGCCTGTCCTAGGCCGTTACATGCTGTTTGGCCGAGTTGGGTGGCTATGTCGGTTGGCTCTAACGGCCTTGCCCCCATGCGCCAGGGTGCTGTAACGCGTCAGTGTTGGACCGTTACCTACTGTTCGACCAGATTTTAAGCTTGGGCTTGTTGGCTCTGACGCACATGTCCTGGTGCGTCAGGCTCGTGTAACGCGCATGTGGTGGTGCGTTACAGCCCTGTTGTGGTCGTGATGGCCGTTGGGTTGTTCGGTGTTCGCCCGTGTATTGGGCAGTCGTAGGTTTGTGTTCTAGGGCTTTGTTTGTGTGGCAGTGGTCTTCTGGATCGGTCGGGTTAGGTGACTGGGTGCGGTCTTTTCCCTGACTGTGACAGTTCCCTAACGATGCAATCTAGAACTGCCAATGCCCTTGCCTCTGGTTGCGTGGCGGCTGTTCCTTGACTGCTGGGTCCACCTAGTGGTTGAATGACGGTCCGTTTTGCCAGAGTGTTGTTATTGCCGTTTCGGTTTCTGCTTGTCTTGGCTTGGTCTCATGGTTTACCCGTGACCCGTGGGTGTCTGTTGATGTCCTATGAGGGCAGTAACCATGATGGGACAGCCAGTAGTGCTTGTGCATGCCGTGTTTGTGTCGGTGTTGTCTGGCTCCGATCAACCGGGGGTTACCCAGGGGTTGACATGTGGCTGTGTGTGTCTCGGCGGTTCTGTCTAGCTCGAGACATTGGTTCTGGATGCCTCGAGGTGTCATCTTACCTCGGTCCGTGTGTCCAGGTGTGCTGAGGGTTCTCGATGTTCCCTCAGGTCTCCGTGCGTCATTTTCTTGCGGAGTGTGTCATTTCTGTGGCTTAGGAGTTAGACCGATTGGCGGCTTGTTCCGCTGTTCGTGACAATCTTGCCTTTGAGTCGTCCGACTCAAGGATCGTTACGTTGGTAGGTCTAGTTGCCTTGCCCTGAGTCGGTCGGCAGGTGTCTGTACAACCATTGGTGCTTGGAAGTATGGGTGACAGTGTCTGTTTAACCTATCTGTACTTCGGCACTTGTGTTTTGGGTCTCTGTGTTCGTGAGCCTCCTTTTTGTGTTACCCTCGACTTTCAGTTGTCGACCCGCCTCAGGAGTGGTGGGAGGGGTGTTCCCGTTAGACGGTTCCTAAGGTAGTTCTGTGGGCTCCCGGCTTCGTTATCGTAGCGTCCTACGGGGGAAGAATACTAGCTAGAGGCCTGGCTTAGGCGAGAGCCAGTGTGTGCACACGTGGTTAGGGGCTTGTGGACGAGGCGCCGACGGGCGTTCCCCTGACTAGTTACGCGAATTCGGTTGCTGTTCTGGTTTGGGTCCGGTCAGCGAGTACTGGAGTCTCCGCCTGTTTGGTTAGGCGTTGTTAGACTCGGTACGTGGAGCGCAGCATAAGACGTCAGTGGACGCAGCTGGCTATGGAGAGGCACTCCCGTCACGTGACACGTGACTCTCGGCGTTTCTGTGTGTCGCGACCTTCCGGGTTAGCCTTTCTGTGGCTGTGTGCACGACGTCTTAGTCGTGTTGTCAGTTGTCGGTCTAGGTTTTCCTAGGCTTTCTTGTTGTCCTTGCAGGTCTTCACTTTAGGCTTGGCGTTTTGTCGGTAGATCGGCAACTCCTGACCGTGTCAGCTCTGAGTCACCTTCCTGCTGTTACTTGGAGTAGTTTGGGGTACCGAGGTTAATTCGGTAGCCACTGTTTGGCACGTGCTCTTTCCCCTCTTCTTTAGCTTGCTCCCTACTCCTGCTACCCGTCTGTTCTTTACTACGTTCTAGTGTAGACTTGCAACTTTCTAGTGTAGCTTTCCTGTTTGGCTACTGCTGTCGTTTACCTGCAATTTTAGCGTGTTATGATAAGTGCTATATTTTACATCATAATTTACATCACATCCATCATCTTTGAGCATTATTTGAGTATATTTGTGCAACATGAGTATTAATTACATTCTCACACATTATTTGAGTCTTCGTGCATTTTATCATCTTTTTGAGCTTAAAAGAACATGTGAGAAATATTTAAATATTTGCACAATTATTTTGGAATTAAATAGATTGATATTTTAATTTTCAGGAAAAAGCGACCTAGATCAAGGCGCTATTTAAATAACGACAGATGCAAGAGCGTGTCTTCAGCAAGAAGTGACAGCACCAAGGGCGTCAATTCAGTTGATAAAAGAAAGTGGAAAAAGAAAAAAAAGAGAAAATAATTAGCGCCCGAGAGGAGGTCGCTAATCATTGAAAGGACGCCCAAAGTGAAGGTCGTCAATTCCTATTTTACGAAAAATGTGGAAATAGCAAAATAAGGAAATAAGAAACTGACGCCCGAGTGAAGAGGCGCTACTTTAAGAAAGGACGCCCTAGATTAAGGTATCATTTAAAGAAAGAACGCCCCAGATGAAGTCGCTATTTCAAGTTCAACCAGCAATGGCAACTGCAGTTTCTCGATCGAAGTCTCCTTCAAATTTTCAAGCTTATCCAAGCCATATTCAAGGAAAGGAGGACTCCAAGGATAGAAAGAAGTCTAATTGGGTGAAGTTGCATTGCTAAAAACCTGGATTTGAGTGGATTTGAGAAGTCAACGATCGTAAGAGACCAAAAACCCTATAAAAGGATGCCATGGTCGCAGGGTTACGGAGAGAACAATTTGGAGATCTGCCTTAAGGTTTAATTTCGAAGCTTTTCTTTTCATCTTTTGCAGTTAAGTTCTTCATCAAAGTTCTTCTTTTTCCAGTCTTCTACAAATTCTTCTTCTTCCTCTTCTCCTAATTCTTTCTCTTTTTTATGCTATAATTAGTTTTTCAAAGCTCTATCTACGGTTTTTACTGTTCACCCGATTTTCATACTTTCTGTTCTTCATCATTTTTCTCCCTCTTCTAATCCTCATCTCTTTCTTCTGTCTTCACAAAAGTTGTGCGTTTTTTAAAGTTATTCAACTTTTTCTTCTACCTCATCTTCCAATTCCTTACCGTTTTAAAGCTATAGTCAATTTTCTAAAGTTCAGATTTTTAGAGTTCTGCACTGTTCATCCGCGACCACCTCCTGTTCATCCTCAGTTTTCTCCATCTTCCTCTTGTTTTTAAACTCTGAAGTCTTCATCAATCTTCTTCATCTTCTCAATCTCTACAACTTTCGTGTTTTTCACTTTTCCTAATTCCTTCTGATTTTAAAGTTATTCTTCCTCCAAATCACTCTCTGTTTTCAATCTAGTTTTTCACTGTTTCTTCTCAAAACACACCAACATACATCCCTTTGGCGGATCTTCATCCATTAGTCTTCTCACGGCGTCGGCATCCAAGGCGAGGCGATCTTCATCCAAGGCTTGGCAAGGAGGCGGCGTTATTCTTCATGCATTGGCTATATTTTCTTATCTTTTCTCTTTGATGTTCCCATGTTGTAATTCTTATTTTTCTAGTGTGACTTTCCACTATCATCTTAATGAAATTCATCATTTGTTAAATTGTGTTTCTCTCTCTATCTCCTCTAATTTCTCTTCTTAAACCCTCTCATGTTCTTTAAATAGTTTTCATGCAATTTGTCTTTCCTTAGATTAATCTCACTCAAAATTCGATTTTCAAAGCATAAGGTGTTTTTCCAACTTGATAAAATAAGGATTTTTCCTCCTCGTGGGATCGACTCCGCTTACCACTATATAATTTGATTTTCCAATCTTTTAAAGTGAGTGAGTGTGAATATTTTGAAATTGTGACACGGCTTTCTTAATGACACTAGTCGGTGCGCATCAATTTTTGGCGCCGTTGCCGGGGAGGAAATTAATTTTTATGTTGGGAAATTCCTTGTGTTTGATTTGTATATAATTTTACTTATTTTTTCTATTTTATTTTGCAGGAAAAATCAAAAAAATCAAAAAAATCAGAAAATCCAAAGAAATTCGGACATGAAATTCCAAGAAATAAAATCTGTCACAGGAAGCGTCGTTAAATCCCAGATCTGTCACAGAAAGCAGAAATTCAGAAAAATCTGAGAAAATCAAGCGTCGTTGAAAGGTCAGAAACGTAGGTAAAGCTCATGTTTTGCTAATTTCTGAAAAATTCCGAAAAAATCAGAAAAATTTTGAAAAATTTCAAAAAAGTCAAAAATTTAGAAAACACAAAAAACATGCTTTTAGATTTTATTTTGCAGTAGTTTTACATATTGTGTGGTATTTTTAGTTTATAGACTATTTCATTCATATCTCTATTTGAAAATTGAAAAAAAAATCTAAAAAAATTCTCTAAAAATAAAATAAAAATAAAAAACATAAACAAAAAAAAATCATGATGCTAGCATATCTCCATCTTAGTTGCATTACTTTCATGCATTTGTGTATTTAGTTGCTCTTTTTGTTTTTCATTCTTTATTCACAACATCTTTTGAAAAAAAAATTCTCTTCTCATCTATTTCCCCTCCTTAAGGGCATTAGGATCTTTACACCCCTCTTAGATTTGGAAGGACACTCCATTGAGCATTCCGTCTCTTTGGACTTGAAATTCCATTTCTAAGACCTCCATAAGTCTCCGTAGCCGTGGATTCCCTCACGGACGCCGGGCAGGTTGTACCACGAAGCACCTTGAAGTTAGAGTGCCCTTAGAAGGTTTTCCAAAAAAATAAAAAAATCATCATTCTTGCATTCATATAGTTAATCCTTGCATTTGCATAACTCATTCATATAGGGATTTATTGCATTTAAAAAAAATCATCATTACCTTTTGGGCCCTTTGCATTGCATGCAAGGTAGGAGATCCCTGCACCCTCATTTGATAGGACCCATTAGTGAAGTTGAAAGGTTAGTGCATTCTAGACCACAACCCCAACCTAACCTCATGGAGAATCAAAATCAAAACCAACAAGTGCAACAAGCCCCCAAGCAAATGAAGTATTATTTCATACCAAACCAATATCAACCATCCTTCTATGTTCAAGCACCTCAGAACCAGGCGGTTCATTATGAGATCAAATCTAGTACCATCCAGATGTTGCCATCCTTCTATGGCAATACTAATGAAGATCCATATAAACATCTCGATGAGTTTCTCCAGATATGTTCAACTGTCAAAATTCAAAACTTCTCAGATGATGCCCTTAAGCTTACTCTCTTCCCATTCTCCCTTAAGGACAAAGCTAAATATTGGTTGGGAGCCTTGGGTAGAACAATTGACACATGGGGAGAGATGTAAAAAAAGTTCTTGAAGAAATTCTACCCCATTGGTAGGACTAATACCATGAGAAGGGCCATCATTGGATTTACACAAAATTCTGGGGAGCAAATTCATGAGGCTTGGGATAGGTTGAAAGATCTATTGAGAAAATGTCCCCATCATGGCCTATCTAGATGGCAAATTGTGCAAGCATTTTATGAGAGATTAACAGAAAATTACAGGCAGATGGTGGATGCCTCATGTGGGGGTGCTTTCATGAGTAAAAGTGAGGATGAAGCTTATGATTTATTTGAAATGTTAAGTGAAAATTCTATTAGTCATGCTTCACTTTCCTCTTATGAAAGGATGATTGGACCTTCCAAGAAGGGTGGGCTATATGAAGTCAAAAGTCAAGGAGAGTTGGAGAATAGGATGGATATTAATGCGCTTACTCAAAAGTTGAATAAAGTGGACTTGTTGGCGCAAAGGATGGAGAAGGTAGATTTGGTAGCACAAAAACTAGATCAATTATTATCCATGAATAAGCAAGAATCTTCTTTTCCGCTAATCCAACAAAATCAATCTTTCTCAGATTCCAACCTTCAAGAACTTTGTGCTCTATGTTCTAGCCCAAATCATGCTGTCATTGATTGCCCTACAGTGGCCCAACTTCCCCCGTTTATCTAAGAACAAGTCTTTGCTGCTCAGGGTGTCTCTAAGCCCACATATGATCCATATTCCAATACCTATAACCCGGGCCGGAGAAATCATCCAAATTTTTCTTAGAAATCACAACAAGGTCCATCTACTCAAGTCAATCCCTCAATTCCAAAACAATCTTTTCAAGTTCCGAACCAGTCTCACCAACATCTTCAAAATCCTTTTCAACATAATCAACAACAACAACCTCCATTTCAGCCATCGTCATTCCATCATGCTTAGGCCCCATATCAACAAGCTTCATCATTTCAAGGCCAATATAATCAATTTCCATCACATCGTTATCAACCTCAAGCCCCGTTTCAAGCTCCTTATCAACCGCCTCCTCAACCCCCTCAGCCTCATTTTGAGGATAAATTTGACCAACTTCAGCAACTTATTCTCTCTCAGCAACAATCAATTACTAAGTTAGAAGGTCAAATAGGTCAGTTGGCGGCTAGTAATATGAGGAGAGATGTTGGGCAGCTATCTAGTCAACCCATAGCTAATCCCCGCAATCAACAACCTCCGGGTTTCCAGCAAAGAGCTCCTATTCTTCCCCCTCCAAATCAGCCCAATCAACCTCAGCCACCCCTTCCTATCGTTCCTCAATTCGAGAATGCCAAAGCTATCTCTACCCTTAGGAGCGGAAAAATTCTTAATGATCCATATCAGGCTAAGGATGTGGGTAGTAGTTCGGGCCAAGATGCCCGAGAGGAAAGTGATAATGAGGAAGAAGAGCCGATAATTGTTCAAGAGAAAAAGAAGCCAGATGGGGGAGAGAAGACAATGGACAAAGGAAAGGTCAAGGTTGATGAAGGTTTGCAAGGATATGTTTCTAAGATCCCTTTTCCAGATGCATTAAAGCCAAAAGCTCAAAAGAAGCCGGTCCAACAAGAAGAGATGTTGGAATTATTTAAACAAGTCAATATTAATATTCCACTCTTAGATGCTATTAAACATGTGCTGGCGTATGCTAAGTTTTTGAAAGAGCTTTGTACACCAAGAAGGGAGCCGATACAGTAACACAGAAGATCCGTCTATCTGAAGATGTTAGTGCTGTTTTAATGAATTCTTTACCAAAGAAGTTGAAGGACCCTGGTGCTCCATTAATTTCATGTGATATGGGTGGGGTGACATTTGATAAAGCTTTGCTAGATCTTGGAGCAAGTGTTAATTTGTTACCCACCTACATTTATGAGCAATTTGATTTAGGGGAATTAAAGCCCACTTCTATTATCCTTCAACTAGCGGATCGATCTGTTAAAACACCAAAGGGTTTGTTGGAGGATGTGATAGTGAAAATTCATGAATGCTATTTCCCAGTGGACTTTTTAATCTTGGATATGGCCTCATCCCAAGAGTTTAAACATACACCAATCATTTTGGGACGCCCGTTTTTGGCTACGGCGAAGGCCAATATTAATTGTGCCACAGGGATGATGGATATTACCTTTGGAGGAGAGAAGGTCTCACTGAATGTTTTTAAAGCTTCACAATACCCGGATCATGAGGGAGAATGTAATGTCATTGATATTTTTGATGAAATAATTGAAGAAAATGCGGATATGAATGAGGATGTGATTGAAGAAGGTAGTTTGCTTCAAGATTCACCTCTTTCTTATGCACCCTATTCTAGAGTTGAACCACTCCCTCCACTTCAAGCTGAACCTATTCTTCCATCTCTTGATCAGCCACCCATTTTGGAACTTAAGCCTCTACCGGATTCATTGAAATATGCTTATCTAGGCCCAGATCATACCTTGCCTATTATCATTGCTTCTAATCTTACCTCTGCTCAGGAATCTAAACTCTTAGAAGTTCTTAAGGAGCATAGGGGGGCGATAGGATGGTCTGTGGCAGATTTGAAGGGTATAAGTCCAGATGTTTGTATGCATCATATCTATTTGGAGGACAATGCCAAGCCGAGTAGAGAGATGCAACGTCGGCTGAATCCAAATATGAAAGAGGTGGTGAAGAAGGAAGTTGTTAAGTGGTTAGATGCTGGGATAATTTATCCTATTTCTGATAGCAAATGGGTTAGCCTGACATAAGTGGTTCCTAAGAAGTCGGGGCTGACAGTGGTTACAAATGAAAAAGGAGAAGAGGTGCCCATGCGATTACAGACGGGATGGAGGGTTTGTATTGATTACAGGAAATTAAATTTAGTAACAAAGAAAGATCATTTTCCACTCCCGTTTGTTGATCAAATTCTGGAAAGACTGGCTGGACAAAAATATTTTTACTTTTTGGATGGCTATTCCGGATATAATCAAGTTGCTATCTATCCGGAGGATCAAGAAAAAACCACTTTTACATGCCCCTATGGCACGTTTGCGTTTAGAAGGATGCCATTTGGATTGTGTAATGCCCCTGCTACTTTTCAAAGATGTATGATGTCGATATTTTCTGACATGGTGAGGGAGACTTTGGAAGTTTTCATGGATGATTTTTCAGTGTTTGGTAATTCTTTTGAGGGGTGCTTGGAAAAGTTGACTCAGGTTTTGAAAAGGTGCATTGAATCCAATTTGGTGTTAAGTTGGGAGAAGAGCCACTTTATGGTGAGGGAAGGCATAGTTTTAGGCCATGTGATTTCGGAAAGGGGAATAGAGGTCGATAAAGCCAAAGTAGACTTGATTTCTAATCTTCCTCCCCCTACATCTATCAAGCAAATCAGATCCTTTCTTGGCCATGCTGGATTTTATAGAAGATTTATTCAGAACTTCTCCACCATTGCTCATCCCCTCACACAATTGCTTGCTAGAGATACTCCATTCCATTTCGATGATTCTTGTCTCAAAGCCTTTAATTCTTTGAAAGAGGCCCTAACTCAAGCTCCGATTCTTCAATCTCCAGATTGGTCACTTCCTTTCGAGATTATGTGTGATGCCTCGGACTATGCTGTTGGAGCTATTTTAGGTCAGAAGATAGAGCAAAAGCCCGTGGTAATATATTATGCAAGTCGCACCCTTGCTGATGCTCAGATGAATTACACCACCATGGAGAAAGTGCTTCTAGCTGTTGTTTTTGCAATAGAAAAATTTCGATCATATCTTTTAGGGGCTAAGGTTATTGTTTACTCCGATCATTCTGCCTTAAAATACTTACTTTCCAAGAAGGATGCTAAGCCCCGTCTCATTAGATGGATTCTATTATTACAAGAGTTTGATTTAGAAATTAGAGACAAGAAGGGGTTGGCCAATGTAGTTGCTGATCATTTATCCAGGATAGTGATCCCTGAAAGTACTCCAATGTCCGATTCTTTTCCCGATGAGCAGATTCTTTCCCTCTCTCATTCTTCAACTCCTTGGTATGCTAACATTGTTAACTACCTGGCGGTAGGTCAGATCCCGGGAGGGTGGACTAAGCAGGAGAAGGATCATTTCTTTTCTAAAGTAAAACACTATTGCTGGGAGGACCCTGAGCTGTTTCATATGGGTCCCGATCAGATCATTAGAAGATGTGTCCCTGAGGAAGAACAACAATCAGTATTGAATTTTTGTCATAACTTAGCTTGTGGGGGACACTTCTCTGGAAAGAAGACAGCGGCAAAAGTGCTACAAAGTGGATTTTATTGGCCCACGTTATTTAAGGATGCTTATGAATTTTCTAAATCATGTTTGAGATGCCAAGCTGTGGGCAATAATTCGAAGAGAGATATGATGCCGCTAAATCCCATTCTGGTGGTTGAAATTTTTGATGTTTGGGGAATAGATTTCATGGGACCGTTTCCATCTTCATTTGGTAATGAATATATCTTGGTGGCGGTCGATTATGTTTCCAAATGGATTGAAGGCATTGCTACTAGGACAAATGACCATAAGGTGGTTATGAAGTTTGTGAAGAAGAATATATTTTCTAGGTTTGGTTGTCCTAGGGCTATAATTAATGATAGGGGTTCTCATTTCACTAATTTTTAATTCCGAGCTTTGCTTCGTAAGTATGGTATCACTCACAAGCTTGCTACCCCCTATCATCCCCAAACTAGTGGTCAGGTTGAAGTGTCAAACCGGGAGATTAAAAATATTCTGCATAAAACTGTTAGACCGGATAGAAAAGACTAGTCCGAGAGACTAGATGATGCATTGTGGGCCTATAGAACTGCATACAAAACTCCCATTGGCATGTCCCCTTATCGTCTCATTTTTGGTAAAGCCTGCCACTTGCCCGTAGAATTGGAACATAGAGCTTATTGGGCCATTAAGCAAGTTAATTTTGATCTTAATCAAGCTGGTGCCCAAAGAGCTCTACAAATTAATGAACTGGAGGAATTACGGAACGAAGCCTATGAAAATGCGAAGATTTACAAAGCTAAAACCAAAGTATTTCATGATAAACACATTCACAGAAAGAGTTTTCAAGAAAATCAAAAGGTTTGGCTATTTAATGCAAGGCTGCGTTTGTTCCCCGGTAAGCTAAAGTTCAGATGGGATGGACCGTTCATTATTGTTAAAGTTTTTGACTATGGTGCTGTTAAGATTTTGGATCCTAAAAATGGTCACATTTTCACTGTCAACGGTCAACGATTAAAACCTTACGTGGAAAGTGAGTAGATGTTAAAAGAATCAATTGCTTTAAGTGATCTGGAGTAAGATTTTTCATGCGTCTGGCTGAAGACGGAAAACTTAGCGCTTTTGGGAGGCAACCCAAGATTTTTGTTATTTGATGCTTTTGTTTCAGTGTGTTTTAGTTATTAGATTCAAGCCAAGGAGAGGAAGTTGTCGCCAAAGGAGATTCTGCCCCGCACACCAGGTTGTCTCTTTCCTGCTCAGCAAACTTTATTATTACATTGTTCTTTCATTTCAACTTTCCATGTCATTGAGGACAATGTCATTTAAGTTGGGGGGGGGGGCAGAGAAAAATTTCATCATTGCATATAATACAATTTGGTTGGATTTTTACATGAAATTATTACAATTTGCATGAAAATGAAAAAGATTAAATTCCCGATTGAGTTTTATTGTTTCATGCTTGAATTGAAAGTACTTCTAGATTAGAAAAGGCTAGGGAGAAGGTTGAAGGAAAATTAAGTTCGATCTAGCTATGGAAAACTGATATAAGAATCTCTTTAAAGTTCATGCGCACTATTAGAAAAAATATTCACTATGCACTCTAATGAAGCAAAATAAGATAAGCCCTTTGTTATTTTGGGAACTGTATCTGATACTCTGCATTTCTTGAGGATGAGATCTATTTCAAGAAAAAGCTTTCTGCCAAGTTCTATAAAAAAGAAAGAAAAGAAAATGCAAAGGCATAGAAAGATCACGCCATGAAAAATGCCCCTGATCTGAGTAACCGGGCCTGCTTCACCTAAGACGTGTTGAGGTTCGCGCAAAAAAGTGAAGGGTAGTGCAGCATTATGGTTGTGCAAATGAAAAAAAAAGGGAAGTTCCAAAGGGACAAAAGAAAAAGGCAGATAAAAGCTAGTATGCTTAAATGCTCTGATTTAAAGAGGTGCAGGGTTGAAAGGTACTTACTTAGAATAACAAATGGGGGATGCAATTGTCTTAACTGCAGATTTAGAATTACACATGCACAAGTGCTATTGAACTTTGATTTGTATTCTTAAGTCATGTGCTTTAATTTCCAATCTAAGGCTAGTATGAGCATTAATGATTCTGAATTCCTAATCTTTGGTTGATTCTATGAAGGGAGAGCTGGATATAAGAGTATGATCTTTGTGAACTCCTGTTGGTCCTTAATTTTGATTTAATTGCATTACTAAGGGTCTAGCAATGAGTAAGTTGGGGGGATGTGATAAGTGCTATATTTTACATCATAATTTACATCACATCCATCATCTTTGAGCATTATTTGAGTATATTTGTGCAACATGAGCATTAATTACATTCTCACACATTATTTGAGTCTTCATGCATTTTATCATCTTTTTGAGCTTAAAAGACCATGTGAGAAATATTTAAATATTTGCACAATTATTTTGGAATTAAATAGATTGATATTTTAATTTTCAGGAAAAAGCGACCTAGATCAAGGCGCTATTTAAATAACGACAGATGCAAGAGCGTGTCTTCAGCAAGAAGTGACAGCTCCAAGGGCGTCAATTCAGTTGATAAAAGAAAGTGGAAAAAGAAAAAAAAGAGAAAAGAATTAGCGCCCGAGAGGAGGTCGCTAATCATTGAAAGGACGCCCAAAGTGAAGGTCGTCAATTCCTATTTTACGAAAATTGTGGAAATAGTAAAATAAGGAAATAAGAAACTGTCGCCCGAGTGAAGAGGCGCTACTTCAAGAAAGGACGCCCTAGATTAAGGCGTCATTTAAAGAAAAAACGCCACAGATGAAGTCGCTATTTCAAGTTCAACCAGAAATGGCAACTGCAGTTTCCCGATCGAAGTCTCCTTCCAATTTTCAAGCTTATCAAGCCATATTCAAGGAAAGGAGGACTCCAAGGATGGAAAGAAGTCTAATTGGGTGAAGTTGCATTGCTAAAAACCTGGATTTGAGTGGATTTGGGAAGTCCACGATCGTAAGAGACCAAAAACCCGATAAAAGGATGCCATGGTCGCACGGTTACGGAGAGAACAGTTTGGAGATCTGCCTTAGGGTTTAATTTCGAAGCCTTTCTTTTCATCTTTTGCAGTTAAGTTCTTCATCAAAGTTCTTTGTTTTCCAGTCTTCTACAAATTCTTCTTCTTCCTCTTCTCCTAATTCGTTCTCGTTTTTATGCTATAATTAGTTTTTCAAAGCTCTATCTACGGTTTTTACTGTTCACCCAATTTTCATACTTTCTGTTCTTCATCATTTTTCTCCCTCTTCTGATCCTCATCTCTTTCTGCTGTCTTCACAAAAGTTGTGCGTTTTTGAAAGTTCTTCAACTTCTTCTTCTACCTCATCTTCCAATTCCTCACCGTTTTAAAGCTATAGTCAATTTTCTAAAGTTCAGATTTTTAGAGTTCTACACTGTTCATCCGCGACCACCTCCTGTTCATCCTTAGTTTTCTCCATCTTCCTCTTGTTTTTAAACTCTGAAGTCTTCATCAATCTTCTTCATCTTCTCAATCTCTACAACTTTCGTGTTTTCCACTTTTCCTAATTCCTTCTGATTTTAAAGTTATTCTTCCTCGAAATCACTCTCTGTTTTCAATCTAGTTTTTCACTGTTTCTTCTCAAAACACACCAACATACATCCCTTTGGCGGATCTTCATCCATTAGTCTTCTCACGGCATCGACATCCAAGGCGAGGCGATCTTCATCCAAGGCTTGGCAAGGAGGCGGCGTTATTCTTCATGCATTGGCTATATTTTCTTATCTTTTCTCTTTGATGTTCCCATGTTGTAATTCTTATTTTTCTAGTGTGACTTTCCACTATCATCTTAATGAAATTCATCATTTGTGAAATTGTGTTTCTCTCTCTATCTCCTCTAATTTCTCTTCTTAAACCCTCTCATGTTCTTTAAATAGTTTTCATGTAATTTGTCTTTCCTTAGATTAATCTCACTCAAAATTCGATTTTCAAAGCATAAGGTGTTTTTCCAACTTGATAAAATAAAGATTTTTCCTCCTCGTGGGATCGACTCCGCTTACCACTATATAATTTGATTTTCCAATCTTTTAAAGTGAGTGAGTGTGAATATTTTAAAATTGTGACACGACTTTCTTAACGACACTAGTCGGTGCGCATCATGTTACTCCGTGTTTTTCAGTGGGGATCTGCGTGACCCCTACTGAGCCAATGACACGAGGCTCACCCCTGCTTTTCAGGTGGGGTGACGTTGTTCGTTCTGCTTCTGTGTGGTTCCTGGTGCGCGTGCTTGTAGCGTGTGGTTGTGGCCAGCTGGTACCCTCGTCGGGTTTCCCCCGACTCTCTGGTACGTCCTTCTTTTCTGTTGACTGTACTTGGTAAACTTGCTATCTTTCCTTTGGACTTGACTCTGGGTATATAATTGTTAATTGTAATCTGTTAATTAAAAGGTAATTTTATTTCTGCTATTTCAACAACCCGGTCTAATAAAATTTAATTGCTTACTGCTATATCTGTCAGTTCAATGTACTACACGACAATCCTTTTTCCCTTCGGAGCTTTACCGCTCTTGGGAGGCCTCGCGGGTTCCAAGTGGTATCAGGTGTATTCGATTATCCTATCGGGTATATCTGGTATCCGGGATCCGGGTCGTCACAGTTGGTATTAGAGCGGTGTTCTGAGATGTTCAAAGTTCTTTTCTGAGCTATCAGAGCATTGTCGTGTGAAGTATATGGGAATCTCAGATACACAGTTACCAGAGTCGTTAAAGTCCAGTACAGTCTTCAGCTCGCTTCGATTTTGCGGTTCAGTGTCGCTTGGTTTTCATGTATTGTATTGTGTGTGCTGTTCTAGCACTGTGCACGGTGGTTTTGCTCTCGTCAGGGTGTGACGAGGTGCCTCTTTACCGTTGTGATGTCTGTCTCGATCTTGTTGTACTTGGCAGTGTTCGCCGGAAGGCTTGAATCTGCGGTACGTTGTTCGAGGGTTTTCTTGTAAGTATTCAGGTTACTGTTGACCTTTGGCCTTGGTCTGATGACCGTACACATTTCCACGTTGTTTTGGTCGTCCCGACTTGAGTCTGTTCAGCTCCTGATGTGTCCTGCTTCTGTTGAAGTGCTCGATTAGATTCCGTGATTGAGAAGTTGCTCAAGCAAGCTAGGATTTTCCCTTCCTGGTGAGCTTTTGTTGTTGAGCTTGTTGCTTCTCATTCCTTCTGGTGGAGTCTTTTCGAGATTAGCCTTGGAATTACTGTCTTAGTGGTGCTTTTGTCCTGTGTCTACTTAAGTGTGGACAGCTTTACTCTGAGCCTGATTTGTTCCTCATTTTACGGTTGCTTGGCTTTGGACCTAATCCTTGTGTCGAGAGTTGTCGCGTGCCGTATTTTGTCGTGCCGTGTCCAGCGTCCGATGTGTTGTGAGGGCTCATTTATCGTTTCAGGACGTGGAGGTAAGCTGAGATTAGCATTTTTCCTTGTGCCTTGTGCTGAAGCTATTGCTCTTCTCCTATTGCACTCAGGCTCTTGTGATCGGATGTTCGCTGGATCGGTGCTCGTGGCGTGTTATTTGCAATCTTCATAGATTACGATGGCACCTGGTGTGTGCTGAGATGCGATTGCCGAGGTTGTTCTGTTGCCTAAGTGCGTTCCTTGTGTGCGCGGCGGAAGCGTGTGGGTTGGCTACCCATTGGTCGAGGATCGTTGTTGTTAGATTCTGGCCGATCGAGAGATTTGCTTCTTCTCGATGTGACTTCGTCTTGGCTTCTTGTGCCTTGACTCTGTCTATTACCGTGCTGTTGCTGGAGTTATTCTGCTATCGGTATTGACCTCTGTGAGTGTTGGGGAATTTGTCGGCATTCCTGCTGATTGAGTACCCTCTACTCTGCGTTTCTTCTCGTGGGTGTTGTGCTCTCGAGGCATGTCTGTGGTCCTTGAGATGCGTTCCCCGAGATTGTGGCTTTCCTTGTCATTTTCTCGTTGTTATGGGTCTTTCTTGGTGAGCTGCTCGATGCATGACTTGTTCTCTATAGTCGTGTGATCAGCTACTATTGTGCCTTGATGTGACCCTGCTTGCAGTCGTGTTCCGTGGTTCTGTGTGCTATACGGAGCCGGAATCCTGCGAGTATCACTGCTATGTGATTTTGTGTTTATGCCTTGGACCATTGTCTTGTCAGTAGCTTGCCGTACTCTTCTTTCCTGGTAGAGTAGCTCGCGACTCGATCAGATTGTGTTGTCTGATGAGGACTGACTTGATTGCGCTTGTGGTCCAGTGGTGTTGTTGTCGTTGGCGTCCTATGTGCCAAGTATTCCCTGCCACCGTTGGCACTGGAGCCGATGATGTGGTTGAGCTATCAACTGAGAGGACTGTGTCTCCTTGTTTAAGCTACTACTTGCCGTGCTGTCGTTGTGTTCCTCGATTTCGGTTGTCTGTGGTTGTGACAGTCGTGTCTCCATTTCTGGTGAGACGTGAACAACGTTGCCCTATTTTGAAGGTGCCAGACTTGTGTTCACTTGCGTTGTGCTCTGCCCAGAGCGTGTGCTTGTGATGGTAGTCTGACTGTGTTCCTCGGAGCCGTGTTTCTCGAGATTTGTGTTGTTTCGTGGTTGTATCCGTCGGGTTGTCCGTCCCTGCTTCTTCCTTCTTGTTAGTCCTTAAATTCGATGATGAAATTTCTTAAAGGAGGGGAGGATGTAATGCCACGGATCTTTGCTAGATCCTTAGTGGATCTTTGTCGGATCTCTATTAGGTCTTTCGGATCCTTTTTGGAGAGTTTCGGATCGCTTTTGTAGCTCCCGAGTTGAGTTTTACGATCTGTGTGGGTTTTTCCCTCGTACTAGTTACGGAACCCTACGGTGAGTTTATTTCTCAATTCATCGACTCGTGCACGCCGCAGTTGCAATGTACTCTTCGAGCCGATCGTTTCGACTATTTTTGCGTATTTTTATGAATTAGTTCATTTTCGACGCATTTTACGGATTTTTGGAAATTATAAAAATTTCGAATTTCTCCTTTTCTAACCCACCTCTGTCTCTGTCATCTCACTCACGCTCTCTCTCTCTCTCCCGTTCTCTCACCCTCTCGGCTCCGACTGCGAACGGAGGCGACCGTTGGCGAGGTGACGACGCTGGGGAGCTGCTGAGGCGCGTGATGGACCGAGGATCGGTGCGTTTGGGCGCGATCCCGAACGGTGGATTCAAAGCCGACGGTTCGGTTCGCGATGTGGTTTTCGGCGTGGTTTAGTCGCTTAGGCGCTCGGTTTCTTCGGTGGAGGTAGGGAGATGGACCGCCACTTCATTCCGCACATTTTCCCTGCTTTTGTGCGTAGTTTGGTGCTCGATCGGGGGAGATCGGGCCGATTTAATGAAAATCGTAGTTTTGGGGTTTTCAGGGTTCGCCAGAAAACGGCAACCATTTGCGGCGTTGTTAGTGTCAAAATGACCGCTGGGATGTCTGGATCCCATTCACGTCAGTTTCGTGTCGATCGGTTGTCATTCGGGGCCGGTAAGAGTCCGGGAACCCCGGTGACCCGTTTTGGGTCGATTCGTCAGAATCGCCCCGTTCTTGCGTTTTAGTGCGTGCATGTGGGCTTTTTAGCCTCCAGATGTGGTTTTTCATCGTTTAGCTTTGTATCCCCTGCGCATCGGCATGCATGGGGCGTGGAACGGGCCGATTCGGCGTTTCCACTGTTTCCCCGCCGTGGCCGTTGTAGCGGTCGTTTCAGAGACCGTCACAGTCTCTGACGGCCCTACGATAGACCGCCACAGGCTCTGGGCGTTTCAATTTTTGTGAGGCTGTGGGAGTGTGACGGTCCATCATTGGTGCGTCACAGCGCTCTGACGCATCCAGGTAGGTGTGTCACAGCCATTTCGTTTTCTTGAGGTTCTGGTCAGCTGGTTGCCCTGACGGCCCAGTCCTCACGCGTCACAGCCCTGTAACGAGCCTTCCTTGGGCTGTTACATTCTGTTTGACCGGTTTTGACCGTGTCAGTCGGTTCTTGTAGCGGTCGTTCCCCCGTGCGTCACAGCCTTGTAACGCGCCTGTCCTAGGCCGTTACACGCTGTTTGGCCGAGTTGGGTGGCTGTGTCGGTTGGCTCTAATGGCCTTGCCCCCATGCGCCAGGGTGCTGTAACGCATCCGTGTTGGACCGTTACATGCTGTTCGACCAGATTTTAAGCTTGGGCCTGTTGGCTCTAACGCACCTGTCCTGGTGCGTCAGGCTCGTGTAACGCACCTATGGTGGTGCGTTACAGCCCTGTTGTGGTCGTGATGGCCGTTGGGTTGTTCGGTGTTCACCCGTGTGTTGGGCAGTCGTAGGTTTGTGTTCTAGGGCTTTGTTTGTGTGGCAGTGGTCTTCTGGATCGGTTGGGTTAGGTGACTGGGTGCGATCTTTTCCCTGACTGTGATAGTTCCCTAACGACGTAATCTAGAACTGCCAATGCCCTTGCCTCTGGTTGCGTGGCGTCTGTTCCTTGACTGCTGGGTCCGCCTAGTGGTTGAATGATGGTCCGTTTTACCAGAGTGTTGTTATTGCCGTTTTGGTTTCTGCTTGTCTTGGCTTGGTCTCGGCTTGGTCTCGTGGTTTACCCGTGACCCGTGGGTGTCTGTTGATGTCCTATGAGGGCAGCAACCATGATGGGACAGCCAGGAGTGCTTGTGCATGCCGTGTTTGTGTCGGTGTTGTCTGGCTCCGGTCAACCGGGGGTTACCCAGGGGTTGACAGGTGGCTGTGTGTGTCTCGGCGGTTCTGTCCAGCTCGAGACATTGGTTCTGGATGCCTCGAGGTGTCATCTTACCTCAGTCCGTGTGTCCAGGTGTGCTGAGAGTTCTCGGTGTTCGTTCAGGTCTCCGTGCGTGGTTTTCTTGCGGAGTGTGTCGTTTCTGTGGCTTAGGAGTTAGACCGATTGGCGGCTTGTTCCGCTGTTCGTGACGATCTTGCCTTTGAGTCGTCCGACTCAAGGATCGTTGTGTTGGTAGGTCTAGTTGCCTTGCCCTGAGTCGGTCAGCAGTTGTCTGTACTGCCATTGGTACTTGGAAGTACGGGTGACAGTGTCTGTTTAACCTGTCTGTACTTTGGCACTTGTGTTTTGGGTCTCTGTGTTCGTGAGCCTCCTTTTTCTGTTACCCTCGACTTTCAGTTGTCGACCCGCCTCAAGAGTGGTGGGAGGGGTGTTCCCGTTAGACGGTTCCTAAGCTAGTTCTGTGGGCTCCCTGCTTCGTTACCGTAGCATCCTACGGGGGGAGAATACTAGCTAGAGGCCTAGCTTAGGCGAGAGCCAGTGTGTGCACACGTGGTTAGAGGCTTGTGGACGAGGCGCCGACGGGCATTCCCCTGACTAGTTACTCGAATTCGGTTGCTGTTCTGGTTTGGGTCCGGTCAGCGAGTACTGGAGTCTCCGCCTGTTTGGTTAGGCGTTGTTAGACTCGGTACGTGGAGCGCAGCATAAGACGTCAGTGGACGCAGCTGGCTGTGGAGAGGCACTCCCGTCACGTGACATGTGACTCTCGGCGTTTCTGTGCGGCGCGACCTTCCCGGGTTAGCCTTTCTGTGGCTACGTCCTAGTCGTGTTGTCAGTTGTCGGTCTAGGTTTTCCTAGGCTTTCTTGTTGTCCTTGCAGGTCTTCGCTTTAGGCCTGGCGTTTTGTCGGCAGATCGGCAACTCCTGACCGTGTCAGCTCTGAGTCGCCTTCCTGTTGTTGCTTGGAGTAGTTTGGGGTGCCAAGGTTAGTTTGGTAGCCACTGTTTGGCACGGTGATGGGAATCGACACCGAGCCAGTACCTTTTCATATTACATTTATATCCTTTAGTTTATTTTTATATCCACGGGAAAGTATACGCACAATTGTACGGCTTTATCGGCCAATGCGTCACTCCCGTAGATTGTGTGGGTTTCTATGTAATTTGTCAGTAGGACCAGCAAGGGGGCCCTCAGCCCTTTCCCATTGGTCCATGTCATCTTGTGGGGCTGGTCAACCATCCTAGGTGGACATCTAGAAGGTTGGACTAGTCATATGCCACATGGGTAGACAAGTGGCCCATTTTGTCCAAGGTAGGCCACCTACCATTCACCTACCCATTCAACCTTACTTGTAGTCAAGGGGGCGCCCCATTCCACTTGCCTTAGTTTAATATTTTTTGTGTGTTATTAGAATGTAATCCCAGCCCTTCAATCCTCTTCCCTAGATCTAAGGGTCCACATTGCATTTGATGTAAACCATATATAAGCTTATATTTTCATGTGAAATTCAATGAAAAATCAGAAATTTTGTGAAATCCAAGGAGCATATTGCGCCCCCAGCCCCTCTCCCTCTGGTTCCTCTCCTCCAACCTCAAGTTCTAGAGTTATTCTACCTTCTATCATCTCCTCTCAACCTCCGGTGATCGTCTGTGCCGCCGCCGCCGCCGTTCGTGCCGCCATCGAGCCGCCTCTGCAGTTCTGTCTTCATCCGACCACAGCAGCTTCCACGAATTGTCTGTCTCAGCCACGAGATTGGATTGATCTGAAGTTTTTATGGTGTTTTCAGCCCTTGCATCCCAAGATCCACCTAAATTTTCACGCCATAATTCCCTCTTTTAGTATTTTTACATTTTCGTCCAATCTGTCATCCCAGATCTGCCAGGTTTCTGTCTACAGTGATAGAACCTCTGAGTTCTCCCCCTCCGACCATCTTTTTGATTTATCCAAACCCTCCCAATTTTACTGGGAGTTCTGTTTATCACCCCCTACCTCCACAAATTTTCGCAATTTTTTATCAGCCTTCTATCTATTTTTAGAAATTCGTGTTCTTCCTCTGCTATAGTGTTTTCAGTCAAATCCCAGATCCGACCACCCTCCACTTAGAAAATCAGAACAAATCACCATTACCTCCAAATCCAGATCCACAAATAGTCCTGGTTTCCTTGTTCAATTTCCTACAACCTTACTGAAGAACACATCTTCACATTCGGACATCTACTTCACGGTCAAAGGCAATCAACAGGAAAGTTCTCTGTAGATCTGAGTCTTCGGTTACTGTACAACAGCAGCATATAAAATTCACCAACATAAAGTAAAAATCTGGTGAATTTTTATGAAGGCCACTAGATTACAGTACTTCGAAGCATCTTTCCAACGGCTCTGATCTCGTCGCATTCCGACACCGGTGCTGATCGCAGCGTCCGTTCTCGCCGGAGCGCGCGCTGAAATACAGAATCGGCAGATTTTCGATCGATTTTTCCGACCGGTGCCGAACGGAGCTTGTAGCAACCCTGATAAAAAATTAATAACAATAAAGATTTTAAAATAAATCAAATAAATAGATAAATAAAATAATATAAAATAACGCCTCTGATAAAGGCGCTATTTAAATTATAAACGCCTCTAGCAAAGGCGTGATTCAAGAAGGGACGCCCTGACGACACGGCGTCAAATTCTAAACGCCAAAAAAATGGTAAGGCCAAGAAACGCCCCTATCTTGGGCGTGTTTTAAAACAAGGAACGCCCTTACACAAGGCGCTTCTTAATAAACGACCTGAACAAGGTCGTCAATTCAGGAATCGACGCCCTGACCTAAGTCGTTAATTCCATCCGAATTCCGTTCAACACGAAAGCTTATCCAGGGAAGGATTATGTTAATCCAGTAAGTATTTAATAGGGCAAGGACTCTATATTGGAAGCATTACTTCCACTAGAACACTAACCTTAACAGGACGTCCAAAATCCTATAAATAGTCTTGATCGAACAACCCCTAAACCTATTTGGACGATCGAACCGCACAGGTACGTGAAGAACATATCTTCTTCTTCTTCTTCTTTTCCTTATGAACGTAATAGCAGTTCATATAGTTATATGAAGAACTAATAGTTCTTCATCCTCTTTTCCTCTTACAGGTTGAGGACGCAGCAGCCTAAGTGAAGAACAAGGTAACGTTCTTCTAATCTCCTCTGTTCCGATAGGTGAAGAAATTAATAAGTGTTTCTTCTTCTGTTCCCGTAGGAGTACAGAACCGAAGAACAAGGGTTCTTCATCAAAGCCATCAGCCAGTAGCTGCCATCTTAAACAGAGCATCGATCCTCTTCCCGAAACCTTCACGGTTCAATCTTCAGAATTATCATAAGGTAGGTTTTCTCAAGTTATTGTAGCCCAAATGAAAATAACGCAAGATATATGTATAAGCATGGCATGCATACAGTTTTATTTTCGTTTCTGGAATATTATTGAAAGAAACGCCCCTGTAAAGGGCGCTAATTTACAAGAAACGACCCTGTCCAGGTCGTCAATTTCATATTTGACGCCCTGCACGCAGGCGTTACTTTCATGGAAATCGCATGTAATTAATAATTGATCCTGTTTAAAAATTCATTAAATATGAGATATCGATTCTAATATCTTGCATGACTCTACCTATAAATTTCTGCTAATTTTCCTGTCATGACCGTGTATCATGTCTCTTGAAATTTTATTCCCGAAATATTGTAAATTCCTTGAATTCACGACCTAGACTAGGTCGTTTGCCATATGTTAACGCCCCAGATCAGGGCGTGAATCTGAAGGGTAACGCCCCTTACTAGGGCGTTTATCAGTTAAAATCCTGAAATTTATCTATTCTGAAAAATAGAATTAAATAGTAACGCCCCTGTCCAGGGCGCGTTTTTGATAATTCCTGAAATTTATTTTATCCTGTCCAATATTATAAATAGTAAGACGCCTTCTGGTATAGTCGTCAAATCATGAAGAAACGCCCATTTCCAGGGCGCTTTTTAGATAAATTATTGAATTATTGAAATTTCTGCAAAATTGATACATATATAAACGCCCTTCTGTTAGGCGTTAATTACCTGAGAAACGACTTGACCTAAGTCGTTATTTTACTGTAAAACTGATTTTCCACTATTTCTGTTAACCGATGGTTTCATATGTTATATAATATATATATCGGCACTATTCTCCACTCCGTGAGTATAGTCCCACGTTTCATGTTGTTTCATCGATCACACTCAACTCTCATTGACATACAAACTCGCCATTGGACATTCCGTTCCTTTGGACTAGCGAGTTAGTCATAGAGACCTCCGTAAGACTCCTCGTAGCCTTGGATTCCCTCAAGGCCGACTGAGCTGGTTGTACCCTAAAAACCTATTACACAATTAATGCCATGTCAATCTAAAGAAACATGTGATACCGGCCCTTATGATTATACAAAGAGTATATCATAAGAAATTTCTTAATGGGATGATGATATCATGCCACATCATGCCATTCTTGTGAACCTCAATTCTATGATAAGAATGAGGGTATCTTACCTTTGATTTACTGTTCATGTGGACCTCAATTCTATATAAAGAATGTCCATATTGACTTGTCATGGTACCCAAGTTAGAGGAACCATATTCTACCTAGTTTTATCGATATCGTGATTATTACCGTTATTATCGCCAATCTATGTCCTTTGTCATATTTTGGACTCTATTCTATCAAAGTTGTCATACATGTCTACAAGCTTGATTATTGAAATTCTATGTTGGCTATAAACAAGAGTGGGTGTCAAAACACATGATAAATGCCTGCGCATATAGGGCCCGATCTGGTCCTGGGAGGAGCACCCGAAAGTACTTGTGCCCATGGGAGTTAAAATGATAAGGTATCTGGCATTATACCGAGTACTTGACTTGCTTGATTGGACATTCCACACACATCTTGTACTTGAATCGTACTTGACTTGACATGAATTGCGTGGCCCGAAAAAGGGTAAGTTACTTGTTTGATACATGATAGCCAAAGTTCTTGACATGACTTGTTAAACGTACTTGCTTGAATATCTAGAATACACCTGTTATCTTGTTGAAAGTTCATGATTAGTTCATCTTACTTCCTTGATATTACATTCTCTCTATCTTGTCGTTTTATGCGAGCATGCATAGCTTTATTGCATTCATGAAAGATGTAATTACTTAAACCCCTTGCTAGTACTTGAGATATAATTTCCTACTGAGCGTTCGCTCATTCCGTTTGTCCCTTTGTACTTTTCAGGTAAGTCCGCCTACGATGGAAGTCAATCGGATGGGATTGGACAAGAGTGAAAGTGATAGAGCTGCTCAAGTGTCATCTAGTCTTTTCTATAATTTTCTTGAGTCAAATATGTATTCTTTCCTTTTTATTAAACAGAGTATTGGATTTGTAATAGTCTATCCATTATGAAATAAAGGATTGGGTTATCTTGCTATTTTGCGCATCTCTGTCTTGGTGTCGAATACACAACCACTCTGATTGACATGATTGATATAAACTCGTCACGCGTCTCCGGGTATCTTCCGCGCTCGGGGCGTGACAGTTTTTGTGGTATCAGAGCCTAAGGTATTCAATTCCTTGGAAAAACCCAAGTCCAAGGATAAGTTGAACGTTTAACCAAGTGAGATTGGGTAGAACCAAGGGTTAAGAGTCAATGAGTCTTTTAATAAGATCACAGTGATATAATACTAACGTAGCTATCGTAATTGTAGGATAATGGCTGCCGAACGTGCTCAATGGCGCAACATGCAGCGTACCCTTCAAGGGATGACTCAAGTGCTACAACAGGTAGCACAAGGTGGTACTCCACGAGCTGGAAGCTTACACCAAGCCTTTAAGAACATGAATCCCCCGAAGTTCACGGGATCGACTGATCCGGACGATGCCGAGCATTGGGTTCGGGAAACCGAATGCATATTCCGTGTCATGCAATGCACGGACCAGGACAAAGTTCTATTAGCTACATTCCAGTTAGAGAAAGATGCTAGATGCTGGTGGGAGTCTATTGAAGCAACCATCGATCCTACTCAAGTGACGTGGGAAGAATTTGTGGAATACTTCAATGCTAAATATTTCTCGGACCGAGTCTAAGAAAAGAAGGCTGCAGAATTCGCTGCATTAAAGCAACGATCCTTATCATTAGCAGATTATGAAGCTCAGTTCTCCAGGTTGTCTAGATATGCTTAGCATCTTATTAGCACGGAGAAGATGAAAGCCCGTAGATTTCTTAATGGGCTTAGGCCCCACTATATTACTCAACTGGCGCCTATGGACATCCAAGTTTATTCTGAAATAGTGCGCCGAGCTCAATTACTTGAAGATGCCACGGAACTATCTGATAGGATCCGTGGGAAAGACAAGAAGGAGCAAGTCACAGGTTCGGGTTCTTTCAAACCCAACTTTAAGAAGAGGCCCAATAATGGAGGTTCATCCTCTCAAGATTCCAAGTTCAAGAAATCCAAGCCCTTCTCTATCACCACTACACCTTCTAATACAGTATGCAAGCATTGTGACAAGGCTGGTCACAAGACCGAAGAATGCTGGAGGAAATTAGGAGCTTGTCTCCATTGTGGAAGCCGTGAGCATTGGATTCCCGAGTGTCCATTAATGAATGACCAAGCCGGTGATGGTAAAAGCCCGGTGACGAAGAATGCTCGTCTTCATGCAATCCAGGAGATCGAACCTGAAGAAGAAGGCGGATTAGTGGAAGGTACATTGAAAATTTGTTCCAAAAGTGCTTATGTCTTATTTGATACGGGTGCATCACATTCCTTTATTTCTAAGAAGTTTGCCGACCCGTTACCGTTAGAACCAGAATGGATAAAAATAGTTCTAACTACTCCTCTTGGAAGCGAAAATGATATTACTCATCACTACCAAAACTGTGAGGTAATGGTTCAAGGTAGGAATTTACCTATAGACCTCATATGCCTCGATCTAAAGGAGTATGATGTTATACTGGGAGCGGACTGGTTATCCAAATACCAGGCAACGGTTGATTGCCGCAATAGCCAAATTGCTTTCAAAGGTCTTCCAGAATTAGTCTTTACTCGCCCCAAGAGTCGGAGCAAATCCCCTCTCATTTCGGCTCTTCGAGCAAGCAAGCTTGTCAGGAAAGGATGTGTATCTTTCCTTGCATTTGTCACAGTTAAGGAAACGAAGGACACTAAGATAGAAGACATTCAGGTAGTGCAAGAATTTCCAGACGTATTTCCGGAAGATTTGCCGGGATTACCCCCTCAAAGAGAAGTGGCCTTCACCATTGACTTAGTCCCTGGTGCTGGTCCTGTTTCAAAGGCACCCTATAGAATGTCCCCTGCGGAACTCAAAGAGTTGAAGGAGCAGTTGATGGAACTAATTCGAAAGGGGTTTATTAGACCAAGTACTTCCCCGTGGGGAGCACCAGTCTTATTTGTGAAGAAGAAGGACGGATCCATGAGATTGTGCATCGACTATCGACAGTTGAATCATCTCACTATCAAGAACAAGTATCCAATGCCGAAAATCGACGAGTTATTTGATCAGATTTCAGGATCCAAATATTTTTCCAAGATTGATCTCAGGTCTGATATCATCAGTTAAGAATCAAGGATGATGACATTCATAAGACCGCATTCAGAAGCAGGTATGGCCATTATGAATTTGTTGTTATGCCTTTTGGACTAACAAATGCCCCTGCTGCCTTTATGCAGTTAATGAATAGCATATTCAGGCCTTACTTGGATCAATTCATAGTAGTCTTCATTGATGATATATTGATATATTCTAAGACTAAGGAAGGACATGAAGAGCATTTGAGGATTGCATTGCAAATCTTGAGGACAAATCAACTATATGCTAAGCTCAGCAAATGCGAGTTCTGCCTTGAAGAAGTGGCTTTTCTCGGTCATGTCATATCAAAGGACGGATTATCTGTAGATCCGTCAAAAGTTGAAGCTGTGAGAAATTGGGAAAGACCCACTAATGCAAGCGAGATCAGAAGTTTCTTAGGTCTTGCAGGCTATTATCGGCGATTCATCAAAGATTTCTCTAAGATCGCCATACCACTTACAAGATTAACTCGTAAGGAGATCCGATATGAATGGAGTGAGGAATGTGAAAGAAGTTTCCAAACTCTCAAGGATCATCTCACTACAGCTCCGGTGTTAGCTCTACCCATAGAAGGAGAGAAATTCGAGGTCTACACAGATGCTTCTGGCATTGGCCTCGGATGTGTCTTAATGCAACAAGGAAAGGTCATAGCATACTCTTCACGTCAACTGAAGAAGCATGAGGAGAATTACCCCGTCCATGACTTAGAACTGGCCGCGGTGGTATTTGCCCTAAAGATATGGAGACACTACTTATATGGAGTGCAGTTTACTGTATACTCCGATCACAAAAGTCTCAAATATCTATTTTCACAAAAGGAGTTAAACATGAGACAAAGACGCTGGCTAGAATATCTCAAGGACTTCGACTTCAATATACAATACCATCCCGGAAAGGGTAATTATGTTGCTGATGCCCTTAGTCGAAAGCCGAGAGCAATGATAGCTAATTGTATGATACAGGAATGGAGGTTGCTAGAACAATTCTCCGAGTTCAATATAAGCTTGGACAAGGAAGCCAAATTTGTCACATTATCTCATGTAAGCATACAGTCAGATTTATTATCTGAGATACAAGCGCTTCAGGATGATGATCCTATGATAGTGGAAATCAAAGGCAGATTAGAAGGACAATCTGATTTTCAACTAACTTCTGATGGAAGATTATTATTCAAAGGTAGAACTTGTATACCCGATTGTCCGGAATTAAAGAAGAAGATCTTAGATGAAGCTCACAGATCAAGGTACACTATTCATCCGGGATCAACCAAAATGTACCAAGATGTAAAGAGGAACTTTTGGTGGCCTAATATGAAAAGAGAAATACTAGACTATGTATCTCGCTGTCTCACATGCCAACAGGTCAAGGCAGAACACCAAAAGCCTGCTGGAAAACTACATCCTCTAGATATTCCTAAGTGGAAGTGGGAGGACATTGGTATGGATTTCATCACGGGTTTATCCAAATCAAAAGGAGGACATGATGGAATATGGGTTATTATTGATCGATTGACCAAATCGGCGCATTTCTTGCCAATCAAGAGTCGATGGTCAATTGATGTCTTAGCTGCATTATATATCAAAGAGATAGTCAGGATACATGGAATTCCTGTCTCAATCGTGTCTGACAGAGATCCCCGTTTTACTTCTCATTTTTGGAAGGGACTACAACATTCGTTGGGAACAAGGCTCAACTTTAGTACTGCTTTTCATCCTCAAACGGATGGTCAGACCGAGAGAACTAACCAAGTTGTTGAGGATATGCTAAGAGCTTGCATCATTGACTTTGGTGGAAGCTGGCATGAATATTTGCCACTTGTGGAATTTGCATATAATAATAGCTACCAAGCTAGTATCCAAATGGCACCTTTCGAAGCTTTATATGGAAGAAGTTGCCGATCACCCTTATGCTGGAACGAAGTTGGAGAGAAACAACTATTAGGTCCAGACATGGTAAGGGATACAACTGAGAGGATACAAGTAATCAGAGAAAGATTGCAAGTTGCTCAGACCAGGCAAAAGGCTTATGCTGACACAAGAAGAAGAGATCTTGAATTCCAGGTTGGAGATCATGTATTTCTTAAAATATCGCCTGGACATGGCATACGAAGATTTGGTGTTAAAGGCAAGCTTACGCCAAGATTCATCGGACCATTTGAGGTACTTGAAAGAGTTGGCGAGGTTGCTTATCGCATCGCGCTGCCTCCTCAATTGTCCGACGTGCATAATGTGTTTCACATATCTATGTTGAAGAAGTATGTGCACGATCCATCTCATATTATTGAACATGGAGATCTGGTGATCCAGAAAGATCTCACCTATGAACAGAAGCCTATGAAGATCTTAGATCGAGAAATACGAGCTCTAAGGAATAAGGTTATTCCCATGCTCAAGGTGCAATGGAATGAGAATCCTGAACACGAAGCGACATGGGAGACCGAGGAATCTATGAAGAAACGATTTCCCGAGTTATTCTAAGAGGTATATACTCTACACTCTCCGCGTGTATACATGATATGCAATTGAATTTGGGGACCAAATTCTTTTAAAGTGGGGGAGGGTGTAGCAACCCTGATAAAAAATTAATAACAATAAAGATTTTAAAATAAATCAAATAAATAGATAAATAAAACAATATAAAATAACGCCTCTGATAAAGGCGCTATTTAAATTATAAACGCCTCTAGCAAAGGCGTGATTCAAGAAGGGACGCCCTGACGACACAGCGTCAAATTCTAAACGCCAAAAAAATGGTAAGGCCAAGAAACGCCCCTATCTTGGGCGTGTTTTAAAACAAGGAACGCCCTTACACAAGGCGCTTCTTAATAAACGACCTGAACAAGGTCGTCAATTCAGGAATCGACGCCCTGACCTAAGTCGTTAATTCCATCTGAATTCCGTTCAACACGAGAGCTTATCCAGGGAAGGATTATGTTAATCCAGTAAGTATTTAATAGGGCAAGGACTCTATATTGGAAGCATTACTTCCACTAGAACACTAACCTTAACAGGACGTCCAAAATCCTATAAATAGTCTTGATCGAACAACCCCTAAACCTATTTGGACGATCGAACCGCACAGGTACGTGAAGAACATATCTTCTTCTTCTTCTTTTCCTTATGAACGTAATAGCAGTTCATATAGTTATATGAAGAACTAATAGTTCTTCATCCTCTTTTCCTCTTACAGGTTGAGGACGCAGCAGCCTAAGTGAAGAACAAGGTAACGTTCTTCTAATCTCCTCTGTTCCGATAAGTGAAGAAATTAATAAATGTTTCTTCTTCTGTTCCCGTAGGAGTACAGAACCGAAGAACAAGGGTTCTTCATCAAAGCCATCAGCCAGTAGCTGCCATCTTAAACAGAGCATCGATCCTCTTCCCGAAACCTTCACGGTTCAATCTTCAGAATTATCATATGGTAGGTTTTCTCAAGTTATTGTAGCCCAAATGAAAATAACGCAAGATATATGTATAAGCATGGCATGCATACAATTTTATTTTCGTTTCTGGAATATTATTGAAAGAAACGCCCCTGTAAAGGGCGCTAATTTACAAGAAACGACCCTGTCCAGGTCGTCAATTTCATATTTGACGCCCTGCACGCAGGCGTTACTTTCATGGAAATCACATGTAATTAATAATTGATCATGTTTAAAAATTCATTAAATATGAGATATCGATTCTAATATCTTGCATGACTCTACCTATAAATTTCTGCTAATTTTCCTGTCATGACCGTGTATCATGTCTCTTGAAATTTTATTCCCGAAATATTGTAAATTCCTTGAATTCACGACCTAGACTAGGTCGTTTGCCATATGTTAACGCCCCAGATCAGGGCGTGAATCTGAAGGGTAACGCCCCTTACTAGGGCGTTTATCAGTTAAAATCCTGAAATTTATCTATTCTGAAAAATAGAATTAAATAGTAACGCCCCTGTCCAGGGCGCATTTTTGATAATTCCTGAAATTTATTTTATCCTGTCCAATATTATAAATAGTAAGATGCCTTCTGGTATAGTCGTCAAATCATGAAGAAAGGCCCCTTTCCAGGGCGCTTTTTAGATAAATTATTGAATTATTGAAATTTCTGTAAAATTGATACATATATAAACGCCCTTCTGTTAGGCGTTAATTACCTGAGAAACGACTTGACCTAAGTCGTTATTTTACTGTAAAACTGATTTTCCACTGTTTCTGTTAACCGATGGTTTCATATGTTATATAATATATATATCGGCACTATTCTCCACTCCGTGAGTATAGTCCCACATTTCATGTTGTTTCATCGATCACACTCAACTCTCATTGATATACAAGCTCTCCATTGGACATTCCGTTCCTTTGGACTAGCGAGTTAGTCATAGAGACCTCCGTAAGACTCCTCGTAGCCTTGGATTCCCTCAAGGCCGACTGAGCTGGTTGTACCCTAAAAATCTATTACACAATTAATGCCATGTCAATCTAAAGAAACATGGGATACCGGCCCTTATGATTATACAAAGAGTATATCATAAGAAATTTCTTAATGGGATGATGATATCATGCCACATCATGCCATTCTTGTGAACCTCAATTCTATGATAAGAATGATGGTATCTTACCTTTGATTTACTGTTCATGTGGACCTCAATTCTATATAAAGAATGTCCATATTGACTTGTCATGGTACCCAAGTTAGAGGAACCATATTCTACCTAGTTTTATCGATATCGTGATTATTACCGTTATTATCGCCAATCTATGTCCTTTGTCATATTTTGGACTCTATTCTATCAAAGTTGTCATACATGTCTACAAGCTTGATTATTGAAATTCTATGTTGGCTATAAACAAGAGTGGGTGTCAAAACACATGATAAATGCCTACGCATATAGGGCCCGATCTGGACCTGGGAGGAGCACCCGAAAGTACTTGTGCCCATGGGAGTTAAAATGATAAGGTATCTGGCATTATACCGAGTACTTGACTTGCTTGATTGGACATTCCACACACATCTTGTACTTGAATCGTACTTGACTTGACATGAATTGCGTGGCCCGAAAAAGGGTAAGTTACTTGTTTGATACATGATAGCCAAAGTTCTTGACATGACTTGTTAAATGTACTTGCTTGAATATCTTGAATACACCTGTTATCTTGTTGAAAGTTCATGATTAGTTCATCTTACTTCTTTGATATTACATTCTCTTTATCTTGTCGTTTTATGCGAGCATGCATAGCTTTATTACATTCATGAAA